>JARFJB010001008.1:1112500-1160000 GCA_036346205.1 Vesta saturnalis | reverse complement strand
AGACACAGACACAGACACAGACACAGACACAGACACAGACACAGACAACAGACACAGACACAGACACAGACACAGACACAGACACAGACACAGACACAGACACAGACACAGACACAGACACAGCACAGACACAGACAGACAGACACAGACACAGACACAGACACAGACACAGACACAGACACAGACACAGACAAACAGAACAGACACAGACAGACACAGACACAGACACAGCACACAGACACAGACACAGACACAGACACAGACACACACAGCACAGACACGACACAGACACAAGACACAGACACAGACACAGACACAGACACAGAACATCAGACACAGACTAACAGACACAGACCATAGACGACAGACACAGACACAGACACAGACACAGACACAGACGGACACAGACACAGACACAGACACAGACACAGACACAGACACAGACACAGACACAGACACAGACACAGACAGACACAACACAGACAACAGACACAGACACAGACACAGACACAGACACAGACACAGACACAGACACAGACACAGACACAGACACAGACACAGACACAGACACAGACACAGACACAGACACAGACAGAGACGTAGACACAGACACAGACGTAGACACAGACACATGAACATGCAAATGCACATGCACATGCAAATGCACAGACAGACACACAGACACATACACTCTCACGGGCTCCCGCCACACACACCGACACAGGGACAGGACTAGGTAGAGGTACAGCTACTGGTACAGGTAAAAGATCAAAGACAGACACAGACAAATTATCAAAAACAGATATAAGCACAAAGGCACACGAAAGCTACAGGCACACGCACAGGTACAGGCACAATCACATGCAATGGCCTTGTCACAGTCACAGGTGCAGGCACAGGCACTAACATACACACAGACAGGAACGCGTGCACACAATGATAGTTACAATCACAGGCACAGACACAGAAACAATAACCGTCACTGGCACAGGCACGTAAACACGCACAGGCACAGGTAAAGGCACAAACACAGGCACAAACCAAGGCATAGGCGCAGCCTCAAACACAGGCACAGGAACATGCGGAGAGGGACAGAGACACAGACAAGTACAAGCAGAAGCGCAGTCACCGGTACAGACCCAGTGACAGGTACAGGCGCAGGAAAAAGCACAGACAAAGGCACAAGCCCAATCACAGGCATAATCACATGCAATGGCACTGGCACACGCGTACACACACGGACAGTCACAAGCACAAGCACATGCACACGCACAGGCATAGGCATAGGTACGCACAGGCACACTCACAGGCTCCTTGCATTGCAACAAGCAAAGGCAGAGGCACAGTCAGCGGTATAGGCAAAGGGACAGGCACAGTCACGCACAGGCGAAATCACAGGTACAATCACATACACTGTCACTGGAACAGTCACAGTCCCAAGCACACACTCAGACACATGCATTGGTACAGGCACAGGCACACTTACAGGCACTTGCACAATTTCTAGCACAGGCACACAAAGGCTCTGGAGTAGGCGCATGCACAGGCACAAGCATAGGAGCAGGTTCAGGCATAGACAGACAGGGGCATGTGTAATTGCGGGCACAGGCACTTGCGTAACACATGGCAGGCAGAGGCAAAATCACATCTACAGGCACAGGCTAGGCACCTGTTTTGGCACAGGCACAAGCAAAGACAAAGGCGCAGTCACAGGCAGGACAAGCAAACACAAGGACAGCAAAGCGCAGCACAAGCACAATCACAGGAAGCACAGGCATAGCGAACAGGCTTAGCTCACAGCAGTCACAGGGCATGCGTAATTCGGGCACAGGCACGAAGCGAAGCACAGGGACAGGCAAGGCACAAGCACAATGCACAGCACAGGCACAGACAAGCACAGGCACAGGCACAAGCACAAGACACAAGCGACAAGCACAAGGCATAGGTACAAGCCAACACAGGACAAGCACAATCATCAGGACAGCAGGCACAGACAAGACAGCATCAATCACAGGGTCAGCACGGACAAGGCAGACACAGGCAAATCACAGCACAGCACAGGCACAGGACAGCGTTAATCACAGGCACAAGCAAAGACACAGCACAGCACAGAGCACAAGCACAAAGCACAGGCAACAAGACATCAACGCAGCAAAGTACAAGCACAACACAGGGAAGCACACATAGCACGAACAGGCAAACACAAAGCACAGTCACAGGCACAGGACAAGCGAACACAGGCACACACAGCACAAGCACAAGCACAGCAGCACAAGCGACAAGCCAAGCAAGCATAAGTCAAGCACAAGCACAAGCACAAGGCACAAGCACAAGCACAAGCACAAGCACAGCACAGCACAAGCACAAAGCACAAGCACAAGCACAAGCACAAGCACAAGCACCAAGCAACAAGCACGCGCAAGCACAAGCACAAGCGCACCAAGCACAAGCACACAGCACAAGCACAACACAGCAGCAAGCACACAAGCACAAGCACAAGCACAAGCACAAGCACAAGCACAGCACAAGCACAAGCACAGCACAAGCACGCAAGCACAAGCACAAGCACAAGCACAAGCACAAGCACACAGCAACACAGCACAAGCACAAGCACAAGCACAAGCACAAAAAGCACAAGCACAAGCACAGGCACAGGCACAGGCACAGGCACAGGCACAGGCACAGCACAGGCACAGGCACAGGCACAGGCACAGGCACAGGCTACAGGCACAGGCACAGCACAGCACAGCGCAAGCGCAAGCAAGCACAGCAAAGTGCAAGCCAAGCAAGCACAGGCACAAGCACAAGCACAAGCACAAGCACAAGCACAAGCACAAGCACAAGCACAAGCACAAGCACAAGCACAACCACAAGCACACACAAGCACAAGCACAAGCACAAGCACAAGCACAAGCACAAGCACAAGCACAAGCACAAGCACAAGCACAAGCACAAGCACAAGCACAAGCACAAGCACAAGCACAAGCACAAGCACAAGCACAAGCACAAGCACAAGCACAAGCACAAGCACAAGCACTAGCACAAGCACAAGCACAAGCGCAATCACAAGCACAAGCACATGGACGAGCACGAGCACAAGCACAAGCACAAGGACGAGCACGAGCACAAGCACAAGCACAAGCACAAGCACAAGCACAAGCACAAGCACAAGCACAAGCACAAGCACAAGCACAAGGACAAGCACAAGCACAAGCACAAGCACAAGCATACGCACTAGCACAAGCACAATCACAGGCACAAGCACAGGCACATGCAAAGATACATGCACTGGCACAGGCACGGACATTAGCAAATGGACAGGCACAGACACAGTCACAGTCACAGTCACAGTCTCAGGCACGGTCACAGACACAGGTTCTAGCACAGGAACGTGCACTGTCACAAGCACAGTCATACGCAATTACCGACACAGACACAGAGAAGTCAGACAGACATTCAAACACAGTAATAGACACAGACTCGGGCACAGACACAGACCCAGGCACAGACATTGGAACAAGCACACGTACAGGCACAATCACAGAGACAGACAAGACACACGCACACACACAGGCGGACACAGGCACAAGCACACGTAATAACACATCCACAGGCCCTCCTCACACAGACTTAGAGACAGGCAAACACACGCACACAGGCACAGATGCGGGCATAGTAATGATTTTCTTCGAAAACTGTTTTGTTGTGTCAAAATGACGGGGGAACTGTCAAATTATATGTCAAAACAATCAAACGTTGTCGTCCTTAAGGAGAACTATTATGTGTGATACATCGTTGTATTCAGAAAAACATGATTTACAAATGCAGAAACCCGTAATGACGCCTTTAAGAAAAAACAAAGTTGAATGTTGTATCTTTTGCGTCTAGGATGCCATGGAAATTACGACAGATTTAGATTCCTTGTGAAGAAGGTTCTTCACAATGTTTTAGCTAAAAGTCTAGCTTTAATGGTTTTGCTTAAAAATATAAAAATGAAAACCAAAATGTAAATTTTTTTGCAATAATTCAAAAACTAAATATTACAAAATATGAAACCGTTGTAACTTTTTTTGTGTTTACTTTAACCTATACAATGTAAGAAACTTTATGAAAATCTACATTCACCAAAACCAAAATATTTGAAAAAACAGTTTTTGTAAATTTTGCCTTAGTTAAAAACCCTCTTATTAGAACACACATGGTTTTTTTTACCACGCATAACATGGAATCTACATTAAAAAATTTATTTTTTCTGTGAAAACCCGATATCAATATCTCAAATATTTTGGGGATTACAAGTGTCCCAAGTATAGCTCTTTCTTTTGCAAATAACTCCCTGTATCGGGAGAACGGTGGAAAATAACCCTATATAATTTGTATCAATTTGATCAGCATTAATCTGGCTTTCCAAAATAGCCATAATATAATGGGTGTACCATTTAAAAAAAATATGTTTGGTGCAATACTATATGTGAACAACGTAGAAGTAAAATAATTTTAACATGTGGACATGTGGTGTACCTATTGTCTCACGAAAACCGAAATTTAAAATGCCGCCTCGATGAGAAGCTATCTTCCCTCCTCACGCAGATTAGACACACTGTATATTTACACATACGACAAGTTGCTTGTTTTTTATTTACTGCGCGTCTGCATACCCCATTGTCACATTAAGGACGACGTTCCAATTTTTCCACACTCACTTTTGCCTTAAACACATTCAAGATACATCCAAGAAGTGATCTGTTCCACACATTACCTTTGTATCTCTAATCAAGTCCTTCTTCTTAACGACCCGTTCAATCATTCTTTTTGGTTTACCTCTTTCCTATGTTCAGTTTTCATGATTAAACCATGTTTGAGATACAAACATATTTTGTTCTACACAAATATTCATTAACCGTTCAACACTCTCATTTGTTCTTGTATCTTCCTATAAATCACTCCGTATATCCTCTCTTTACATCCGCCCTTCCATACAAAACTTCTAATAAGATTTGTTTACACACATTCAATATGTTTTCCACATAGTTCAAAAAATTCTCTCATTCTTGGCCATTTCCTCCATTTACCGGTGCATAATGTGCAATAAAAATGATCTTACGAAATTGCATTTTCATTATAATTCACATTATCCACGGGGATACCAATTCATACTCTTTAACCTACCTTTTTGCTCTTTTACTTGCAATCACAGCAGGCTGCCATTATTTATCTCTGCATCCTTTTCATTGCGCTTTGTTTCTGATACCCAGAAAATATTAAACTGCCTTTCATTAATTGCTTGGGTAATACCATGCTCTCTCTCTAGCTGGTATGTTCTTACCGATACTATTATGTACAGTAGCCACAGCCAGAAAGCGGAAACAGCAAGGGATAAATATGTGAGGTTAATAATACACACGATCACCCTTCGGTGTGCGGTGTTACATCTACACATATGTTCTATTACTCACATATAGAATAAACGTGTATGTGCATGCGTAGAGCGGTCGATTGTCAAGTCGCAACGCTTGAAAATGATTGGATATGTTTTGAATACTGTAATGATGAATTTTTCAACGATAATAATTGGTTAATAACATGAGCACTCACAAATATCCATTAAAACTCATTTTACCTACTGTTATACTCAGTCATTTTACAAAAATAACTACAAAAGTAATTTCAAGGTATATTCAATGGTATGCGTTCGGATTTTATTAACCATGAAATATGTAAAGTACATTTTACAAATTAAATATAGTTACACGTGCTTGCATAATACATTCTGCATTATGGGTATGTATAACAATTGTAATCAGTACAGTAAAAATCAATCATTAATAAGTAAGTGATTATTGTCAATTTGAAGTTACATTTTGGTTAGTTTGTTTTTGGAATAACGTGCTTTAACGATGTCTACTCTCTCCCGCAGCGCATGCGCAAAGAGTTACGAAAAGGACAGGGGTGACCATTGCGCGTTATCTCTCTCGCCTCACGGCTTTTTTATGGCACAGACCGCTAATGCGCGTTCCAGTATAATTATAGTTCATTGGTTTTCTACACACTACAGTATCATTTCACGTAGTCTGAGTCTCCTCCGGATACCAGCCGAGTCGTATGCTAGACGACGTAGCATTTCCTATTAATTCATTGTTAGCATAACTTAACCTACTTGCCACAAATGCAACTTTCTCGGTTACTCCAAACGTCCCAAATATAATTTTAATAACTTATAATCATTTAATATTAGTCAATTTGCTTTGGTATGTGTGAATCCTTGCGATATTGCAGACTCACATTCCATTAATATAAGTAATTTGATTGTAATCTCTTTATATTTAGAATTTACATCAGTTCTACATACATAAAGACAAAATTTACATCCATTGGGTTGGAATCTCGGTAGCGCGGTACTCTAGCAAAGTACAGGTCGCAGGTTCAAATCCTACTCTAGGTAAACTTTTTATTTATGTATTTAATAAAATTAATAATCTTTAATTACATAATTTTAAACAAGTTAGAAACCTGATCTTCAAGAGACTACCTTTCAAATTAGCAATAGTTGCTCGTGCTACGGCCATTAGGTGGCTGTTTGAAGTACGCTGACGTACCTCGAGCACGCTAATATGTTCGAACCAAAAATTTACTGATATTTTGTTACAAGCGGTTACGTAAAATGAAGTATTGTTTTGCAAATTTTAAAACTACCCTTAAAAACATGTTCCACTTGTATTACAAAAATGTTTTACTATTATTTACACTATGTCATATTGTTTTATTTACATACCTATATAAAAATCGTATGTTTTGTTGAAGATAAAAAATACTTAGTTAAAATCAAAATGTTCCTTAGAAATCGTGAAAACTCAAAAAGTAGGCAGTGATGCCTTTAATCAAAACTGACAGAATCAATTTTTTTCATTTTTAACATAATGGAGACGGACCCAGTTGTTACAGATGATGTTTGGTCAGAAACAGCAATTTCACCAGCTGCTGCAGCAAATGTATAGACACTCTTTAAGAACCCTTTCTAATAGTATCCTTTAAGGTCTTCTCAATCATCGAAGAAGATCAATATAAAGCAGAAGCTGTTACTTACACAGATATCAAAGATGCAGAGGATAAACTTGCTAACTGGATAGTCTATACTCCATGCGAAAAGGCTGAAATATCAGATAGTCTTGGTATGGAATTATACTTAAAAATGGATTTTTTACAAAAAACAGGAAGGTCGGATTTAGTTTATTTTTTACGATTATCGAATAATTTAGTGCAGTTTTAAAGATCGAGGTGCACGTTACGTGCTTTCATTTGTGAATAAGAAGAATTGTAAGGGAATTGTTACTGCGTCCTTGGGAAATAGTGCTAAAGCGTTTGCCTTTTATGGTCGAAAATTCGGCATACCCATAACAGTTGTTCTTCCAAAATCAACAGGATTAATGAAGATAGCTCAGTGTCGTAAATACAATGCGAAAATACAGGTACAAGGAGAGGATATTAATGAAGCAAATGAAATTGCGTCAATGCTGGCAAAGACCAGCGGAATGTTTTACGTTAACGGGTATTCAACCTATAAGCCAAATATTTCCGTGAACTGTTATGTTTTAGATTCGATAATACGAAGATACTAGCAGCTCAGGGGACTCTTGGCTTAGAGATTCTTAGCCAGTTACCAACGGTTGATGTGATTGTTGTGCCTGTAGGAGGAGGAGGGTTATTAGCCGGAATAGCAGTTGCCATTAAAACACAAAATCCAAACATAGGAATCATAGTACGCCTTTCGCTAATTATGATTATCTCACACAAGTGTGGATTTTAGGGGGTTGAAACTGAAAGTAGTTGCTCGTTTACAAAATCTCTTCAAGAGGGACGAAGAGTAACTGTTGCAATTGCTGCAACAATGGCGGACAGTTTGAAATCCTCAACTGTGGGGAGAAATGCATTTATATCGTCTCATCACTTAGTTGACAAAATAGTAAGCACGCTTTTCGTCAATTTTCCATAATTATAGGAATTTTTAAGGTGACGGTTTCGGAGAAATGGATTGCTTTAGCAGTATTACGGTTAGTTGAAATGGAAAAATGCTTAGTTGAACCAGCTGCCGCTACTCTTTAGCAGCCGTTCTATCAGGTCAATTAAAAGAATTTAAAGGAAAAAAGTGAATGAATTTGTTTTTTAATAAAATCATTATAACTTTGCTATAGCATTGTTCTAGTTTTAACTGGTGCTAACATAGATACATCAATGGTTGGAAAGGTTCTGGATCGTGGTTTAGTGGCTGATGGACGATTAATCGAATTTCAAGTCGAGCTAGATGAATATCCTGGTGCCATTGGCGATCTATGTCAATTGATAACGTCAAATGGTGCTTGCATTAGAAATATTTGGCAGAATACAACGAATGTTACAGGAAGTGTTTTAAGTGTACAGGTACGTATATTTTTGCATTATTATCTATTTGTGTTACGAAGATTTAAGCAACATATTTGTTCGAATAAGAATTTGGTCAGACCTATTTCTTTTACCGACATGTCCGAGGAATATTATCCATTAAGCAACACTATGCCACGTCGAAGGGTTCCTACACGAAGTCATGCGAACGCTACACCAAAATCTCTTAAACTGTCAGAATCTCTTTAAAACACGCAAAATTGAACGTAATCGCTCTGTATGTTATCAATGGTACCAATACCTGACGCAATTTAGAAAATATATTCATAAATTTGACAAATACTACGTTTAGAAGTCAAATATTTTAATCACGCATATACAAGTTAATTCTTGTGCATTAAAAATCTAAATATCTGGTCTGGAACAACACACGACCTTCCTTATTTAACAAAGTTAAGCAAAATTTCGCGCAGATCGCCCATTATGACTGTGTGTGGTGAGTGCATCAGTGCGTGAGTGCGTGCGTGTGTGCGAGCGTGTGTACGTGTGAGTGTGGGATCGCGCTTGTGTGCGTGCGTGCTGCAAGTGCGTGAGTCTGTGTCTGTGTCTGCGTCTGTGCCTGTGTCTGTGATTGTGACTGTGTCTCTGCCCGTGTCTGCGTCTGTCTCTGTCTCCGTCTCCGTCTCCGTCTCCGTCTCCGTCTCCGTCTCCGTCTCCGTCTCCGTCTCCGTCTCCGTCTCCGTCTCCGTCTCCGTCTCCGTCTCCGTCTCCGTCTCCGTCTCCGTCTCCGTCTCCGTCTCTCGTCTCCGTCTCCGTCTCCGTCTCGTCTGTCTCCGTCTCCGTCTCCGTCTCTCTCGTCTCGTCTCCGTCTCCGTCTCTCTCGTCTCCGTCTCCGTCTCGTCTCCGTCTCCGTTCGTCTCCGTCTCCGTCTCCGTCTCCGTCTCCGTCTCTCTCGTCTCCGTCTCCGTCTCCGTCTCCGTCTCTCGTCTCCGTCTCCGTCTCGTCTCCGTCTCCGTCTCCGTCTCCGTCTCCGTCTCCGTCTCCGTCTCCGTCTCCGTCTCCGTCTCAGTCTCCGTCTCCGTCTCCGTCTCCGTCTCCGTCTCCATCTCCGTCTCTATCTCCGTTTCCGTGTCCGTTTCCGTATCCGTTTCCGTGTCCGTTTCCGTGTCCGTTTCCGTGCCCGTGTCCGTGGCCGTGTCAGTGTCCGTGTCCGTGTCCGTGTCCGTGTCCGTCTCCGTGTCCGTGTCCGTGTCCGTGTTCGTGTCCGTGTCCGTGTCCGTGTCCGTGTCCGGGTTATCATAAAGTAAGTAATATATTTTAACTTATTATATATTTTTAACAAATCAGATTAATAACAAAAGGGAATGGAATCAAGATTGGTCGTGACAACTATTGATATAAGTGTCAATCGAAAGTATCGTAATTTAGAGAATTGTTTTGAAAATAAAACTAGCGTAAACGTAAATTGTAGCGATTTGAACATGAATCTGCAAACAAGAATCGGTTTAGTGCAATGTTATTATGAATCCGGTAAAAATTACACTGCTGGATTACGAAGATTTCGTACAAAAATGGGTTTGAGTGCAGGGCCGTGCCAATTTGATTAGCAAATTTGAAAAAACAGGTCTGTAGCTGACCTTCCGAGACCAGGAAGACCAATGATGTGTGATATCCAAGTTGCAGAAGTTCTTCAGGAAAATCAAAACGTAGTCAATACTAATCCGCTAGGAATCAGCAGTGTGAATGCGATTGCAAATTTCATACACCACGGTTTGGAAAATTTTACGAAAAATCCTAAAAATGTATCTCTATAAGCTGCAACTGCTGTTTGAATTAAAGGAAGCAGATTTGGCTATTAGGTATGATTTTTCTTTACAAAGGCTGGATCACATGGAAATTGAACCTGAATTGTTATCCCGTATTTTATGGACAGATGAGGTCCATTTCTCTCTTAATGGTGGAGTTACTCAAAACTGTCAAATATGGTCCACAAAAAGTCCTCATGAAATCGTTTATCAAGGTCTTTATGACAAGAAAAGTCACCGTTTAGTGCGGTTTCACATCTAATTTCATCATTGATCCATACTTTTTCGAAGAAATACAGAATGGGGAAGCCATATCTGTAACTATTACTGGTGAACGATACCTGCAAATGTTAAGGGGTTATGCAATTCCTCAGTTGCAAAACGAGTACAAAATCATTAAAAACATGATTTTTATGCAGGGTGGAGCACCTCCGCATATTTACCAACCAGTTAAAGAATTTTTAACTGCAGTTGTTCAAGATCGTGTTATAAGCAGACATTTTGCAAATGTATCGCCTGATATTAACCCAGCGGATTACTGGCTGTGGGTTGTTTGAAGATTTGGTATTTAGAACACGTCCATCAACGCTGGAGGAATTGAAGGGCAGTATTAGTTAGCAAATTCATGCAATTCAACCAGAAATTTTGTATAGTGCTGTATACAAATTGGAGGAACGGTTGGTAACTTTACAACAACAAAATGGAGGTCATATCGAACAATTGCGGTAACCCGTTGTAATGTAAAAATGGTGAAAGTCAAGTATAATAAAAATGTATAAATGAATGAGTTAAATCGTTCTCCAAACAAATCGTCAAACTAACTAGAGATCCAAACCATTCACCAAAAATAATGCCTTCGTCCCAGTCGAAGATTAAAGTAGGGTGGTTCAATCTTTTGATTTGCTTAATGACCACAATTTATGCTTAAATTATTTCCACTTAACATAAATAATAAAAATGAAATGTAACACTAATAAAAAAGATCTCGGACGCCAAGTTATTTTTAATTATGCTCGGAATAACTAAACCGAGGTGTACACTAAAAATGTTATCAAAATGTAAAAAATGAAAAAATATACAGACTATGTTTATTAACCGTTAAAATGATAGGGATAAATAAAATATATCTTAAAACTAGTTATAGCCTTAAATTACTAACTAATGGTTATAAATACCTTTTTGTACAATTTTGTACACAAACTTTTTAATAACCTCTGGTATCTAAATGATTACGGAACTGTCAACCAAGGTGATGTCATCTTTGAACCATTATTGCGCAATATCTTGAAATAATACTTAACGTTGTAAACCACACCCATAAATGGAATTTTACTTCTTGTAAATGTCTTCTTGAAATTTTGAATCCAGTATTTATTGCATTAAAATGAAAGCGTACGTAAAACTAAAATTAAATGCGTTCTTAAGTAATTAACGTAGAGAAGTAATTGTAATAAAAGTGTAAATCAAAGTAAAAATAAAAGAAAGTGCCTGCAAAGAGCAAATGTTTCAATTTTTTGTATAATGCGTTAAAAGATATCTTACGATTAAATCAATGGCACTTTCACAAAATTTAGCTGGAAGCCTAAAAAATTGCTTCCTGCATCTACAGCGTACCACCAGAAGTGAACAAAATGGATGCTTTAGGATGTCAGATGATGATGACGCGTTGCGCGAAAATATTTGCGCAAAGAATTAAGTCAACGATGAGCAGAAAAATAATTTAAAGTTGGAGTATAAACCTTTAAGAAGTATTTACCCTTAAGAAGGTGTGCACTTAAGTTATACCAAAATGCAAATTAAGTTGCCTACCACATCCAATAAATCATTAATAAATAAAATTATCTTATATTTACGAAGAACCTAAATTACGGTATATTTTAATACAACTCAAAATGGGTTGTTACGCAGTGTTTGACATCATAAATCTCACTATTTAAGCAGCCAGATTCCATTTACGTTTCACAAGGGTTGCTATTTATGTATTGAGAATAGAAAGAATAAACAAATGAATTTGATGAAAAATATTTTTATTGCTTTTCAAAATAATCGCCTTTAAGATCTATACACTTTTGCATGCGATTGAACCACCCTTCAAAGCACTTTGTCCAGTCAGAAGATGGTAGCTCTAAAACATGCGTTTTGAAGGCCTCAACTGCTTCTTCGGGCGATGAAAATAGTTGTTCACGCAGTTTATCTTTAATTAGTGGGAACAAGAAGAAGTCATTGTGTGCCAAGTCGGGGATGACCCATCAATTCGATCTTTTGTGTGTCCAAATACTCGTTTGTTGCATGTGATGTGTGCGAGCTGGCATTGTCGTGATGCAAAATGATTCGTCGTTTTGGGTTGGTTTCTTACAATTTACCGAAAACTTCAGGCAAACAAGTGGTCATATACCATGCTGAATTAATGGTCTTTTGACTTTCGAGAGCTACAATTACCACAGGACCGGTTTTCGTGAAGAAAAACGCCACATTTGCTTCTTAACGCTTCGAGAACGAACAACTTTTGTTGGCTTTGCTTCACATTGAAACACCCAAACTGTGGACTGGCCTTTTCTTTCTGGCTCATACGCATAAATCCACGACTCGTCACCTGTGACGATGTTGTATACCACTTTGGATGCACCACAGTTGTATTTTGAAATCACTTTACGGCACCAATCGATACGAGCATTTTTGAGCATCTGTCAACAAATGTGGAATCCAACGTGCACACAGCTTCCGAACACACAAATGTTCGTGCAAAATCTTATATATGCTGGTCATACTAATGCTTAAACATCTCTCGATTCTGTGATGTGTCACATGACGATGTTCTTCAATTAGTGTTCGCACAGCATCGATATTTTCCGGCACAACGACCGATTTTGGACGACTTTCTTTAACTTCATCCGTGAGTAAACTACGTCCACGTTTGAATTCAGTGTACCAGCGATATACAGTGGCTGTGGATGGCGCTTCATCGCGAAAAGTTGAATTTCAGCTGATTGATGCATTGTTCTTGAGTTAGACCACGTCGAAAGTCATAATAAATCATAGCTCGAGAATTTTAACGAGTTAATTCCATATTTTGGCTGAGATGAAATTTTCAACTTACTGTAAACAACACAAATGGTTGTAACGGTCTAATTTTTATTTAACAATAAATTTCAATATATTCATAAATAGTAAACTTTAAAAAAAAAATTATTTTAAGTCACATTTAGCATAATAGATGTCTTTAGTGATATCAATTTTGAATTCCAATTCAATAGCCTGACCCTAGGTACTTTTGAGCATTTTTCTGGTTCCATTCTATTATCAACAATTTTTGTTCTTTTAAAAATTCGCGCCATGTGGTGTACTTGAAGCGGAAATTCTGGTTAAATCTCGTGCATTCACATATAAAAAAAATTGAATGCAGGCTTATATTAATTAGTTTAGTAATTACCTGTCTGTACAGGCTGTCCCAAATTCGAGGGCAGGCATGGGGATCTCGCTTATTATAAGAGATGGGATATAGGTTTAAATTCGGCACTTTTGCTAAATTCGATGCCGAGTAATAATCTGAAAAGAAATTTGAGCTAACTCGAATGGATTTGGTTTTATGCTCAAAAAACTAAAAATTTCGATTTTCGTTTTTCGCATTTGGCCACCTTATTATTAGGAATTTTCAAAATTCGATTAAACATTATTAAGGCAACTTTTTACGCACAATACTAATACGGTATTAAAAATATTATGTGACGTTTCGTTTATTCTGAACCATCATCAGGTTTATTTTTTCTTATCGGGGTTAAGACATATTTTTATGGCGTTGGATGGAGAATGTTATGCTGATTTTAGCAATATATAACACTTCATGGTTTGATCGACTGCGAACTAAAATACTCTTAAATTAAAAACTAAATATTACATTATCACGATACCCATGAATCAAACAAAACTCAGGAGTTGGCTTTTGTCATGTCATTTTCTAATTGTAAAAAGGGTAATATCTGCAAGATCCTTCGTGTTAGTGCTTTAAAATTTGCAAGTTTCTTTGGAATGTTTTCAAATTCAAAAAAACGAGACATGATAAGGATATTTTATAGCTGCAATAGAAATAGTGTCAGAGCAGAACAAAGATATTTAGAGGAAGATCCGGAGGGACAGCAACCAAAACAGAGATATTTTTTAAAATTAGACCAAAATTTGCGAGAATTTGGATGTTTTCAGAAACCTCGAAATGTATATGGTAGCAGACTAGACAGAGATGCGAAGAAGAAATATTACATCAGGTACTATTTGTTAGTATTATACTAATTATAAGAATTTCCACTCACTTCACTGCTAATTTCAGCAGACATTTTTTTTGGAGAGTTATGACTTTATGTTATCCATCTTAGGTTCAATAAAATCTTTTAACATCTACCAGAGAAATAGAGCAAACTATTGAAGTGCCAAAAACGACAGTTTGGCGAGTGTTAAAGCAACACCGTTATAAACCATTTAAGTTACACGTTAGTCAAACTCTTCGGCCTGGAAACGATATGAGACGGTTGGATTTTTGTAACCAACTTAATACCAAAATGCAGGAAAATCGCAACTTTCTCAATCAAATAATTTGGACGGATGAGTGCAATTTTTCCACTAATGGAATGTTTAATCGTAATAACGAGCACTACTGGTCCGTTGAAAATCCACGAATTAACAGGCAAATGCGAGGACAAGGCCACCGGTCCTTTAATGTGTGGGTTGGAATCTGGAAGGATAGGCTCCTTGGGCCAATTATTTACGAAGGTATCCTAACGTCTCAACGCTACCTCGCATTTCTAACACACGAAATATCAGACCTTTTGGATGATGTTCCGCTAAACGAAAGATGGACTCTCTGGTGGCAAATGGACGGAGCTCCTCCTCATAATGCTGCGATAATAAGTGAATATCTTAACGGGAATTTCCTGATAAATGGATGGGAAATAGGGGACCACTTAGGTGGCCAGAAAGAAGTCTAGATTTAACCCCTTTAGATTACTTCCTTTGGGGCTATTTAAAAAATATGATTTATAAGACGCCACCGCAAAATATAGAAGAACTCCAGAATAGGGTTGTTAATGAACTTCGTCAAATTCCCAGGAAAACCATTCAAAGAAGTAAACAATTGTAGAAGAAGAATTCGTTACTGTATTCAAGAAGGAGGAAACTTGTTCGAACATTTATTATAATAATTTTGTTTGTTTGTCTGTGTAATTATTTTGTTGTTACCTATCAATAAATTTGCGTTGTCGCTATTATGACCATGTTACATAGACCTACTTGTTTGAGTTGTTTGTTATTGTTTTTTTTAAATTGTTTAACTGTTTTTATATTTTTTTGGATGTTCTAACGAGTTTAACAAATTAAATAAGTAGAACTACTGTAATTATTCCTTGCTGGATCCAAGAAAGCGGAATCTTTTTCTTCGTATTTTTCTCATTATTTTAGTTCGCAGTCGATCAAACCATAAAGTGTTATATATTGCTAAAATCAGCATAACATTCTCCAACCAACGACATAAAAATATATCTTAACCCCCATAAGAAAAAATAAACCTGATGATGGTTCAGAATAAACGAAACGTCACATAATATTTTTAATACCGTTTTAGTATTGTGTGTAAAAAGGTGCCTTAATAATGTTTAATCGAATTTTGAAAATTCCCAATAATAAGATGGCCAAACGCGAAAAACGAAAATCGAAATTTTCAGTTTTTTGCGCATAAAACCAAATCCATTCGAGTTAGCTCAAATTTCCTTTCAGATTATTACTCGGCATCGAATTTAGCAAAAGTGCCGAATTTAAACCTATATTCTATCTCTTATAATAAGCGAGATCCCCATGCTTGCCCTCGAATTTGGGACAGCCTGAACAATTATATTTCGGAAGTTCCGGATAATAGTTGGCACGTTTCCTGCCTGGCCGCCTATCAACTCAGGTAAAAGTCTAAACCAACTGCTCAAATTGTTACATCAAGGAATACAAATTCAATTTACGACCTACAAGTCCAGACGGAACCCCTTACTACAAGGTGTGCGATTGGTAACTAATATAACAACAACCCATCTTCTCTGGTCTGCGACTCGATTCTACCTTCACCGTTCTGTTCTTCGTAGCAACTAACAGGTCAGATCAGTATCGTTTATAATTTATTGTTACGATTAAAACCATTGTGCAAATCATACATTAAGAGGAACGCTTGTGGATTGTGCTGGATTGCTGGAATTTAATATCACTATATATATATATATATATATATATATATATATATATATATATAATATTTGGTTAAAGTAACGATTTAATCATAAAATTTCACTGATTTTATGTTGAAGTTCAGTTGAAATTCCCCTTTGTTGTAGTTTATAATATAAATCTAGATAACTGTTAAATCTGTTAAAAGAAACGAAATGTATTCACCATAAAAAGAAAAACATCCAACCCTAAGTTATTGTGACTATTGTACCGCATTTTGTTTAATTACGCTTATTTTGCTGTTGTGTTTGATGTACCTTCAGTACCATAGTAACAATATTTTGTTTTGTAAATCATTTACGGTGTACAGTCGGAATTCAATTGCCGGAAGTCAAGTTTTTTTGGTTTATTCAGATTATAGGAGGGAGGGGCTACGCAGAGTTGTACACTGAATTTTTTTTCTGTGTAGCTTACAATTAATTCATTATTGTATTTTTATTTATTTAGGTGCGCAGTATGCCTACATTGAATCGATTCAATAAATTACTGTGTTGAGCATATTTTTTTTGTATGCATACACGCTTTGCTTGGTTTCTACCTGCCCTGTCATCTAGTATCTTTCCACTTATCAAGTCACTTTCACTGGCAACCAATTCTGATTGCTTACTACACATTAAAAGGAATTTTTTTTACCAATTCAAAATTTCAGACTTTATTTTACACTTTACAGAAATTCCCCTTTATAGTTTTATTAAATATAGTATCACTTACTCTCACAATATTCTTTCTTTTATGCCCTTTGTTACACGTCCAAACCGCACTAGGCGTCGTGTATGCTTACTAATGTAAGCAGGTTGCCAAGCCAGCTAACAGGGAGATGGGCGTGGTCGAAATAATAAGTAAAATGAATGATTAATACGCTCAAACACCTTACACCTACATTCAAACAGCTCAGTCCGGGAAAATATGTCTCTAGGCGCCACCACAATCGAAACTTTGCTAAAATAATTGTCTTAAGCTGGGTGTTAATTAACCCTACTTGATTATGGAAAGTAGGATTGTGCTTACTCAGTAAACTCCCACACGAGGGTTCTACAACAAACACTCGTCCCAAACAATTCAACTCAAACTCAAATATATTTAGTACTACCCAGGTTATTAGAAACTTCTTGAATACACCTCGTATACCAAAACTTCCAAAACAAAATTTATCACTCAAATTCAACTGCATTCACGTAACCAACAGTTATATTTTCTACGTATACCTCGTATACATATAAAGTTAAATTTCTACTTATTAATGAATAAATAGTTCTTCATTCAATGATCGATAATTAATTTTTAAAATTCCTAACCAAAAGAAAGTCAATGTCATTGGCTTAATAATTGTTCCTCCAATATAATACCTCTGAATCGTATGTGACATTCGTAAATATGTACGTTCTCAAAACTCTACTCATAGTTATACTTAATGAAATTTTTAAACCAACAGCTGATTCGTTATTAGTGTATTGCGTTAAAAGAAACGAACATGAAAATTTTTGCAATCAACCTGGCAAATATAACCTTTCAGGTTGTTCATTGATCTTAAATCCAAAATATGCAAAAGCTACATTTTAAGTTGTCAAAAACTAGGTCACCAGTTAAGTAAACGTCACAAATGTATCTCATAACTGGCTAAATAAACAACAGAAAAAAAAAAGTTAACGATAAATATATATTGTCCTGCATAAAATAATAAACAAATGTTTACATACACAACAGCGTGGTTGATAAACCACTCCACCACGTTACTGTCAAAACAAACTTGCGTTTCTACAAAAAGTCTTAATACTAAAACAACCAATACAACATAACTCGAGACCGATTATCTTTTTCCTTCAAAACTAATTAAAAATTACACCACAATGCACAAATTCAACTAATCAACAAAAAAAAGATAATCGTGCTCTACTGAATTTTCAAGGTTCTTAAATGTAATTTTTACTTAAAAAATTGTCCATTAATCCTACGCTTTTCTTTCTTCTTTCTTCCCGTAAATCAATTATTTGCAGTCCATTTGTATTCCTTAAATTGCCTGAAGGCACAAAACAAGTACTCCACAATTTCACCAACACTTATTCCTTTCCGCACTCGCGATTAGTCCAACTATACGAAGTTATTACTCCAATAAACCGTAATAAACTATACACGTTTGGTTGCCTCTTAAAAAGTTTCTCGCAACCTTTAGGACAATTTAGTCCTTCCTTAACACAAATAAACTTTTAATGTCACATAAAATTACCTTAACATTGGCTTAATTTACTACCAATACTTCGCTCACTTAAAGGTGGGTCCATAAATAATTTATACTAGAGATCAGTACAAGCTCACGCGCCGCGCAACAACACTATAACGTAACAACTGTTAACTAATTATAAATCTGCTTACGCACTTTTTCTTTTGAAGAACAAAAACTGATTTTATCTTCAATCTCAATTTTATTGTTTTATTTATGAATGTCTTATACGATTCATCCCCTTTCGGGTTACTCAGTTGTTTAAACAATGACTGCCTTCAATATTATTCACAAATATAACTCCAACTCAACCCATTCTAATTTCACACATCACCTCGCGCGCGTCTCTCACCGAGCTCTCACCAAAAGCCAAAAGCTAAAAGCCAAAAAAGCTAACGTCAATCTCTGACTTTCCTATTTATACCTTAAGCCATCCATCTTTAAACATGTCCGACTTCCTCGCTATATTCTCCAATGGTATTCATTCAAACTTTCTTAGTGCCGACAGATGCTACCATCTGTACAACCACGCTTATAACTACAATACATCGCCATGTTTGTTTTTACTTACAACTTTTACAATTACTTCATGAAGAAGCCATTTCTCGTCATCACACTCATTCAGTGGCCACTCTGGACCATTACACAACTTTCAACGTTTGTTTCCCACATGCGCTCGTCTTCCTTCCGCAACATTTGCAAAAATAAGTACCGTCTAAGGTCTCAAATCCCATATACATACACGTATTCTTAAAACTTATTGCATAACATTACGAAAACTTTCTATAATTAACAATTAACAAACCAAATCTTTCTCTACATATTTTCTAAAACATTCTACACTTATACACTCACATCTTCTGGCAAAGATTACTCCTTTATCCTCCAACATTCCATTCCTTACAGTAGCAAAACAGTAGCAAACATTATCGTCCCATCGACAAATTTCTTTTCACATTTACATTCATCAGAATCTATTTATTCCAACACCACTGTCTCTATAACATTCAAATACACGTATCTACATACTGAATAACATTTCTCCTAAATTTCCAGTGGCGTATCACCCACCCACATACATTATGCATATACACAAAAAAAAAATTTTTTTTGTTCAAACTCAATACACCCGTACTCAAAACACGTAATACACGTCATTATAACCTCCTACATACAGGGTGCGTCAACGCAACCTTACACCTTTTCAAGTTTAGGGACCTAAAGAAAACTTGTGGCCCCTAACCTTTTTTTTTTCTTAAGCTCTAAACCACATTTATTTAGTTGCCGCATATCTGCCGCCCACACCTAAACTGCTCAAGATAACCAACTGCTAGCCTGGCCGAGTATATTCTACGATAAACACCGTGGCATGGTGCTCGCACGACAAAACGTTCTGAGTACGTGTAACCTCAAAAATGTCAAACTTTAAGATGACAGTGACAAATTTCACCTGGCAATACCAGTGTTGCCAATTCTCAATAAATAAATATATCCCTTACTTTATGATAACCCGTTATATTGGATTACTCAGTGGCTCAGCGGTAAAGGTGTCAGACTTGTAAGTGAAAGGTACCAAGTTCGAATCTGACAGTAGTCAACTGCTTGCGGAAGAATTATAACATGAATTCGACTAAAGTGCGAAAACAGTCCTTCTCAGGACTAAGCCTGATGACGAAAGCAGAGTCCGCTTCATAAACGTCGCGCTTAAAAAGCAGAAACTGTGGAAATAGGCCAATCAACTCAACTAATCAAGTTTGCTGCTTTACCTTAACGATTTGTTACCTACTTATTATTTTACTTATACATTTTCTCTTGGTAATGATACGCGTTGAGAAGTAAATATATACAACATTCTGAAATTATTTTTGAAACATTACTTAACCTTAAATTAAAGCATGCAATTCTTTAGATCGAAGTGTAAAAGTGATATGATTCTAGATGCAATGAGGAATTATTTCTTGCTCGCTTAACTGCACCTTTGCGTGTTCTGAAGAAAGTCGAATCTTAAAATATATTGATATCTCACAATAGAATATGATACTATTAACCTAAATTTTCTGTTTCAGATAAATTGTGTTTGTGAAACTCGAGATGATGCACACGCAAAAGAATTAGAAACATTGATCAAAGAACATTTTACAGATTGCCATTTTCCGCAAGCCGAAACCGAAATTTAGAGACGTCACGACTCGACAAACTTTTAATGACAGTTCGAAATTAATTTAACATGTATTAAAGATCAAAATAAAATAATGGGGTTGTAGTATAATCAAAGTTGTGATTATCGTTTAGTTTATATCTTAAGGTAGAAGTGATTAAATTTCGTAGTATAACACATTATAATCCGACTCGTGGAGTAAAATCAATGTAAGCTTTACTAATAGCCTTAATGCAGAAGAGATGGTTATATGCATTATTAAATCGTACATCAAGCATATACAAGAACAAATTTCATTTGAAATTCCACCCTAATTTAGATATAACGATTTCCTTTTGGAATATCAGTTACGGATTAATGTCACCCGCAATAGTTAAAGTATTAAATTTGTGAGGAAAAATTCTGAAAAACTTTGTAATTAAATTATTCTTTTTAATAAGCGTTAGTGGGGGATTAAAATGTATGAAAAAAAGCTTTTATACGGATAACTAATTAAAGTGGATGTGTTAGAGTAATGGGATGTGCAAAATGTTTCCGATTATACCAACATATTGTGGGATACTGTTTGACATGCTAATTGTTGTATAAATACAATTCCGTACTGACGTTAAATCACGTACCGTTTTAGAGGATGCTTTTTATAATCGAATCAAAAAGGAATTTTAATGTCACATTCAATAATTTGATTAATCGAATATTGAAAAATTGTATTTCTATACAGCTTTTAAAAAACCAGAGTTTAAAGTATACAGAGTGTTTCATTATATTAATATTAGTTTATGGGATAAGTGTATTATGTAGCAGTAGAAGGGGACCACGTTAGGGACGTGACGTCATAATTAATTAAAAGTGGTGGAGGGGAAGTGGGGGTCTGGGCGTGGGGTAGAGGGTGACAGTAATGCCGAAAGCTACCTCATGTATTTTGAGTTGTGGTTGGTTTTAGCAAGCCGTCTAAGATACAGATTTGAAATCGATTTCTGTCCGTCTTATTCGATTTAATGCAAAAACAAGAACAAGCTGTACGTCTAAGGGTAAGGGCGAAATCAATAAATCCATTTAACACTTATGACTCATAATTAGTTTGTCTACAGTGTCGTCAGACATTTTTGAGTTGAGGGTTAGGTTTTGCAAGTTGTGGCTTAATTCAATTGAATTGTTGTCTGTTTTTGAAGTGAAAGTTGTTTTTTGTAAGCTGTAACTGAAGTCAACATTTTTTGAAATGAAGGTTTTTCTTGTATAGGTCGTTATTCAAAATAGACAAATGTCTGGGGTTGTATAAACAAATGGTCAAATGCCTGGGGTCAAATTCAAATTCCCCGCAGTTTCTCAAAAGCAACGGTCTACCCGTTTACCTTCAATCAAACAGATCTACTTTTAAAAATAGATGTAATCTAATTAGAATCATGAACAAAGAGCATGTACACCACAATTATAATTTTCAAGGTCTACTATCTTTCTCGTAATTAAGTAATTGGGGGTTTTTCCCAGACACGGTAGAAGAAATTGAATTTCGAAAGTTGTTAACTACTTTACATATATTAACAATTGTTAAAAAATCATTAAGTGATTTATATTCACCATTTGTAAACAAACATGTTAAGTGCATGGACGTGAGTAAACAGCAAAAACCAGCCCTGCCGGGTAAATGATCGTTTTGTTTTTAACCCTTACATCTTAACTTGTTATAAAACTAAAGCCATATTTGACGGTGGTATGTAGATATACTACCCCACCTCTAATCCACTGAAAAAGTCACTAGAAAAGTTCCCCACGTCAAGATTAATGGTTTTTCAAGGTCATTGAAGGTCACCTTGTCTGCAAGGTCACTCTTAACTTGCACGTACGCGCACCCCGGTTCAAGGTCAAATAGGGATAACGCGCACGTACGCTTTTCCCGTTTCAAGGTCACACGTTCCCTACATCAGATGTAAGGGTTCTGAATCAATTGAAGGTAAAGGCATATAGGAGGATGCTCTTCAAGGTCAAGAGAGTTATACTGTTTGTGTTCACAGTAATTGGTCAATGTCATCATATTGCCCGAATCCATTCTTCAAGGTCAAAGTTCGTGCAAGTACGCGCC
Organism: Vesta saturnalis; assembly: GCA_036346205.1. Classification (NCBI taxonomy): domain Eukaryota; kingdom Metazoa; phylum Arthropoda; class Insecta; order Coleoptera; family Lampyridae; genus Vesta; species Vesta saturnalis. Next base: position 1,137,111 of record JARFJB010001008.1, on the reverse strand, counting down.
CACGCTTCAATGTCATGTGTTGAAATATTCAAGGTCACCAACCAATTCTTGGTATAGTGAAGGTGTTAATTCAGTTATTACAATTCTCAGACTTCTCAATCCTGATCCACTTTTCAGCTATACTTTTTCTACGAGTGTTTTGCTCAAGTTCATCACGTATACATTCGCTGCGGCCAAGTACAAGATCATTGAAATACTCGTACACTGCATCAAAGTATATTCCTCAAGGTCAAAATTTATTCTCAACGTGCACGTACACGCCTCCCCCCTACACGGTCAAATCAAGGTCAAAGTAATTGAAGCTCACGTACACATTCCCAATATCAACGTATATTCGTTAAGGTCACTTTCCTGCATCAAAGTCTTACAATTTCAAGGTCACGCGTGGAGGGTGGCGGGGAAATGTTCACCAAGCAATTCTTGAAAATTGTCAAGGCCATGTGTCGGGAAATGTTCAAGGCCACCTGCAGGGCCAAATTTAGCAGCATTCCTAATTCTCACGCGGCTTTCAACGTCAGTAAGCAATTCTTAGAAGTTCTGGTTGAGAAATTGTTATACTGTTCAAGCAACTGTCACCTGCAGGGGCATCATACAGATTGTTATCTATGCTAACCATGTCTGAAGGTCATGCACCGTCGTCAAATCGTTGACCTTTTAAAAGCCATCGGAAAATTTCAACGTAACCCCCAGCAATTCTAGGGTACATTGACGTTTTCAAGGTCATCGAAAAATTTCAAGGTCACCAAGCAATTCATGAAGTCCGACGAGTCTTGGCCATGTGTTAATGCCTAGAAGTTATAACAATTCAAATATATATCTAGGTCAAGGTTAAATGGTTCCTGTATTCGGGTTCTTCAAAGTCAAATAGCAAAATAATAAAGACTGTGCGCTACCCACCCCACTATTTAAATTTCAATCAAATTGATACCAATACATTCTGACTCAACTTAGCCATTGACCCAGATAGCAATCGATTTGAATTGTAGTAACTTGGAATTAACACAACCCTGACTCGGACAATTCCAAAATTGCTTGGTGACCTTGAAAAGGTCAATGAAATTTATTCCAAGAATTTCCGGGGTTGACATTGAAATTTCTCGATGACTTTGAAAAGGTCAATGAACTAGCAACGGCGCATGACCTTGAGGCATGGTTAGCATAAACAACAAATGTATGATGCACCTGCAAGTGGCAATTGATTTCTAGGGATAACTGAATTATAACCTTCTCGACCAGAACTTCTAAGAATTGCTTACTGACCTTGAAAGCCACGTGAGAATTAGGAACGCTGCTAAATTTGCCCTGCAGATAAGTTGAACATTTCCCGACACATAGCCTTAACAAATTTTAAGAATTGCTTGGTGAAAATCTCCCCCACCTCCTCCACGCGTGACCTTGATATTGTAAGACTTTGATTCAGGGAACGTGACCTTCTATGACCTTGACCTAGATAACAATCTGTTTGAATTGTAATACTCAAGCAGATTGATTTCTAGGAATTAGCACATGGCCTTGACTCGACCAAGGCGTTACCCTCAAGAATCACTCGCCCAAAATAAACATTGACCTTAAAGCGGGATGCGTGCAAGAGTTGGTCCCTCATCACACGTGACCTTGACGAATATGCTTTAATATTGGGAATGTACGTCAGCTTCCATGACCTTGACCTTCATTTGACCTTCAAGCGGAGGGGCGCGTACATGAACGTTAAAAATAAACTTTCACCTTGAAGAATATACTTTGATGCAGTGTTTCAATGATTTTGTACTTGGACGCAGCGAATGTGTACGTGAACTTGAGCAAAAACACTCGTAGAAAAAGTTTATCTGAAAAGTGGATCAGATTGAGAAGTCTGAGAATGTAATAACTGAATTAACAGCTTCACTAGACCAAGAATTGTGTGGTGATGTTAAACATTTCAACACATGATCTTAAAGCGGGGGCACGTACGTGCATGAACTTTGACCTTGAAAATAGATTGAGGCAATGTGATGACCTTGACCAATTACTGTAAACACAAACAGTATAACGCTCGTGACCTTAAAGAGCATTCTGCTACACAACTTTACCATCAATTGATTCAGAACCCTATATCTGATACAGGGAACGTGTGACCTTGAAGCGTGGAACGCGTACGTGCACGTTATTCCTATTTTAACTTGAAGCGAGTTGCGCGTACGTGCAAATTAAGAATGACCCTGAAGGCAAGTTGAGATTCAATGACCTTGAAAATCCATTGATCTTGGCAAGGAGAACGTGTACGATGACGTTGACCTTGAAGAATATGTAGACAACGTGATTGACCATGACCATGAAAACCAATCTAGTTACTTTTGTAGTTACAAAAGTGGATTAGAAGAGGGGTAGTATATCTGCAGTGGTATTTCCGACAAAACAATAGTGCGTGTAAAATAATATAGAGGACTGCTTTCAAGTGTAGTTATATTTGTTATTGAATAGACATGTTTACTAATCTAAGTATTTTTATCACTGTATGCAAAACTAGCCAATAGGGTCATACGTTAATTTGCTTTGGGGTACAACTGGCTCGAGTGTGTGTGTGTGTGTGTGTGTGTGTGTGTGTGTGTGGGTGTGTGGGGTGTGTGGGTGGGTGCGTGCATGCGTGAGTCCGTGCATGAGTGCGTGCATGTGTGTGTGTGTAGCATTAGAAACACTGCTTTGCATAATTTTTTGCTAGGTGTTTCAGCATTGAAGGTTGTAAGATAATTCAAGTCAGTGTTTTGCAAGCTGTAACTTACATCAAACCGGTGTTTTGAAATGAGAGCTGGTTTTGTAGGATGTAACTTAATTCCGGTATTTTTTAAATGAAATCTAGTTTTTTAAAATGTGCGTTATAATTTGATCGAGTCTAATTTGCGGATGATTAACTGTTTTCCCACGACGGTGTCCTCACGTTTAAGGAGAGTATCAACTCTGGGTGTCGGTTAGCCTTATCTACAAAGTAAGAGGTCACTCATAGGAGTTAGGCATATACAGTGGGAGAATCGTTACCTGCAGGTTATGAATAATTTTTAGCACAGCTTCTTGATTTGATTTAGATTAATCTGATTCATTTATTTGATTGAGCTTTATCTGTTTGAGATGGAGGTCTGATATCAGGTTTGGTTATATTTGTTGTTTTATAGGAATTTTTACTAATTTAACTGTAAAACGTATTTTTAACAGTGTATACTCACAAAATATTGGGTTACGTCAGTATACGTACAATATTAGGTTAGATTAATAAACGCACGGTTTAAGGTAGATCAGTGTTCGCGCGCGAATTGAGAGCAATTCCGAAACCTAGCTCTAAGGCAGGGTCACTGGAACTTAGCGAGACTGCAAAGGATTAAAGACGCTTCATTAAGTTCTTTAGAACCAGCAGGGAAAACAACAAATTTAATATTCAAGTTGGAAACGTTATTACAAAATTACTTTGTTATGTGTTATTGGTTTAATAAAATTCTTGTTTCGTTGTACATGAGATTTGAATGACAGCGAGATTTCATTATGTATCATAATTAAAACAATAGGATTGCGATACATTATGACTCATAATTAAAAACAAAATATATTGTGCGTAACAGTGGGTTGAACCCTAGATGCATACGTCCTACCTTAAAAGTTAGTGTTAGACCCTTATTTAAAATTTCTCACCATAACCATTACAGGGTCCTGTATATACTTTTAAAATATACCGCTAGGTGGAGCCACCTCTATTACAGAAAACATTCAGTAGTCTACACACAGGTAGATGGCGCCACAAACAAATTCAAATTTTGGGGCAAAGGGCTAAGACCCGAAAGCAAGTTTCGAAGACCTATACCTATCTTACAAGTTAGAATTAGGGCCGATAATTAGAAAACAAATTCAATTTTCCCGCCATAACCAACCAGAATGCATAGACTTAATTACAAATTCAAATTTTCAGCCAAGAGGACCACGACAAGGCCGCGAAGCTCCAAGAGCAAGTTGCAAAGCCCTATACCTGTCTTGAAAGTTAACATAAGGGCCTCCTTATTAGGATACAAATTCAAGTTTCCCTCCATACTCCGCAAAGACTTAAATATAATTTCAAGTTTTCTTACAGGGGACGAAGGCCCCAAAGCAAGTTGCGAAGCCCTATGTCTGTCTTATAAGTTAGCTCGTCCCCTTATTAGAAAACAAGTTCAAATTTCTCGTAATAAACAGTCAGAATGTTGAGACTTAAATACAAACTCAAATTTACCGCCAAGGGGCCAAGCCAAGGGGGCGAAGGCCCGAAATTAAGCTGAGAAGCCCTATACCTGTCTTACAAGTTAGCATTAGGGCCCCTTATTAGAATACAAATTTAAATCTCCCGCCAAGGGGACACAAAAAGGGGCCGAAGGCCCACGAACAAGTTCCAAAGACCTATGCCAAGAGGTCTCTAATAGACAAGATGGCCGACGCTATGACCGACAAGATGACTGACAAGATGGCCGACAAAATGGCCGATTACACGTACAACCAATCAATCGATATAGTGATGTAATCGATATATCGGTATTGTAGATATTTTTTGTTATCGATAGCCGACAATCAATTTTCCTTATCGCGCCGCGCTACTCCACAATATTAATGTGAACTTTAATGATCCTATAATCCTGAGGATGGAACAGCTAACGAGTATGATTATGGAATTTAGGATCAAGCGGATGATGAAAAATTGCAATAACAGTGAAAATTTTATGGTTGTTAATAAGCAGCTTAACGCTGGAAGAAGACAACGGCAAAATTGTTAGAAATTTACTTAGACTTCCCTGTAATTATAATTATTGGAATCTTCATATCACAAAAATGCAAATAAATCTTATTCTAAAAAAACTAACAAGAAAGCGAATTCTTAAACAAAATCACTACAATAAATTTTCTACAACTAATTGAATGCTGTCGGCAACCCTTTCTTAAGGCATCAGCCATTCCTCTATCTACTTGTTTATAAATTTCTAATTTTTCCTTATTATATTTTTCTATAATTTCTAATTAATTTTCAATATTTCTTCATAAGCATTAAAAGCATCATTGGATTTTTTAATTTTTTTCGCTGACACTGAAGAATTTTTCGTCTACGGGTTGGAGTTGGATTAGATTTCCTAAAAAGATTGAATCTACCTGTATGTACGTATCAAAATGGAAAAATGTAACTTACCGTTTATTCTCCCCTGGGTTTATATTTTCTTTATCCTCCACAGTGTCCTGTTTGATATTGTCTGCTGGAACTTTAATATTTTCTGGAAACAATGTTTTGCATAATTAGAAACAATAATTCTTATTGAACATATTTATGGACACCATTGCTTTCAATTTTAGATACACTGGTTCCTGAATATAATGACCCGACATCATGACTGGGTTAATTATACCCTGAGTCCCTTCTTCGTTCTTACTTAAATTGTTCATTTTACAGGGGCCACCTCCCGTTCCACGCATACGTTTCACATTTAGAGTTCGTTTTAATTTTGTGCGTGATCTCATTTGTTGCCAAGTCTGCAACTAAATGAATGTACTCGTCTGACCAATAAATAATGAGACTATTTAAAAATTAAGGTACATTGATGTGATCCCTTCAAAGTACTCCCCTACCACAACTACACACTGGTTCCAACGCTTCTTCCAGCTTTCATAACATTTCTGGAAGGCTTCGACTGGAGTACCCTCGTCACGGCAGTCTAGATGTCAGTTATGGACTCAAAATGCGTTCCTTTCACGGTCATTTGTGTTTGGGGGAACAATAATAAGTTACAGAGTGACACATTCGGCGAATAGGGTGCTTGCGCCAACACTGCGACGTTTTTAGAAGTCTAAAACTGCGACACACTGAAGGTACCATGGCATGGAGCATAGTCATGATGAAGGATCCACGTTTTGGCAATCTCTGGACGGACTCTAATGATCCGTTTTCGCAGCCGATAGAGTACTTTCAGGTAGAAATGTTAGTTGACGGTATGTCCAGGTGGTAACAATCGCCGAGTTGAGTTTAACGCAAAATTTAATCGCGTACCGCTGTTCAATATTACGTCGTTCGATATTCGTGACACACCTTACAAACACGTTGTCGAAAACACAACACATCTGGAGAACTAACGAACGTACGAAGGTCGAAGGTATCGATAGGGGAGGGATGGGAGATTAACCGACCGAAGTTTCAGGTTCGCAGTATTACCACAAGCGCGGCTAAAAAATCGGTCTCATTACCTATTGGTCAGACCTAGTATTTTTCTAGTCATATGTAATCTAAAATATTCCTTATACATACACAAACAGTCACCTACCGATAATTCAAATGCCTTCCAATGTTGGATGCTTGATAGACTCGATATTTAGGTCCATCATCAAATAATTGAGTCCAACATTGGAAGTTGTTTGTACCATCCTCAATAAACGTTGAACTGAATCGTGAATAGAGTGCACTGGAACCCAATTAAAGTCTAAAAAAATACTTACTGTTCTCCAACCAGTCCACGATTTTACTCTGCCACCCATACTATTTAGTATTACAGTTATATTTTCTCAAACAGCTTTAACATCTTGATGGGTAAAATTAGCATTGGACCTTCCTGACACTAAATTAGGTTTCTCTTTTATTAATTCCACCAACGTTGTCTTTTGTCTCTCTATAATTTTTCTCGCCATATTTAAACATAAAAAATTATGTATAAATATTCCGCTGACAAGTACGTATTTGACGCTTTTGTTGATGTTTGAGTGTGCAACTAATAGAAAATTAAATGTCGCAACATTTATTGCTTACTTTGAATTGTTGCAAGGAGAGGGGTGCGTTAGAATACCGTAAATGAGAAATCGCTTGCAATCAAATCACTTGATTATCGCTATTATTCAAAGATATTTAGGCCAGAAAAACCACTCCTGGTCTAGCAAACCAACTCCTTTCATTCCCGCATTATAATTAACGAAAAGACGAGGATGGGGGATTTCTGATTTTTCTCTGTAAACCAACGTCTTACATTCGAGGCGGGTAATATATCATCAAAATTAGTCAGCATGGTCACAATACCACTGTTTTTCCACCTTACTGTAAGCACTGAATTCTGGTCATCGTACTTGTAGTTGAAAGACCAACGATCAAGCTTTTTATCCCTTTTTGATCTTGTAAGGTAGTCGTGCTTAAGCTGTTGAATAAAGAGGTTAATAGCGCGATGTGATAATGAGAGGTACTGAATTTGCCGAGGTTCTTTGAATTTTCCATGGGAAATATATGATCTACTGTTGAGGAACCTAAATGTTCGAAGTATGTTGGCTGTGTGTTGGAGATTAGCAAAATAGCGGCAACTGCAACAGAACGGATGATAAGCCTGTTACCATTGCCATTGCTTGCGGTGTCACCGAATTGGATATGACGGGCATTGAAATCACCTAGGATAACTGCATTAAGGAGGCTGGAGGCGTAGATTAAAAGGTCATCGGAGTGGGAAAGTGCACCGTTGTAGCAACGCATTCGAGATGCTGTAGGTGCGCAGGAAGTTGAAAAGGAGTGGATGGAAGCAATGTTTAATTAAGGGGGCGGTTACGTGTTGGCTATTGTTTACGTAAGTGTGGAATGTGTTGAAATTAAGTGTGCATCTGGGTGTGAGTTTTAATTCTATTATGGAAAGGATGTGTATATTGTGTGTGTGCGTGTGTGTAAAAAGTGCTTAAGTAAGGGGCGTTTCTGACGAAATCCCCTGGCACTAACGGTCCCTGCTAGGATATCCATTTGAAGGGAGTTAAGGATTGGGTTGGCGGATTACGGCGACCTTCATCCGCGTATCGGATACGCAGATGTTGATACTCCATTGGAAGAAGTTTCGAGATAGCGAGTCTAGGGTGCAAACAACCCTACCTCGTCCGTCGGAGAACATCTGGAAGAGGGAATGGGTGAGGACTTGTAGTAAGTCTTTGGTGGTTAGGAATTCGGTGTCGGGAAAGGGGTTAAGCTGGGCTGTATCTTACGAGTCGGACTGTTCGGAAGACAGGATAGCTTCGAGGGATGCCATCTTCGACGGAGATCTGGGAGGGTCCCGCCGCTTCCGGCACGTGAAGGAATAGGAAGAGTGAGCTTTCCCGCAGTTGTTACACCTTGGGTTATCCGAGGATTTGTAGGAGGATCTGTGACTTTCGCCACAGTTTGGACAACGGATAGCACGGGTAGGACACTCCCCAGTGGTATGCCCAATCTGCGTGAAGGTGGAACAATACTTGGGGAGAGGTTGTGGAATAAGGGAAGGTTCGCAACTGTAGTGTCGCCCGAACATGACGACACCGCATGCGAGAAGGTATCCGGATTTCTTCGGATAGGATGTTCTTATCCACGCAGGAAAAGGAACGGGTCTAGGAGTGGAATTGGAGTGACGGCGACCATACAGTTGTGTAAGGATGACGGTGGGATCGTCAAAGTGGTGTCGCAGCCTAAGTTGTGTACCATCCGGCAAGTGAGAGGAGGTGTCTAAGAGACAGGTGTGGTTGTGTTGAACGTTAAGTTCAACCAAGGAAGGCTAAGAGATTTAATGAAGTTAAAAAGGATTTCTGGGTGTTTATGGATTTCGGATATTGCAAATGCAATACCTCGAGGATTGAGAGAGGTGGGTTTAGGATTGGGGAAATCGGGTGTAGGAATCATGACAGGTACAGGTGGCTTGGGTTTGTGTGTGTGTGTGTGTGCGGGTTTGTGTGGTTTTGTGAAGGCGGTGGGACGTGTAGGAATGTGTGGATTAGGTGGAAATAGACGAGACGATTGAATGGAAGCGTGTATGTGAGGATGGTGGTGGCGAGGCGAGGGTGTGTTCGTATGTGAGGGTTGTATGTGTAGGTGTAGGAAGACGGGCGGCGTCGGGAATTGGTGATACAACCGTTATGGTAGCACGGTGGCGACCGTACTTACCCATCGAGGTTGTTGTTATTAAGGTTTTGAAACGAGTAAAAGAAAGCAATTGTTTTAAAGAAAGCCCGGGTCTCTGCCAAGGCGCAGTCTCACACCCCGAGGAAAAAACGACTTGTAAATCACAGACCCAAATAGAAAAAGGAGGAAAACAAGTGTTAAAATAAAACAATAACTTAAAATTAATTAAGCAATATTTATTATTAACCGGTACCTATCGTTTTACCCCCCGTCGATCCTGTAGTTGGAGGTGGCGGTGTCCTGGATGCTCCTTTTATTTTCGTTCTTCGCTCCTGCTGTATTCCGGCGGCTCATGCTTGCTGCTAGGCTGTGGCTCCTCTACTGATGACCGCTTGTTCGTATTATCTGTAAGCAAGCAGCGGCAGATCTGACTTCAAAGCGGCGAAGATCACGATGCCCGAACGATGAGCCTAAAAGCGCTAAATTCTTTTTTTAAAATTAAGAGATTTGTAATAAAATCCCAAGAGCTTTTACGCGAAGGGGTTTACGTTCGATACCGAGGTTCGAACTGCCATCTGGGTCTCTGTTAGGGGGCCTGGAATTTATAGGTAAATCGGATGCAGTGGGGAAGGAGTGGTCAACCGATAGCATTTTATTAACAATGATAAAATAGTTGTGAAGGGAAATAGGAAATAATTTTTGATAGGAATTATTTACTAGAATAGAAAAATTGAGTAAGGATTTTCAGGATCATTACATGTGTATTAAAATTATTATTAATTTTATTAAATACATAATTAAAACGACAACCTCGAGTAGGATTTGAACCTACGACCTGTAATTTGTTAGAGTACCGAGCTAGCCAACTGAGCTATCGTAAATTTTGTCTATATGTACGCACAATTGATGTAAATTGTAAATATAATGAGATTACAGTCAAATTATTTATATTAATGGAATGTGAGCCTGCAATATCGGAAGGATTCACACATACCAAAGCTTACCATATTGTCGAATAGAGCGTACGATTTATTTTTAACTTTTTGTAAGTGTTATCAGAAATCAAATAAGTGGATCAGTTCACATATTCATTTTTACCCAATGTTACTTTAATTCCTCTTTTATCCTTGTTAATATTAATTCTGAATGTTAGTTTTAATGAAAATCCTTTGTAAATATCACAAATGCTTAGTATTTTAATATCAATATTTAACAAACCTTCATATTCAAATTAGATATGTAAATAATTTGTATCCTAGAATCGCATTTTTGCACAATAGTCTCAATATCAACTAGATTTTATGTATTAAAACATATTTAATACTCAGTGATTTTCAATTTTGAAGCTAACCATAAAATAATGTGTAATTTGTAGATTTTAAAGTAATAACATGCAAACATAATTTTACTATTTATTTATTCCATATTAAAGGAAGTTCAACAAAAAGTAAGTAATTTAAGTTTTATGAAATGTAAACTTTCACCATTATTACACATAATTAAAATACTCAGCTTTTGGGTTTAAATGATGTATTTTTATATTTATATAAGTCTAAAAGTTTCGATAAAAATTATCGTTATCGTCTTCAGTAAGAGGTAATATTTGCTTGAGACGTTAGGAGAAAATTTGTGAAATATGAAAAAGGTGAAAACGTAAACATAAGCATTCTATTAATATAACAGTTTGTTATACAAATAAAACCAACTATGGCATATAATTTTAGTAAAGAATAACTAGATCCTTAATAAATTAAATATTATTGCAGATGATAAATCAGAACACCATCTAACGGTCGAAAGCTAACATTGAAAAATGTTATAATCGAAGAGCACATTTAACAAAATTTAATCAAAGTATGACGTAAAAACTTTAAATTGAAATTGATAAAAACATTCACAAATAGAAACTTGACGTACCAATTAAAGATCTAGTCAAAGGACCCTGCACACCTCTTATGGGTTTTTAGACCACAGTCAAATTTAATGAAATTTTAGTATGTTATAGACTAAAACTATCTGAACAATATTTGTTATTGGACCAACTTAATCTAATGGCTAGTTTTTGATATACAGGGCGTTAAAGTGGTAGTACCTAATAAGCATTATGGCTTTTCAGTGAGTTTTAGCATGGATATACACAAGTGTTACAATTACATATTATACTAATTAGTAATTTTTCATTATTCTGTACTTTCTATCATTCTATACATGGTGTTTTAATAAAAATTAGTAGTTAATACTACTAAAAATTACAGATATAGCCATAAGCCTGATACATATCTACACTTTCGATTGTTAATAACAACCAGTTACTTAATGACAATGTCACCTGTAACTAAGTTTCCTAAAGTCATTATTTAAGTTTGCATTAAAATGGCTTTTCGATTAAACTTTCAGTGTTAATATGTGAAATAGTGGGGAATCCCAGACAAATGACCATTTTACGACAAATGCCGACCAGAAGATAAATATTGCTCAGAGAAGACGACAGGAACTTAACTTCCGCATTGGACATAAATGGTAATACCAGGCTATGTACAAATTGCAATCAAGGTATCATAGATGAAATTCAGGTCTATGAAAATGATCCAGATCCAACAATTATGAAGCTTCCTCTAAAATATAGTGCTAATCATTGTTAATAGAATATTGCTGCAAATATTCAACATTTATCAGGACAGGCAAGGACAAATATTTTTATGCGAAATGTGATACATACCTCGTATTTGTAAGGTTTGTCCTGTCCATCTTGATGCGAATGGTTTATTACTTTTCCCATTAGAAAATGGTATAAGGTCCATTAAAAGCCATACAATTTAAAAGGGCAGAGTTGGATCAGTTGTTGACAACAATACGAAAAGTAACACAAAAAATGAAACTTTTCGGATGAAAACAATTTCAGTGATGAGGAGCTAAGTGCGCTGTCATCCTTAAACAGGATCAATTTCGGGAATTGTTCAACCTTTGTGCGAATGTTAATATTTACGGAAGAAGAGAGAAGTTAAAAAAAGATTTACTGTGTTTTTATGTAAATTACGTCAAGGACTTTCAGACACGTTTTTAGCGGCGATGTTTTCTTATGGTAGCAGACAGGGTGTCTCATTGGCAATTCAAAAAGTTAAGTAATCATTATCCAATAATTTTACCCCAGAATTTAGGACCTCGTCACATAAACCGTAACCAATTTATTGCTGAACACGTTACCAGATTTGCAAATGAGTTATTTAATAAGGAACCTGAAAACCCAAAAGCCATTATTTGTATCGATGCCACTTATGTTAACATAGAGCGTTGCAAAAATTTTCAGACCCTCAGGCAGTCCTATTCAGTTCACAAACATTGCCATCTTGTTAAGCCAGTGCTAGTTGTTGCCCCAGATGGATATATTTTGGATGTTCATGGTCCATACTTTTCCGACCCAGGAAATAATGATGCGAGTATATTAAGATACCAATATAATCAGGATCAAGAACTAAGACACTGGCTGCAACCTGGCGATTGTGGATAGAGACTACCGAGATGCTCGGGAATTTTTAAATAATATTGGCATATCTGTGCAAATTCCACCAGCGCTAGAAGGTGGACGTCAATTGCCAACTGTAGAAGCCAACGCGAGCAGAATTATTACTAAGCAAAGGTGGGTAGTAGAAGCTCGAAACGGACACGTTCAGTCAATATTTAAAATTTTTCGTAACTGCTTTTCAATTGCCCAAATACCCAATTTGCGGACATTTTTTCGTGTTGCCTGTGCCCTAATAAACCGCTACCATCCACCATTACATATGGAAGAAGCAATCGAAGAACTAGCACAAGAAATGCTTCAAATGGTAAACGAACCTAATCATGTACAAGCAAAACATAACCAATTAGAAAATTTTCCAGTTCTAAATATAGCTCAATTAAGACGCATAACTTACGGAGCTTTCCAACTTAGACTAGCACCTTCTTACATACAGGATAACAATCACCAACTGGGCAACCACTTTTTCGAAATTGATACGGCGTTCAACGAATTAAATCTCGTTCGGCTTAGAATTAGATCTAGACATAGAAATCAAATTAAATATCAAATAATAATTAGCTATAACCCTGTTCCTGATAATGATGCTGAACAAGAAGATGGTCCTATATTTGGCTACTATTGCCAATGCAAAACAGGAGCTCGAACTATAGGAATGTGTGCACATATAGCAGCAGTTATTTGGTTTTTGGGCTATGCAAGGCACGAAGAAGTTATTAGGCTACCGCAAACCAAAGTGCTAGCCGCTACTCAAGATGTTTTAAACAGACATGCTGCCGTCTAAATGTTCCGTTTCTTGTATATAAATCATGTAAATATTAGGTGGTTTATTTTATGTATAAGTTCTACTTTTTATCATGTAAATAATCATATTTAATACTAATTTTTGTTGAAACACCTTGTATAAAATGTTAGAAAGTACAGAATAATAAAAATTACAAAAAAGTATAATATGTAATGGTAACACTTGCGTATATCAATGTTAAAACCCACTGAACAGCCATTATTCTTATTAGGCACTATTACTTTAACGCCCTGTATATCAAAAACTAGCCATTATATTAAGTTGGTCCAATGATAAATATTGTTCAGATAGTTTTAGTCTATAACATATTAAAATTTCATTAAATTTGACTGTGGTCCAAAAACCCATAAGAGGTGTGCAGGGTCCTTTAACAAAGAAATAGTTTTCTGTTAATAATTGTTATTGTTACCTTGCGATGAAGACAATATAGTGCGTTTAATATATTTTTTAATTTCAACTTCATATGTTAAATTATAGTGCTGTGGTAACTTGACATACTATTGGTAAGGCATTTGCTTCAAGGTCTACGAAAAACACAGCAAAAAACCTAGACATACCAAAAGCTACGATTAAAATTAAAGATATAAGTTGTCAAAACCTATTTAAACGAAGACCTTCTTCTTTCCTATTGAAGTTATTATAATACTTATATATCTCAATGGCTTAACGTTGTAAATAAACATAATAATTAGTTTGTCTTGACAATACTTCCATGTTATAAAACTGAATGTCGTGCTTTAAATTATTTAGCGCGTGCTCAGAGTCTGCAAATTTCTCTGGTTGGCCTGATCCACAAAACGTGATACGTTTTGTATCAAAGCTACGTTTGTAGTTCCAGTGTATACTCTTCCATAAGAACAAGATAACTTTTACACTCCGGAAGATGATCATTCTTGTAGATCTAAAAACAGTCCTAATGTCATGATCAACTAGGATTTGTGGCATAATTAAAAAAACAAACTAATACTTTTTTATACAATTTCAAAATAAAAAATATATAATAAACAGTGGCCAATCAGGGTAAATTAAAGGTTTTTAGGTGCATTTTGTAACGGTAATGTTTAACATTTTTCGATGTAAAAATTAGCTATAACAGCACTACACATTGCTACACCATCAGGTTGTCCACAGATTTTATTATTATTCCTCTGAAAATTGGTTATAGTAAGACTGCCACGTGTCTAATCTACCACGTCACATAAAATTGGAGAAATTAGTTAGCTCGACCAGTAACTCAAACGGTCCTGAGACCGCAGAGCACCCGGATAGCGTGGGTGTTTTGAAGCGATAAAGAATAAATAGATGATTAGGTTAGTTAGAAAGCGAGAACCAAATTGTAAACGAAAAGATAGGGAGAACAGACAAGAAATAGGCGCCAGAAGCTTTGAAGAAAGGAAAGGTAAATTATTATTTCTGGAAAGGAAGACCCTGTAAAGCTTGAATCAGGGAAGCAACAGGACTAGCAAATAAGCAAAAGTTCCCTCAATAATCGTAAATTGATTGGTAAGTTTTCCAACAATGAATACTATATGTAACTTTTAATATATATAAAAATAATAACCAATAAGACAATTGAATTTTTCCCCAAAACAGTGCTAAGTATAAATTTATCCTAATATCACCATAAAAAAATAGTAAAACTGCGTAATTGAACATAGCTATCAATATTAATACTGACGAGGGCAAATCGCGATATTTTACTTGTGATAAACTCACCTTCAATTAAATTAGATATATCAATAAAAGATCGTAATACTTCTCTCTGGTACGCTGAAAGATCTTTCATACACGTAACCCTGAAAAGGGATATATTGAGATGTTTAGATAGGAGTAAGACAAGGATCGGACAGTTTAACTAGTAATTTCTTTAAAAAAGGTGATTTCAAGCATGATACATGTGCGAGACATTTATTTGATATAATTTGGTTCACGATGGGTTGAAAGTGGATTTGTTTTGGGTAAAACAATCTGAATAACATTTATACAATTTGGTTTATCATAAAAAGCATTGTTCTACCAACAAAATGTCAGGAATGTTAAATAAACTTATTTCCGTAAATTCAATTCAGTATTTTAGTTTGTTTCAATAAATTTCAATTTTCGAAAATATTTTGGCATGTGAATATTTTACAGGTGTTTAACACAAAGTGTAAAGATAGATTTATATTAGGGATATTGTATAAGTAGTGTAGACTGCAGGAAATTTGGTAAAATTTAGGAAAGGGTTATAATATGGACTTAATATGATCATTTCTCACATATTTTTGGAAGCGATTGTGTGACAAACTTAGTGATGCAATTTAAATATTAAGAACAGTGCATAGAATATATTTACATTTTTATAGTGAAATATCAAGAAAGTGTGTTAAACGATATGACTTCTTAATGTAACATTAAATTATACAATGCAAGTGAGATGAACATTAATTACAATAAAGACAGTTATTACAAGTTATTAGGATAACATTTTGAGTTACATAAACGTTTTTAAGTGTAAGTTATTTGTAATTTTAGAATTAAGTTTGGTTATGTTTAAATTTTATGTTTTTCACAAATTTATAGTTTTTTTGATTATATTAGGCTTAAATTATATTATTAAAGTGATTAATAGGAGGTCTTCCTCAGTATTTCATAGCCATATAGAATGGACAATGCATTTCAGCGCAAAATTTCTTGAAATGGGGGTTGAATTTGTAATTTTACTAGATAAACATAAAATAACTTTAAATTTACGATTTTGGACTTTAAATGTTTGTTTTCCTATGCTAAATTTTATCAGGATTACATATATGTAATTAAATTAAGTGTAGTTTGTAAGACTAATTAGATATAAGCAAATTTAAATTAGAATAGGTCATTTTGCATAATATTTAAAGGAACCATATCTTGTTGGATGTTTATTTATGCGAAATTTTACACAGATTTCATTTCTGTCATTAGTTTGAATCCGTAATTGTTAAGAAAGATATGGCTAAATTTCTATTTTAGTTAAGTTTGTAAATTTTTTAATCAATCAGAAACATGGTTACATATTTAGATTTGCTAAAAAAAATTGAAGATTTAGTAACAACCAAAAGGGTATAAAAGAAATTGCCCTGGAAGTGGATCTCTCTCTATAATTTGTCAGTTTTTTTGAAAAGGTTAAAATAGTGTTGTGTTTTTGTGTTATAAGTAAGTTTTCTAACCTAAATAATCATCGGGAAAAATTTAATAAAAAACGGAGAGAAGAAATCAGGCGCAATTGTTTTATACCGACAATAGTTTAAATATTTAAGTTCGGTTACCGATACCTGTGCAGTTTCGTAAAATTCATTACGAATTAATAATTTTGTGACGATTTATGTTGAACGTTTAAATTTTTCGTTTGTTGAACTTGAATGTTGGTTACGTTTTACCAAAATAAAATCGTAATTATTTTGTCATTTGTGTTTTATTTTTGCTGCGAATTTCTTTTAATGATTAATATTTGAGTCGGAACCTAAAATAAAGTGACATTAATTTAAACCTTGGACAACCATTAAATATTACATAAACGATACAATCAGAAAGCGTTAATATTTAAATAAAGTACTATCGAATTAAAATTTGTGGTTGGAGTGAAGCCGTATTGAAGGAGAAATATTACCAGTTACCGAAGCGAACGTGATC
Organism: Vesta saturnalis; assembly: GCA_036346205.1. NCBI lineage: Eukaryota > Metazoa > Arthropoda > Insecta > Coleoptera > Lampyridae > Vesta > Vesta saturnalis. The sequence continues at coordinate 1,120,281 of JARFJB010001008.1, read as the reverse complement.
AACAACCCGAGCACCAGTTAGCAGCTTGTGGATAAATGGTAACAGTGAACATCATATATAAAGATCTTCGATCATATTGGAAAGTGCCTGCATCTAATACACTATAGGTGTATATTTTTAAATAATACTTGTGTAAACACTCAAAAAACAAAATTTTAAATTATTTCCAAATTTTAAATTCAATTAAAGCATAAACATAAATTTAACAAGTCATTGTTTGACAGTTTTGACATTTGATAATTTTATTCAGTAACGTTACAACGCATGCGTTAAAGTATAAATTGTGTTCAGATATATTTTTTACATATATGATGATATTTTCATAAAGGGCAATTCACATAATTATATTCGAATCAAATATAATTTCCCACTAAATACTGAACCCTATCCCCACATTGAGATTAGAGCTAGTCCGGTGCAAACAAATTATTAATATCATATATTAATATTTACAATTTAACTAAAACCTGAACCCTATCCCATATTGAGATAATTATTTATTTATTATAATTAAATATTTATGCCCAAATATAAATATCAATATATATATATATATATATATATATATATATATATATATATATATATATATATATATATATATATATATATATATATATATATATATACACACACACAACGCAATAGTTGAGTTTAGAAAGGTAACTGTCCAACTTGCTTTTCGTTTTACAATAACACAACACAACCACCTTTTTAATAATCACCCCTAAGAAAAGAAAATTTGTACTTAAAAGCTAACAAACATAGTATAAATAATACGACATAGACAACCGGTATACACAATTTATGATTTGAGTTTCTGCTACTGCGCAACGGAAGCGTAAACAGTAACTAACAAAATTATATCAAGATGGACGTAAAAATTAACACATCACTGGGTGTTTTGTGTAAAAGTTCAGTAATAATTACCCTAAATTTGGGTTAAAATATGTACACCAAATATTAATTAATAGTTTGATCAAATTATAGTAGTTCTACCTTGGTGATCCCTGTCGAAAGCAGCGTATAATTTATAACAGGTTAGGCAAAGTAAACTCAGAAATACAATGTTTATTAGTACATGCAATAAAGGAACAATCTGACCTGGTATTGAACGAGTACTTGAGCTTTAGCTAACACAGTTTAACCCTTTAGGTCCCAAGTGTTATAAAAAAATGTTAACCTTTCAGCACCAGCAGTACTTGACCGTACCGCATATTTTAGCCCTGTGTAAAATAATATTGAAACGAGTATAATAGGTATTATACTGCAGGTACTTCTCTGTCCAATATTTAACAATACAACCAGCTTGATTATTTTTGAAATTGTCCGGGATATTTTAAATAGGTCACAATAACGGAGACTGTCATAGTATTTATTAGGTTACAATTCACAGCGGTGTTTATTGTTGCTTTTTTAACGATTATATATTTATTTACGGGACTGTTTCATAATAAAACAGGAGGTAAGTTACATTTAATTACGTAGGCATACTTGGTGCAAACAGTTTTGTTATTTTATTCATAAAAACAAACATTTTTATTGTTCATACCTATACGTACCTTATCTGTTATTAGCTTATGTGATATATTAACAGTGTTGCCGTCGAGTTTATTTTGAGTTTGCGGGGCTTGAAATTTTTGGATGAATAAAATCTCGTATTTTTATTTATTTCGATGGGGATTATAACTTGTTATGGTGATAGCACAATATAGAATAGAAATAACTTTCATTACTTTTTAGTAAAAACTGCATTTTGAGATCTTTTTTGGTATTTCAGAATGTCCACTAAGACGAAGTTAGATTTTCGTAGAGACCTTACTAGAAGTTTATTTTATATGTCCCACTTAGAACAAGAAAAAAAATCCATTGCTGCTAAAGGAAAAACACGTCGGTATGATTACAGTGTCCCTTCAGGTATACAGTTGTCTAATCTGACCCAAATTTGCGGAAAACGGGGAAGATGCGAACTATGTAGTTCACAAGGAGTTCAATCAAAACCCACCTCAATGTGTTACCGTTGTAAGGTTTTCTTCTGTGTTAACCAAAAGAATAAATGTTTTTGTGGAATACCATGGAATAGCCTTTTACCTTTTTAATAATTTATTGTATTCTTAACTGTACTTGTGTAAACGTTTGTTCTATGAATGTTATTATTCTGGCATACAAATTGTCCCAATAGTACTGACAAGTACCGCTATTTTTAAATATACTAAAGTTTATTTCTTTAATTAGATTCATTACGTTGTGTTTATGAAAACCTCAAAGCAAAATACCGGTTTTTTTTAAATAACGGTGAGCTGGAATTTAAGGTGGATCAGCCTTACCGGTACTCTTGTGTACCGCTGGTAGTTAAAGAGTTAAATTCCATCCTCGTAATCTCCAATGACAATGTAACATCAACGATAACAAGACGAACGTAATTGCAATACAGCTACTAGTCATTTACGAGCAATCCCTGTTAAGAACATCGTAGCAAAACCGAAAGCGAGACGAAAGGTACATTAACAGATATTCAACGAATACGTAAAGAAAACGACGAGAAAGGAGAAAGACTAAAAATAAGGTAAGATATATAACAGCAATTTATTGCTATAACGTTGTTTTACCTCTACAGACCGAAGACGAGCTCTATGTGATGATTTAACCCGATCTGGTCAACTGATAATTCTTTTAAGAAACGGTATTTAATTTTCGTATGTTAAGTCTGAAAGAAAGATTCCAATTAAAACGAATTTGAAAGAAGCAGGGCGAAATTGCCCCTTTTGTGCAAGTAACGTTTTTTTTACATCCACGTTAATAGCGATTATATTACCTCACAAAGTAAAGAAATATTTTTCTAAGAAAAATTCTCATGCAAAATTGATGATATACACCTAATAAATAGCAACAGGAGAAATTTTCTAAAAATGTATCACATCACACAGTTTTAGAAGAACCACGCGTTAGGAAAACGTGTTCAACAAAATTTGCTTATCAAATCTTGGTTATAATAAAAATGTTAAACAGATGTATTTCCAATAAAGAAATTTTAGTAATATGTAATTATTTAATGGTATCACCATCTAGTGGTGATTTATCAAAGTAACAGATACCTGTAAAATGTATAAATTTGGAAGTTAACCACAACCCACGTACAACGCATAGATGGCGCTAGTATGAACTTTTATAAAATAAGAAAGGTAAACACGAAAAGGGCATAATTTAATTAATTATGAGTTGTAACGTAAACGGTAAAGGCAGTAAATACTGAACATTTAAATCATTATGGTATAGTAATAAGTAACGAGTAACCATTAAATGACGACACTAAATCTTCAATTCACAGATACTTATTTAGTTAATTTATAAGAACAGTAATCAAAGAAAAGATCCGATATCGATTTTTAAACGTTACAAGACAGTGCTGAAAAAGAATTGTTATATCTATGGGAAGAATACGATCAATATAGTCAATAATTTCTTTGTAAAAAGCAAAAAAAAATCAAAACTGGCCATCATATCGCCCTTCTCAATTTTGAAATTATGTGTAAGATGTTTTTCAAGATCGTGTATAGGAAAACCAATTGCACTCATAATATGCCTTAAAGGAACATAAGGTTTATGATTTATAGTTTTGGTGAAAGAACTTAGTTTCCTCTTTATTTCTTCAGAAATAGATGATAATCTAGCAAGTTCTTTAGTTTTCAAAAGAAACTTTTTTGTAGGATCCTTTGATAGTTCACGATAATTTTGTGGTTAGAACTGTTGTTCAACTTAATGTTATAGTCGTTCATACTTAATATAACAGTTGCATTACCTTTACCTGATTGTAGCATTATTACATTTTCCTTACGTTTAAGATGAAGTAAAGCACGGCACTGCCGAAAGTATGTTACGGTTTGGAGGTTTTGATTTACATAATATCTTAACGGATTTATATCTAACATTATTCGCAGCATCAAAAGACAAGATTTGATAGAATTTTCAGCAATGGGAATTATACCTTCAAAACGGATTACTTTTTTGGTGTTATCGCAAAATTTCCGCCCTTAGGAAGCGCTTCAATAGATAACATCATTTGAAAAATTATGATTAGAAAGGTGTATATCTGTCTCAAGGATTGTCTATTATATTTTGCTTTTTGAAGTGTACATGAAATGTTAAAATTTATTTCCATATACTTGAAAGTTAATGTTTTATCCAATTACTTGCTCGGTTGGTGTTTATGTAGCCATATAGAGAAGACGTGTAGATGGTCCAGTATTTTTAATGAAACTGTTATAGCTGAACGTTACAGATTATTTTTAAATACAATAATAAGTCAAACACACGATGATGAAATAGCACGAGGGTATTATCAGCATGATAATTCTCATACTGCAGCACGAAGCCGTCCATATCCAGAGGCGTTCTGTGACGACAGAATTATTAGTAGAGGCTTATGGCCCCCTCGATTGCCCGACTTAACGGCACTTGATTACTTCTTATTTGCGCACCTAAAAATATGGTATACAAGACAGCTCTGTATACTGTAGATTAAAAAAAATGCAATTACAGCCGCGATTCAAAACATTACTCAAGACCAGTTACAAACTGTGTGTAAAAATATGAAAAGATGAATAGATGCTTGCTTAAATAATAATCGAGGTCATATAAAACATATAATATACTGTTTTTGTTATAGATTAGTCATGTCCTATACTTAAACTACTTAGAGATGCCATTGATTTAGTCATTTTATGTTACTTCGTGTTTTATAAAACAATGTATATCTGAATAGTACAGAAATAAAACGTGTTCAGCACCCTAAAAAACTTATAAAATGACACCTCACATGCCTATGCTATGAATTTTCAATTCGCATCAACGATGGCGTCCATTTTTTAAAATGGCCACTCGCACAGACTATCATCCGAGTTTTTTTCAGTCACTACACTATTACCAACAATATCCAAATGGGTAAATCTCTGGTAAATGAATGACATACAGAAGTATGCTCAGGTAATCGACTGTGTACATATTGCTTATAGCCTGCATTGTTATATATATATATATATATATATATATATATATATATATATATATATATATATATATATATATTGTGACATGAGCTAAACAATTTTCATATTTTCAGCGCATATGACACATTCTAAGATGTATAAGTTGTGTAAAATCAAGTTCAGGTCAATATGCAACATCCTAGCACAAATAAACCCACATTTTTCATAGATCCGCTGCTCCCCCTAATTTATGGTGCTGATTACTCCACTGGTAACCACTTTCCAGTGTTTATACTATGCGTAACGTCTTCAGCACCTTCCAAAACATAAAATAACACCTTACATGCCTACCTGATGCATTTGCAAAATTCACTATATATTGAGATACTGAAATTAAAGATGGCGTCGGTTCTCCAAAATGGCCATTCTCTAAAACTGACACCCAAGTTTTTTACCATCACTAGACCATTACCAACAACCTCCAATTGGGTGATTCTCTGGTAAATGAGTGGCATACAGAAGTATGCTCAGCTGTTGTATTATAAGTATTATTAAAAACTATTGAAAATTCAGAATTAAATAGGTTTTTTAATTTTTTTTTTTTGTCACTGTTGCATTATAAAGTGGGACGCCAAAAACCATAAACAACCACTGTATTTGTCACTTAGACTACAGAGCATTAAAGAGAAATTTCGTACTCAACTTCAACTTTACTGAAGAGTACTTTGTACCCCTGAGACTCTGCAGAATAAGCGTATAAGTTATGTATTTCATTTTTACATAAATGGTCACTTTACGAAATATGAAAAAGATGAAAAGCGATACACACTGATAGATACCAGCTACCTTCATAAACTATACCGGTGAATGATCGGACGCACCAAAGGAAATACAATGGGAAATCATAAATTCTCTAATTCCTGCTTCCCTAATTATTTTAGGTAAAAACTCTACAGATACTTTTCTTTAAAGAATTGGATTCTCTATCAGATGAAATTATTAAAAATATTTTACAGCTTAAGCTAACTTCAAAAATTGCAAAAATTATGTACTATTCCTGCAAAGCATCAGGATAGTAATAAAATGTCAGCATGACTTTACCTTTCACAATTATTATAAATATTGTCATGTTGTCATTCTATTAGTCTTAACAATACACTTGAAAAATGGCGTAGACGTTTCAGAAAGAATAGAAATGGTAGAAATTTTTTATTTCGACAATAGCAGGCAGTCGAACCGCGGCACCTCGCCTTCCACTTTCATGACGTCATTTGACCTTGGGATTTTCCACGGTCGCGCACGTGGAGGACCGTATTTTCCACCCCTATGGTTTCTTTTCGGAGGCCTTTTTTAACCCCTAATTTTGTACACACCCACGTGTGAGACCGTGTTTTCCACCCCTATGGTTTCTCTTCGAACGCCCTTTTCACCCCTGATTATTTTTGGTTGTATTAAGAGCCTTTTTGACAGCAATTTTTTGTACATGCTCATATGAGGGGTAGATGTAGGGGTTGGTCTTGGTCTTGGGTTGGTCTTGGAGCTAGTCTTGGACTAGGGTTAGGTCTTGGGGCTGGTACTGGTTTTGGTTAGGGCTATTTGTGATGGCCATATTTAACCCTAATTAAGGTCCTTTGGTTGTATTAAGAGCAGTACACCTGGAGGTTAGGCAAACGCACACGCATACAATGTTGGAAATTGCATAATTACCCTAATAAAATATTATTATTAAAATTATCGATCCTATTGTTTTAAAATGGTCATATGCTATTGGGTACGTTCGGATGATCTTTTACCTATACGAGAAATTTATATATACATTATATTTCTAATAAGGAGGTTCTTGTAAGACAACACTTGTGTTAGGGATTGATCTTACGTGGGGGAATTTGAATGACAGTAAAATTTAATTATAGAACTTATTTTTATTGTAAATGTCATAATTAAAAAAATCCTCAGTGAGTTATAAAAAAAAATTACTGACGTTCAGGTTATTCTCTAATGAAACAAAATTTTATTAAGTTAATTAATTACATAACAGTTATTTCAATATTGTTTTCTTAAACAAATATTAAAAACTGGTTGCTTTACCTGTTGATCCTAATGTATTGAAATATGTTTTATACCCATCCGACCATTAAAATGTTGTACGCCTTAATATTTTTTAAAGAAACTAGTTACGTATAGCGTAGATGTGTTTTATAGCTGCCGTCTTAGGAGAAAATAAGTGGTGTAAATGGTATAATAAATTTAATAAGTGTAAAGAAACAATGTGTAAAAAGTTCTCCAAAAACACAAATCGTTAAACTAACTGGAGATACTAACCATTCACCACAAATAATGCCTTTGTCCCAGTCGGTAAATTAATATAGGAACAGTCTTTTGATTTGCTTGATTACCACAAAATCTGCTAGCTTACTTCCACTAAACATCAATTTGCAATGTAACACACTAATAAAAATGATCTCGGACGCCAACTTATTTTTTGTCTAGGCTCGGAATAACTAAACCGAGTTTTACACTAAAAATTTTATCAAAATGTAAAAAAAATAAAAAATATACAACTATGTTTATTAACAGTTAATATGTCTTAAAACTAGCCTTAAATTACCAAAAAATCATTACATAAATACCTGTTTGTAAAATTTTTGTACACAAATTTTTTAATAACCTCTGGTATCTAAACGATTAAGGAAATTTCAACTAAGGTGATGTCATCCTTGCTTCAATATTGCGCAATATCTGGTAATAATGCTTTACGTAGTAAACCAACCCATGAGTGGAATTTTATTTCTTATA
>JARFJB010001008.1:750000-1107500 GCA_036346205.1 Vesta saturnalis | reverse complement strand
AACAGGTAAACTAGTAATTTACAATAAGTCATTATATGACATTGTTTTTAAAACGTTAGATATCCAGAGACGCGTCAACCTAGTCGAGCAACGATATTTCGACTAAAGAATAATCTACTAAATTATGGTGCGTATTCTAAACCCCGACCCAAGACGTATAACAAGGAAAATAATGAAGTGGGTGAAATAAATGTCTAGGCCGGCGTCCGTGTCTCTCCTCAGACTTCTTGTACGAAGTTAGAAAATGACTCAGGCGTTCCCCGATCACGGGTACAAATGATTTTAAAAACACAAATATCAAACCCTACAAAGTGAATATTGTCCAGCATTTATATCCTGGTGATGCAGCGAGGCTGTGAATTTCTGTAATTGGTTTTGAACCAAGCTCGAAGAGACAATAATTTTGCGAGTAAAGTTATATGGTCAGACGAAGTCCATATAAGCAGTGCCGCTATATTTAACAGGCAAAATACAAGGCACTGGTATGATGAAAACAACAACAGGGTCGATTTGGTTTTAACGTAGCCTGTTTCTTATTGAGGACATCAATAAAATACCGCATTTTTGAAGGGGCTCTCAACGCGAATAGGTACTTGGCAATTTTAGAAGAAGTAATACCTGAATCCCTGGAGAATGTTCCCCTCACCTATCTTAATGCCATTTACTTCCAACAAGACGGTGCCTCTGCCCACAATTCGAGGTTGATTGTGCCGTTTTTAGAAGAAACTTTCCAGGACCATTGAATTGGAACAAATGGGCCCATTAGGTGGCCTGCAAGGTCACCTGATTCGTCAGTGTTGGACTTTTTTTTGTGGGGTTTTTTTAAAAATAAAATATACGGTAAGAGGCACAATAATATTGAAGAACTTCGTGCAACAACAGAGGCAGTTTTCCAGAATAATTTCGAAATGAAATAGTATGAGTAAATATTTAATTAGTTGCTTATTCTACATTATGAACTTTTTATTACTATTTATTTGTTGCTATTAGTTACCTACGTTTTGTGTTTTGTTAGTGAGTTAGTGTTAGTATTGTTCTTATTCCTTTCATAGAAAAATCACAAGTAGTATTTCTTCAATTTGAACTTTTTGTATGAAAATCCATAGCCTACAATTAAAATCAATGTTTTAGTGATTTTGGAGCATTTTTGAAGAATTTATGTTTATATATTATATATAATTTTGAAGTAAAAAAAAAGAATTTAATGAGGTGATAAATACAGGGTGTTTCATTGAAAAAATCATAAGTTTGAGTCGTATCTCCATAACCATACCCCGAAAAAAAAATTTGACATTATCGCTGAGAAACTTCGTAGATAAGTGTGAATTTTCAAAAACGCCCTGTAACTTATGAGCGAAAGAAGTTAGGAAAAATCCGTTCAGGACATCTTGAGTTTCACAAAAAAGTGGCACAGGACCGCGAAAACCGCAAGGGTACATAATGGTACAAACGGTTGTTGCCATTTTACAACCGAAAAAAATTATAGGTATGTTCCGACGTCATAACCAATAGCAACATTTTATTGTGTTTTCATGTTATTTTTTCTGCAAGTTCCAACGCCTTTTTTTGAAAGTTACAATTTAACAATTATATTGAATATATATTTAATGAATTAAATTGACTTCCTAAAACGATAACTACCTTCAGCGAAGTCTGTCTTAAATGTGTAAACATTAATGTTGGATCAAGATCTAGATTAATTCTACATTTTCCTTCTGCTTCAATGTTGCATAAACACCTGTAAATAAACAAGAATTTAAATACATGACTATGAATAGTTTATAAAGAACTTGCTTGCGTAGTTAAGGAATAGCACGAATTTCAATTAGAAGTTGCTCTACATAAGACTTTGCAACTGAAGTTAAATATTTTAAATGCAAACACCATTACATCTTATCATTCGTGCGGTTACCTTAAAGTGTAATTGAAACTTTGCTATCGTGTTAGCTTTATAAATAAAAGAGAAAAAATTTCTCTTCATTGGTGGTTGATCAGGAAAGCTTTTAAAGAACCTGGCAAAAAGAAAACACGAACACGCTTTTATTTGAGTTTTTATTGAGCCTTTATAAAAGGTAAAGCGTTAAACGATGTCTAAGTAATTCTTTAAACTCCTAAAGTGATTAAGCTTTATAAAATAAATAATTTAAGTTTGGGAAAATGATGCCATTAAATATTCTTTCAGTATCAAATCCTAAATTAATATTGTTCATCCTAAAACCTTGATGATAAATTATTCAGAACAACTACCGAAACTTTAGCTTGATCTGAGTGAATTAATACTGACAGCAATTATGGAACAACTAATGAGAGTTAATGGTGACGTTCGTTTCGATCATTTTTAACTTTAATTAAATTTAGAAACATTTCAAGACTAATAAATAATTAAAAATTTCTTTTTCATCGTGTTATTAAATCAGACTTAGTTATATTTCAAAACGGCCTGCGCGACATGTCGTGTTGGAACGTCATCCATCTTGTGCGAATGTACTATGAGACAAGGGCTTTATCTTTGCGGACCTTTATTTACCTTTTAGACTGGTACTTTATCGCCTCCACCTTAAAAAAAATGGAAGAATATTAAGAATGTTATGTCTAATGAATTATTGAGGTGTAAAAAGTACAGAAACACTTGTAGTTGTAAAATGAAATTTGCGAAGCGCGAATGAAAATTTAATTATCTCTCACATTCGATGCAGAAGCTTTAGTACATGCACCAACAATTTTAGTATTCACAAACTTACTGTGCTCAGGTTTTTCATTTGTCGAAACGTTTTGAGATAATTAAATTAAGCGTCATTAAAAAAAATAGAATAGGTCTAGAATGCCTAAAAATATCACTAATTATGGAAATCATGTGTGATTAACCCAACTCAAATCATGATGCTCTAAATATGTTATTAGTAAAGCCCAAAGTCATCTCTATATTTAACAAATTTGTTAATGGTACAATTAATACGGTATATAGTATCAAAAGTGTTGCATTTGCCAACCTGAAAGCTTTCTAAAATTAACTCATATAATATAACCCCAATTATAAATTAGTTTTCGGTTTTCCTATAATAAAGATTGTTTGCGTCATTTCTGTTCACTTATAAAATTAAGGTTGTTGAAAGACTAACATAGAAAACTAATTTAGGTAAAGAAGAGGATTAGTAGAATATTGTTTACATTTCGAGGTTATCTGATCGATTGACCTGTCTTATAGAGTTTATCGACGAATATTGTTCTAGTTTAGAAACTATCTTAAGCAATTTATATCTAAATTTGGTTGCTTTCGACAAACAAAAGATGGAATCATTTTTTTCAGTAAATGTTTGGAAATCAAATTCGTTCTAAAAATACAGTTAAATGAAACGAAGCAAACCATAAAAACTGTTCGATTGTTATAGTATACCGGGTGGTCACTTAGTATGTGGACGTTCCATATCTCTGTTAAAGGAAACGTAGAGAAATATATACAAAAGTTATAGGATTCGTCGAGGTACACATTTCTAAAATATTTTCTAGTATACAGAGTGTCTCAAAAAAGCGGGGCGGCAGAAAGGTATCTTTTTTTACATGGCAACCCCCATTTTTTTATAGAATCGAATTCAGCATAAAATTGTACAGTATCTTAATGTAAGGTTTCTTGCGATGTTGCCAAATGTGGATAAAACAACCTATCCACAAAGTCTCTAAAAAGATCACTAGTTTAAATGATAATAATACGGTGTTACGCTTTTATTAACATCAGAAATATCGAAATAATTCTGTAAAAGAAAACTGGTTATAACTTATACAGGGCGTTTTTTACGGCGGTACCAATATTGACATATTTGAAGTAGCAGAACTTAATTTTTTGAAATGGATCACTATGTATTTGATTCCGGAATGTTATATAGTATGTTATGCTCTATAAATTTGCAACGACAACTAATATTCTAAAATGGACCGTTTTGCCACAATTGTAGATTTTATTTGAAAATGCACTAACATATCCCTGTTTTTTGTTGTTTTATTCCCGTGGTAGCCGTGACTTGAGCACAAACGACCATTATAGGACGTTAAAAATGTGCTTTTAATTGCATTTTATTAATTCGTTTGTAATATTACTAAAGTATTTCTTTCTAAAAAACGGACTAACGGAAATGGAAAACATGCTTATGGAAAAATGAACATGACTTTATTTTGTAAACTGAAAATAAATATTTATCTTTTAAATATTTATCTTTTTAAATATTTATCAGGTAAAAATGATTAAATTTTTTTAAGAAATAGATGATAAGAGTAGAAAGGGGGCACCATCCCCTCCATTTTTTTACGGCACAAACCCCGCCCACTGCGACACCTTCCCCTCCACTTTTTGTACTCGCCCACGTGGGAAGCGTATATTTGGAGGGTGGGTCGGCTTCTTTGACCATTTTAAACCCTGGGCGGAGTTGAGCCCTAATTTGGTTGTATTAAAAGCCTTTTGGCTGTACACTTGGATGTTAGCAATTGCACACATTCAGTGTTCTATTGGAAGGTGTAAGATTAGGCCACTCACTTTTTAGCTGATTGGTCGTACGTACACAGCCTCCTGGCTCTGATTGATCCTTAGTCCACTACTCAGCTGCTGTGCTCTGATTGGAGGACTAAGTCTCTGCATTCTGATTGGTTACGGAAATTTGAAATTGTTTTAATATTAAAGAGGTTCTTGTAAAACACGTGTAGATCTTCAAAACTTGTTTTCGAGTCTTCGTATCGCCCCTGGTTGGAATAGTATGGGGCTAACCTTATACATAAGTGCAGAAACTAGCACCTGGGCCTTGGCTATCGTGTTCTTGTGCAATGTGTGGTTCAACTTAATGTTACAGTTGTACCTTTCTCTGTATAAAAAGTATTCTAATAATTAGCTTATAAAAGATTTATAGGATCTGCGAGGTACACATTGATTAAAATTATTTTAGTATACAGATTCTAGGGCATATAGTACTAATAAACATTTTTTAGTAGAATTGATCATTCAGCACCTAAATTGTACATTCTTATGTTTTCTTGCGATTCTCAGCCAAATTCAATAATAACAAATCTATCCACAAGTCTCTAAAAGATCACTAGTAATCGATAATAATACGGCCATTAACATCAGAAATATAAATAATTGCGTGAAAAATACAGTTATAATTTACACGTCTAATTTAGCGTAAATATGACATATTTATATGCAATATATATATATATTAATATATATATATATATATGTATATAGTATGTTATTTATATATATATTATAAAATAATATATTAAAATACGTTTACCTTTAAAGTGTTTTTTTCTTTCAGTTGTTCTAATAATCAACCATATGTTGAACTGAAATATTTTTATACAACAAATCATGATCGATCAAATCAATCAGGCCAATCTCAATCAATCACGCGAAATCATGTCTTACAGTTTGCGGAAACCAGATTACAGTTCAAAACTGAATACATTAAAGTCTAAATTAAATATGACGTGAAATAATAAATAATTTCTACCCTAATGCAATGATGCTATATATATATATATATATATATATATATATATATATATATATATATATATATATATATATATATATATATATATATATATAAAATAATACGTTTACCTTTAGAAGTGTTTTTTTCTTTCAGTTGTTCTAATAATCAACCATATGTTGAACTGAAATATTTTTATACAACGTATCCGTTTTATGAATGGTTGGATTTAAACTGGCTATTGCATTCCGATCATTATCTAATTTAGAAAGTAATACACAAAACCTGATTACTGCTACTCGTATCAGACACTATTATTATTGTTACATGGACATGAGGTTATCCCTAAATTAACTGGTTTCAGCACGGCTCTTCAAATCTTTCAGTTCGTTCTCAGAAGCTGTACCGTAGTCATTTCCTTCAATTTTATCTGCATTCTGTTTCGAGACTGTAGTACGTTTTCTAATACACAAACAGAATCTTCAATATTGTGATGCATGTAGCAGTAAAACACGTTAGCTAGCTAGTTTCACCTCTATATTATTTTAGATGCAAGCCTGATCTTATCATAAATACATCTGTCAAAAATCTAATTAAACATAGTTCCACCGACTGGACATCGCAAGCAGCGTTTCCAATTATGGTTTTTCTAGTCAACACAATATTGCCTACAACTACATACAATCGACTATCAATGTTTTAGCACGAGGAGCAAATGGAAACACGCAAACGTGAAAACACAAACGAAAACACGCTAACGCTAGAACACGCAAATGCGAAAACATACAAACACGAAAACACGCAAACACGAAAACACACAACCGAAAATACGCTAATACGAAAACACACAAACGGAAACACACAAACGAAAACACGCTAACACGAAAATACACAAAACGAAAACACGCAAATACGAAAACACACTAACGCAGAAACATGCAAACACGAAAATACACAAACGAAAACACACAGAACGAAAACACACAAACGAAAACACGCCATCACGAAAACACGCTAACACGAAAACACGCAAACGCGAAAACATGCTAACGCGAAAACACGAAAATACGTAAAGCTCGTAAAGCTGCAAACATGAATCAAGACGGGGGAGCTCCGTTAGGAAAACAAGTTTATTAACAAAATTGAAGGAAAGCTTAGCGTTTGAAAATATATTATTATTATTATAAACAACAATACATCATTCTTATTTAATAACATCCTTTATCGGTCTTCTTCTCCTTCTTGAACCGTGATTCGTCGCCATCATGATTATGGTTTTGAGATTCGTCCTTCTCCTCTACCTCATCGCTCTTCTTCCTCTTCTGGGAATCATCACAATCACCTTGGATGTGAGATACATTCAGCTCATCCACGTCATCGTCTCCATCATTATGTTGAACGGTTATGTTGTAATAGTTTATTAACAAGTCAGTAAAATCTCTAATGTCGTTGATGTTGGCTCATAAACAGGAGAATACATTATAATAATGCTCACTCGATGACAGTTACACTTTAAAGAGCGAAACACACGAGAAACGGGAACGCTGCTAGCCTAGGGTCTTGCGCGCTGGCGAGTTTGTCAATGTTCTACCCGAACATTGTATGTAGTTGTAGGCAATATTGTGTTGACTAAAAACCATAATTGGAAACGCTGCTTGCGATGTCCAGTCCGTGGAACTATGTTTAATTGGCTTTTTGACAGATGTATTTATGATAAGATCAGGCTTGCATGTAAAATAATATAGAGGTGAAACTAGCTAGCTAACGTGTTTTACTGATACATGCATCACAATATCGAAGATTCTGTTTATGTATTAGAAAACGTACTACAGTCTCGAAACAAAATGCAGATAAAATTGAAGGAAATGACTACGGTACAGCTTCTAGAACGAACTGAAAGATTTGAAGAGCCGTGCTGAAACCAATTAATTTAGGGATAACCTCATGTCCATGTAACAATAATAATAGCGTCTGATAAAAACTGTCAGGGGTTATTAGCTACTTTATAGGTTGTTACAATATAATCGTTCAAGGTGAAGACGATGAGATGAATGTATCTCAATATCTCGATGATGGTGATGTTCTCTATGAAGTTTCAAATAGATTAGATTACGTCACTCTTATTTTAGATTAGAAATTTTAAAGCGTTTAGTTAACATTGCTATTAACCTCAACTGATAAACATCCATGTAACGTGAAGTACATATGCGTGTGTGTGTGCATAATTGAGTATACAGATAAATCATTATTGCATAGAAAAGAGAATATATTTTAACATGATATTAATGCATTCCATAACAATAGTTTATGTAATCTCAAGATTCAAATTATTTAAAGTAATTTTGCGTTAGCAAAATGTTTAAAATATTTGTAAGTATTTTGAATGTAAATTTATAAGTACAATGTAATTGCTAAATACGAGTAGCAGTAATCAGGTTTTGTCTATTACTTTCTAAATTAGATAATGATCGGAATGCAATAGCCAGTTTATATCCAACCATTCATAAAACAGATACGTTGTATAAAAATATTTCAGTTCAACATATGGTTATTATTACAACAATGAAAAAAAAACACTTCTAAAGGTAAACGTATTATTTTGAAATATATATATATATATATATATATATATATATATATATATATAGGGCATCATTGAATTAGGGTAGAAATTATTTACTATTTCGTCATATTTAATTTAGACTTTAATGTATTCAGTTTTGAACTGTAATCTGGTTTGGGCAAACTGTAAGAAATGATTTCGGTTGATTGATTGAGATTGGCCTGATTGATTTGATCGATCATGATTTGTTTGAGATTGATTGGTTAATTAATTAATTAATTGATTTGTTTGTGTGTGAGAAAGAGCCGAAGGAGAGAATGGGAGTGAGAGAAACGAGAGAGAGCAAGAGAGAGGTGTTCATGATCAACTTCTACTATAGAAAATGTTCATTAGTCTATATGTCACTAAATGGCGCTAAAATAAATTTTAACTCAATGGTGCCAGGGCGCAGACCCTGATACAAGTCCTGTCTTACAAGGCTAGGGCCACCTTATTAGAATACAATTTTTTTATGACGGGGCGAAGGCCTACAACTGTAAGATTAAGTTAGAACCCTCATAAAATTGCACCAAGGGGGCACGATAGGAGCCAAGGCCCAGGAGCTAGTTTCTGCACTTATATATATATAAGGTTAGGGCCCCATACCATTACCAACCAGGGGACCGTGACAGGGGGCGAAGACTCGAGATCAAGTTTTAAAGATCTACACGTGTCTTACAAGAACCTCTTTATTATTAAAAACAATTTCAAATTTCCCACCATAACCAATCAGAATTCAGAGGCTTAATCCTCCAATCGGAGCACAGCGGCTGAGTAGTGGGGCTAAGGACCAATCAGAAGCCAGTAATGCTGGTGCGCGTACGACCAATCAGCTAAAAGTGGGGCGTGGCCTAACCTTACACCTTCCAATAGAACACTGCATGTGTGCGCAATTGCCTAACCTCCAAGGGGTGTTCAGCCAAACGGCTCTTAATACAACCAAACTAGGGGCTCAACTCCGCCCAGGGGTTGAAAATAGTCCCCGAAAAGAAGCCGACCCCACCCTCCAAATATACGCCTCCCACGTGGGCGAGTACAAAAAGTATAGGGGATGGTGCCCCCTTTCTACTGATAAGGGAAACAAAACAAGAATAAGGTTAGGTACCTACTTGTCAGTTTTACTGTCACTGCTGCGACTTATATTTAGTGTCTTTGGCTATTTTTTCATTTAAAATGCAATTTCGAAGAGAAGAGTTAGTAGACATGATTTTTATTTTGGGGGAGTGTTATAGAAATTGTTTGCTATCTTGCAGAGCTTATAAAACAAGATATCCCAATAAAGAAAGATATCCTAGAGAAGAGTCATTCAGAAATGTTTTAGAACGGTTTGAAACAACTGCAAACGTTTCATATGAAAAACATGAAACAACGAAAACTATAATCAATGAAGAAAATGAGTTTCGTGTGATGTGTCGTGATTTAAGCAAAAATTTAGAAATCTGTCGGACATCAGTTCAAAAAATGATCAACCAAAATAAGTATCATCCGTACCATATTCAACTCCATCAAGAACTCTTGGATTACAGAAGACAAATGTTTTGCTAGTTGGTACAAAGTCAGCTTCTGTTTTTGGAAAAAGTGATGTTTTCTGATGAGGCCATCTTCCATAAAAACTGCACCATAAATAAACATAATTTTCAGATCACAATCCATATTTTATGTTAACAGCAAGCAGTCAACACAGGTGGTCGATTCATGTGTGGGTCGGAATTTTAGATGAATATCTTATTGGTCCCTACTTCTTTGACGATCATTTAAATGGAGAAATGTATTATAATTTTCTGAACAATCACCTATTTGGTCTTATGCAAAATGTTCCGGCCACTACCGTCCAGGAAATGTGGCTTCAGCAAGACGGAGCACTGCGTGATTGTACTAGAATTGTTACAGAATGGCTAAATCAACAATTTCCTGGTAGGTGGGTAGGACGTGCAGAAAGCTGTCCAGCTTGGTCATCCGACCGAACTCCCCTAGATTTTTATTTATGGGGGCACACAAAGGAAATCGTTTACTGGGAGGTACCAACAACCAAGAAAAATATGAAAATTCGAATTCGCAATTCATTTTCTTTCATAACACCAGTGATACTTCGAAGAGTTAAGTATTCGTTTTGTAAACGTATTGAGAAGTACTTACAACAACAAAGAAGACATTTTGAACACTTGTTGAAATAACTATGTACCTATTGTATCTATCTCTGGTTTGTAAAACGAAGTGTATTTTTAAATTTATATATATATATATGTGTGTGTGTGTGTGTGTGTGTGTGTGTGTGTGTGTGTGTGTGTGTGTGTGTGTGTGTGTGTGTGGGTGCGTGCGCGCGTGCGTGCGTGCGTGCGTGCGTGCGCGCGTGCGTTGCGTGACGTGCATGCGTGCGTGCGTGACGTGCAGTGAGCGTGGCGTGGCGTGTGCGTGTGCGTGTGCGTGTGCGTGTGCGTGTGCGTGTGCGTGTGCGTGTGCGTGTGCGTGTGCGTGTGCGTGTGCGTGTGCGTGTGCGTGTGCGTGTGCGTGTGCGTGTGCGTGTGCGTGTGCGTGTGCGTGTGCGTGTGCGTGTGCGTGTGCGTGTGCGTGTGCGTGTGCGTGTGCGTGTGCGTGTGCGTGTGCGTGTGCGTGTGCGTGTGCGTGTGCGTGTGCGTGTGCGTGTGCGTGTGCGTGTGCGTGTGCGTGTGCGTGTGCGTGTGCGTGTGCGTGTGCGTGTGCGTGTGCGTGTGCGTGTGCGTGTGCGTGTGCGTGTGCGTGTGCGTGTGCGTGTGCGTGTGCGTGTGCGTGTGCGTGTGCGTGTGCGTGTGCGTGTGCGTGTGCGTGTGCGTGTGCGTGTGCGTGTGCGTGTGTGTGTGTGTGTATTGGTATATGCGTGTAGTTCTTCCTCCTTTTAGACTAGGTGTGACCTTATACCGAAACTGGATTGATAACCTTGTGAGTGTGCAGTAAGGGAACAAAAGGTAAAATAACCTTGATGTGTGTGGTGAAATAAAGGGAATAATGATTCAACGTTAAAACGATGTGGTTCCAGAGGTCGCGTTATTAACCTTGAATTAGAAATAGGGGGGATATACAAAGGAGGTAGAGAGAGTGTGATATAAATGGGAATGGAACACGTTTGAAGCCATTGTCGTGCATAATGGAAAACATAATGCGTCAAGCTGCATAAAAGTGTAAGCTTGTGAGACAATAAAGGAGTAACATAATGGGTTAGCAATTACATCTACTATCTGGTATGGAATTCCCTGAATTTAACAGTAACATAGTAAACGCGGCAACGGAAATGTCTGGTTATGACCTATAGAAGTTAATTGCTCCATTACAGGATTTATACGATTTTGATGTAGAAATTTGCGAAAGCTATGTGGTAGAAAAAGTGGGGGTAAGCTTCATATATAGAAAATGAATAGTAATAAATGACAGTCAATATGTAGATGTGTTATAGTGCAGGGTCGTGACCTAAATCTTTAAACTGCGTTAATGCAGTGCAAAGACTAATACTTCAATTTCAATCATTAGAATTTGTTTCTGAACATTCAAAGGTTATCGAATAAGTACGTTTAGTGGGTACGTATTTAGATAATCTGGTATACAAATATGTTGGAGGAATACCTACGTCTTTGTGAAAAATACTTTTAATCGCATAAAGATGGTGTAGAGAGTAATGGTTGATTTTAAAGATTAATATAAGACCTTAAAGAAATATCATTGCAACAATGTATACACAAAATAGAACGACATCTACCGAATTATAATTTAACTGTAATTCACCAGTTGAAGGTGTTGCGGGCTAATGAACCTTAACACGTAATTTACTATATAGGACAATGAGAGTTGGCACATAGGCAAAATGGAAACAATTAGCAAGAGACTGCACGTTTTAAAAAAAGAGTAGCGGAGTGTAGTAACAATTTCATTAAGCCTCAAAAATAAATACCGTGAATGTGTATTTGTAAAACGCTTTAGTAGAATGTAGTATTTTCTGTGTATATCTTATGTATACCGCGTCCGCCATCGCTATAGCACTGCTTGTTAGCATCTTTATTATTTGTTGTAGAGAAAAGGTATAAAAACGAACTTTATCTTATCTTTCAAACTCTATAACTTAAAAATATTTTCATGTATACAAGGTGTTCCACTTTTGCTGCACAGCACTCTACTCTTATTTTAAATGGAACACCCTGTATATTATTACATTTTTGAATTTCCCATTGAAATTGAGGGGCACTTTGTTAAGCATACATGTCACCTACAGTTCACCGTTCCGGCATTATCTCACGTTTTTTGAAAAAAATGACGTTTGCGGTATATTCAAAAATGGCTAATATCTCGCAAAGTAAAATAGGTAGGGACAAGCGGTTTTCACCATTCAATAGAGCATGAAAAAGTCAATAAAAATTTATGAAACTAATTATTTTTGAGATACAGATTTTTTGCGGGTAAATTTTTGATTTTCTAAAAATTGAATCATGGATAACTTGATTTTTTTAAATAGAACGGTATACATTTTTTTACATAGACAGGCGCGGATTTTTTTTCTCTTTCCATTTTGTTAAACACATATTGGTCTATCTTTAGCCGTTTTTACATAATTGGCGATTTTCTATTTTTCCTTCCTTTTTTCTATATCGCGGTAGCCATATGTAACAGAAAAACAAGGAAGAGGACGCAAAATAATAATTTATTTTAATTTTATGTTAATCATATTCCATTTAACAAACTAAAGCTATTAGCAAAAAATGAAAACATTTTAATTCAAGAGGTGCTCAAAATTCTATCCGTTTAATTCTAAACACTTATCAAGCCTTTGCTGCAGATATTGACGCAAGTTTAATAGCATTTCTGGAGTTACGTTAGCAAATGCGGTTCTTATTCTGTTTTTCATTACTTCTTGTGTTGTGGGTTCTTCTTCATATACGAAATTTTTGACAAGCCCCCACAAAAAAAGTCTATCAGAGTTAGGTCCGACGATTTTACAGGCCATGAGACGGGACTTCCTCGCCCGATCCAGCGATTGGGAAATTGAAGATTTACAAAATTCTGCACATTCCTAACATAGCGGCAATGCGCACCATCATGCTGAAACTACATGACATGTTTTATGTTGTCAGGAGCATTTTCGAGTAATTCAGGTAACACATTATTTAGAAATTCCAAATATCGGTTACCATTGAAATGATGATCAATTACTCGGCCGTTGCTGTGGAAGGTAGCTTCATCAGTAAATAAAATAATGGACGTAAAAAGTGGGTCCCCATTTAATTTATTTAACATCCATTGACAAAAAGCTCTTCTTGAATTAAAATCACCCACAGCTAACTTTTGGTGTAATTCTACGTGATATGGATGATATTATTATGTTTTAGTACCCGTCTTACCGAAGTAATATTAATAGTACAAATGGCATTAGATATTTGGCTTGTGCTGACGTTTGGATTCTCGACAACGCTCTGCATTACCATAAATTCAGTTTCTTCTGTTCTAACTGTTCTTCTTTGAACGTTTGCTTTGTAGTGCACCCTTCCCGTTTGTTCAAATCGAGCCTATAATTTTTGTAACGCACGGGTATTTGGAGGACGTCGATCAGGATATCTTTGTTTACACACGCGAACAGTCAAAAGACAATTTTTTTGATACTGGCCCAAAACAAATACCATATCCACTAATTCGTTTTGAGTAAAATTCATGTTGATTGAGAGCTAATTGCAACTAGTAAGTCAGTCTGCTGTTTTTTTGTGACTGTCAAAGAATAATTTGGCTTTTGTTTTTGTACTTATGCAAATCTAGCAAAGTCTACTTCAATAAAAAAGTGTACTCGTAAATATCATCCATAACATGATAAATATTGGTAATTTCTTGTCTAGTATCACCCAAGAAACAAAGATTAGTTTGTTAAATAGAATGTGATTAACATAAAATTAAAATAAAGTATTATTTTGTGTCCTTCACTTGTTTTTCTGTTACTTGGGTACTGCGATATAGTAAAAAGAAAATAAAAAATAGAAAATCGCCAATTCTGTAAAAACGGCTAAAGATAGACCCACACGTCTTTTAACAAAATCGAAAGAGATAAAAAAATCCAGGTCTGTCTATGTAAAAATACATATATATATATATATATATATATATATATATATATTTAAAGAAAAATCAAGTTATCTGTGATTCAATTTTCAAAATCAAAAATTTACCCGCAAAAAATCGGTATCTCAAAAATTATTCTTTTCATAACTCTTTATTTACTTTTTCGTGCTCTATCGATTGGTGAAAACCGCATGTCCGTACCTATTTTACTTTGCGAGATACTAGTCATTTTTGAGTAAGCTGCAATCGTCATTCTTTTTTTTCAAAAAAAAGAAATATCGCCGAAACGGTGGACTGTAAGTGACATATATGCTTAATAAAATGCCCCTCAATTTCAATGGGAACTTGAAAAATGTTATAATATACAGGCTGTTCCGTTTAAAATAAAAGAGTAGAGTGCTGTGCAGCAAAAGTGGAACACCCTGTATACGTGAAAATATTTTTCAGTTGTAGAACTTGGAAGATGAGGTAAAGTTCGGTTTTTTACAGCAAATAAAAAAAATGCTAAAAAGGAATGCCAGAGTAATGGCGGACCCGATATATTGATATAAATAAAAGTTGAAATTCACAAAAAAATTTATTACACAATAGTATTATAGTATATAGAAGTAAAAGTACATAACATGTTATACAAGGTGGCGCACCGCATACGTCACGGAGTTTCTATAGGAGCCTATTGGAATTTTTTAATTCGTTTTTCTTATAGTATATACAGGGTATTAAGAGCACAATTTAAAAATAATTCCAACTATACAGGGTGTTCACAAAAAAAGATCCATTTCGAAGTTATATTTTTTTAATGGAACACCCTGTATATTATATGTCTTTTTTAGAATCTACGAATAAAATAAAGGTAAATTGCAATAGAATTCACTATACCCACAACCTACCGTTTCAAAGGTATTTGATGATTTTCGAAATTACAGGATTGAATTCAAAATTTATTTTTGTTGCGTTTATTATTATTGAAACAGCGTAGCCTCTCTGAGTACTTTGTAAAAGGGTTGTTGTGTAAGAAATCATGAAATATTTGTTAAGAAAGTATACAGGGCACTCAAAAATCAAATGTCAACTGCAGGTACCTAATATTGCAAATAATTGCCTTTTATTAAATAGCACACCCTGTATGTAATAAAAAATTTGTTGTAAAATTATATTAGGGTTCCCTAACTCTATCAGTTTTTGAGTTGTTTTGATTTCTTTTTATTTTAAATATTACATCTAATTTTTCACTATTAAGATGGCCTTGAAATACAAGATGACATCTTTTTTTTATTTTGTAGGGTAAATAAAACAGTACTAATTGAACAAAAATACGGGATATTAATAAAATATGGAAATAATTTAACCACGTCCGAAGTGGCGTCCATCTTGATCAATACAAAGGCGTATTCTGTCTTGACCTCTTTACATTTAATAACATTTGAGGTGTTATTGCTTCAAAGGTATACCGAGCTGGTGGCGGAGTGGTGACACGATCTGCTTAGCATTCGGGAGGTAATGGGTCCGATTCCCGTTACCGTCTACCTTGTAAGAGGTTTTTTCAGGGGGTTTTCCTCAAACACATGTAGCGGCATGGTCACTGCGTATATGCACACCATGTGCGGCTGCTTAGGCGAATGCTGGGGTAGTATTTGCCTCCTCAGAATCCTAACTCCGTTCCTTCCGATCCTATCCTGACCACACTCATCCTTAATCCCACCATGCATATATACGTAATTTATGTATGTATGCTGGGAATCCATAATTGTGGCTGAAGGAGCTCGAAAAGCTCGAGCAGCCTGCCCTCCCCCTTGGGGAGGGAATGAAATACGTGGCCTTTCCTTTTTTTTTTCAAAGGTATTGCGTATTTTCAAAGGTATTGCGTTATAAACAATACCCTTTATGTAGCCCCATAAAAAAAATATTCATATCTGGGGATGTTGCCGGATAATTTTGTGGTCGTCCCCGTACTATCCATTTACTAGTGAAAGTTCTATTGAAATATTTTCGGACTTCAAAATTCTGGAATCGTTAAAATCATATCAATTCTTTTGTGTACAGAGAATGTCTTCATTTTTACACAATTTGCGTATAATTGTATCCACGAGAGTTGGAGTGCACGTCATTACTTGTAACTGTGTGTATTAAAATAAAAAGTTGAAGTCAATGGAGCGCCTTTCACATATTTAAGAAATAATGACGTCAGGAATGAAATCTGCCAAATTGTAACAAGGCAGTGTTGCAAATAATACTTTTCTTTGTTACTTATTTGTAAATGTCAATTTATCAAGTCAGCTTATTGCCGTTAAAAGTCAATCCTAACAAGCTAGCTACTAGTAAAAAATTTACAGGTTAGAGACGAAAGTTGTTGATTTTTTACAAGTTAGAGACAATCGCACCTTGTTCACATTGTATTAGCAAAAGAATAAACAGCAAAACAAACAATACGCGCCGTTGTCAGAGTAATGATTTTAAAGGTAACGAGACATTTTTCCAAGTTAACTGTTGTCAGTTTTACAAATTAGTAAGCAAAAAACATAACTTACAATATAATGACGTCAACAAAACTGTTTCAAAAATATATTTAATGATTAATAATGTCAGTACAAAAAATATTGTGAATCACACCAGAAACTGTTAGTGACAGTATTCGCAGTTACAGGTCTCAGCTAACGCCTTGGCACTTAAATCTGCTCGTCCTCGCAAAACTCACGCACTTAATCTAGTGACGGAAATAACTATTATTGACGGGTTTAATAATCATCCATATTCTGTATTTACTTCAAAAATGGTGCGTGAAAAACTTTAATCAGCATAATAGTGAACAATAGCATAAACGACACTTCAAACTCTATACTGACTAACAACTTCTACAAAAAAAATTACCACAGCACTAATCATACCAAACCCACAAATAATAAAAATTCCATAAACATGATTAAAATCTAGTTTTACAACATTTTTATCTAAACTCAGCTGCTTAAATCTTCGATGGTATAAGCTGACATCATTTTGAAATTTTTGATAAATACCGCTTTCTCTAAGCCCATCCATAATTTTGTTTAAAGTGTCCATAAAATAATGACCTGTGGATGTATAAAAAATGATTTCAATATTTTCAGTTATGGTTTTATCCACGATGAAGTTTCTGAAGTAGTAATTGTAGTACGTTTGGTACTCCTGAAATATAAACGTCGTTGTAACGGTGGAAAAATTATTATGCTTGCGTAAACCCGTTAGTACCGCTATATGTGAAATATTGTGAACCACAAATTTCTTTTTTAACCTGGAATAAGTAGAGTTACTTGGCATTATTCGGTTGAAATACAGCAAGGCAATTGGTTCGTTCACAAAGATTCGGTAATTTGAATTGATCAAGTCATCTAGATTATGTAACCCATTTTCGTAGTAAGGAAAGGTTAAAACGTGAACTAGTTTAGATATATAAGCAGTCTGCATGTGAATACAGTATATAATGTAAGCCAAAATGATGTAACGTAAAGCCATGAGCTTTGGCATACTGTTGATATTACCGAAGAGAGACAATGAAAGTACATTTAAAGAAATTCTAGACAGGTCTGATACTTTAAATTTAAGGTACGCAATAAGCCACCATGCTAATGAAATAATCATAAACCCAAATCCTACCACAATCCAAACTTCTACGTTAAATACTAAAACGAAAACTTTTGGACCAGAAATTTGATTGGGTGTTGGTAAAATCCACACTATATCTCCATTTTGCAAAGGTTCACTTTGATGAAAATATTGAGCCGTTTGTAATGTTCGTACACCTCTGTGAAACGCATTTTCAAAATTTTTTCCATGTAGCGGTATAGGAGCCTCACTTGTTACAGCACTTGCGTTAATTGTACTATTTAGGACTTTTAATGTAACAAGTATGGTAGCATGTATGGGATCTTGAGAACTTCCGACTTCTAATATAGGTTTTTGATGTCCTAAAACAACTAGGCATTTATTATAATTTCTAATCGGTTTTGGAATGGTATTTATTAGTTCCACATTTTGACAACTTTGATTTTGAAAGATAGTTGGATTTTTCCTACAATTATTAGCAGTTTCGTGAGGATTTGCTGTGTACAACACAGGATGAGGGTCATCACCTTGGTCATAAACCAACACTGCTAGGTATATGATGGAGGTATGCCAGAAATAGTGAAAAATCGAATTTATTAATGTTTTCTTTCTGGTTATAACTAAAAACCTGCCGAGCGGAGATTTATTACCATCCCATAGAGCACTCCAAAGTAAAAGATTAAGAATTTCATCACTAGATTTTTCCCATTGTATAATAAAATCTCTGGCATGACCAGTTTCAGTGAGTATCACTTTTTTTCTCACATTAAAAACTACTTTTGGTATACTCATTTGAAGTGGTAGATTATCATGATCATTATCCATAAAAATGAAATACAGTAATTTTGTTTTCTTAAACATTGTGTTTATAGAGCGTTCAACGCAAGATATCGTCATATTGTTGCCATTACTAATTTCAAAATGGTGACATAAAGAGAAATTCACTAAAACAGAGTTGAATATTAAAATTTTTAGTTTCATCATGACCACGCATGAACGCGCTACTTTAGGAAATGGTTGATTTCTATCGTTTTGAACGGTGTAATTTATATAATCGATAGCCAAAGTGCTATGTTTGAGTGCTTCGCATCATTTAAAGAGCATTTCAAGGAAAGAAAACATGTTATTGAACATACATTAACATTCTTTATATACATTTTATTTCTTTCTTTGTTTTGTATTTAACTCTTTTTTGTGAAAATCGTATTTTATTTTAACTATGGCTTTTTAACACTTCCTTAGAGTATCTATGCTGTACTACTTTTTGTTTCTTAATATTATAAAATTGTTTATACAATTGTCCTTGTATGATTTTACTTACAGTACTGTTTTTTTTTACCTTACGCATTGATTGTTGCTATATGTTTTCCTTTTCAAGGTCGATCTTCGTTGTTTTTCATCGCGCCGCACTTTGTTATTATTGTCGTTGACTGTTCTTCCTTCTTCTCATGTTCACGTTACAATCTACATGTACATAAGTACCTAAGTATAGAAGGTTACCTAGTCGACTTTTCTTCACTACACTAAATGGCCTTTACAACGTTGTCCAAGTTTCGCCAGGATCCGCAATAATGTGTGTGTGCGTGCGTGCGTGCGTGCGTGGTGTGTGTGTGGTGCGTGCGTGCGTGTGTGTGCGCGAAAGGTGCGTGTGTGCGTGTGTGTGTCGTGTGTCGTGTGCTGTGCCTGTGTCGTGTGTGCGTGTGCGATGGGTGTGTGTGCGTGATGTGTGTGCTGTGTGTGTGTGTGTGTGTCGGTGTGCGTGTGTGTGTGTGTCGTGTGTGTGTGTGTGTGTGTGTGTGTCGTGTGTGCGTGTGTCGTGTGTGTGTGTGTGTGTGTGTGTGTGTCGTGTGTGTGTGTGCGTGTGTGTGTGTGTGTATGTGGTGTGGTGTGTGCTATAGTGTGTATGTGTGTGTGTGTGTGCGTGTGTGTGTGTGTGTGTGTGCGTGTGTGCGTGTGTGCGTGTGTGTATGTGGTGTGTGTGTGTGCGTGTGTGCTGTGTGCGTGTGTGCGTGAGTGCGTGTGCGTTTGTGCGTGTTGTGTGTGTGTGTGTGCGTGTGTGTGTGTGTGTGGTGTGCGTGTGGCGTGGTTGTGTGTGCTGGCTGTGCGTGCGTGCGTTGTGCGTGTTTTCGTTTGCGCGTGTGAGTTTGTGCGTGTGAGCGGGTTGCGGGTATACGCGTGGGTGTGTGCGTGTGGCGTATGTGAATGTGTGGCGGTGTGCGCGTTTGTGTGTGCGGTATGTGGCATGTTCGTGTGGCGTGGGTGTGTGTGTTACGTGCGGCGGCGTGTGTGCATGTGCGCCACTGCGCGCGTGTGCGTGTGGCATATGTGCGTGCGTGCGTGCGTGCGTGCGTGCGTGCGTATGTGCGTGTGTGCAGATGTGCGCGTGGTTGTGTGCGTGTGTCCGTGTGGTCGTTCGTGTCGATGTGTGCGTGGTGTGCGCGATGTGTGTGTATGTGTCGTGATGTTCTGTGCGTGTGTGTGCGTGTACGTGCGTGTCCGTGTGTGCGTGTGTGCGTAGTGCGCTGTTTGCGTATGTGTGCGTGTGTGCGTGTCGTGTGGTCGAGTGTGTGCTATATGCGTGTGTGCGTTTGTGTGTGTGTGTGTGTGTGTAGTGTATGTATGCTGTAGTGTGTGTGCGTGATGTGTCGTGTGAATGTGCGCGTGTGTGCTGTGTCGTGTGTGCGTGTGTGCTGTGTGTGTGCGTGTGTGCGTGTTTGTGTTGTGTGTCGTGTGAGTTGTGTGTGTGTGAGCGTGTGTGTGTGTGGTATACGCTGTGTGTGGTGTGTGCGTGTGTGCGTATGTGAATGTGTGTGCAGTGTGTGCGCGTGTGTGTGTGTGTCATGTCGTATGTGTGCATGTTCGTGTGTGCGTGGTGTGTGTGTGTACGTGCGTGCTTGTAAGCGTGTGTGATGTGTGCGCACTGCGCGCTGTGTGCGTGTGTGCATATGTGCGTGTGTGCGTGCGTGTGTGCTGTGTCGTGTGTGCCTCTGTGCGCATGGGGTGTGAGTATGTGCTTGTGTGCGTGTGCGCGTGTCTGCGTGTGTGCGTGTGTGCGAATGTGCTGCGTGGTGTGTGCGTGTGTCCGTGTGTTCGTATTGTGCATGTGTGCGTTGTGTGCGTATGTGTGTGTTGTGTGTGTGTTGTCGTGTGTAGTCGTGTGTGCGTGTGTCCGTGTGTGCGTGATGTGCGTGTGTGCGTTGTGCGTGTTTGCGTGTGTGCGTGTGTGCGTATGTGTGTGTGTGTGTGTGTTATATGCGTGTGTGCGTTTGTGTGTTGTGTGTGTAGTGTATTATGCTAGTATATGTGTGCGTGATGTCGTGTGAATGTGCGCGTGCTTGTGCTTGCGTGTTGCGTGTGTCGTGTGTGTGGTGCTATGCGTGTGTGTGTGCGCAGTGTGCGTGTGTTGCGTGTGTGCGTGTGTGCGTGTGTGCGTGTGTGCGTGTGTGCGTGTATGCGTGTGTGCGTGTGGTGTATGTGCGTGTGTGCGTGTGTGCGTGTGTGCGTGTGTGCGTATATGCGTGTGTGCTTTGAGCGTTTGGTGTGTGTGTATGTATGCTGTGTGTGTGTGCGTGTGGGGTGCGCGTGTGTGTGTTTGCGTGTATGCGTGTGCAGTGTGTGCGTGTGTGTGTGTGCGTGTGTGTGTGTACGATATGTGCGTGTGTCGCTTAGTGTGGCGTCTGTGTGCGTTTGAGCGATGTGCGCGTGAGCGTATGTGTGTGCGTGTGTATGTGAGTCGTGTGTGTGTGTGTGTGTGTGCGTGTGTGCGTGTGTCGTGTGTGTCGTGTGTCGTGTGTCGTGTGTGCGTATGTGCGTGTGTATGCGTGTGTGCGTGTGTGCATGTGTACGTATGTGCGTAGTGTGCGTGTTGCGTGTGTACGTGTGTGCGTATGTGCGTGTGTGCGTAGTGTGCATGTGTCGTATGTACGTGATGTACGTGTGATGTGTTGTGTAGCGTGTGTGCGTGTGTGCGTATGTATGATGATGTGTGCGTATGTGCGTGGTGTGCGTGTGTGCGTATGGCGTGTGACGTGGTATGTGTAGCGTGTGTGCTCGTGTGCGTGTGTGCATGTGTGCGTGTGTGCGTTGTGTACGTGTGTGGTGCGTGTGTTATGTGTGTGCGTGTGTGCGTGTGTGTGTGTGTGTGCACGGTGTGCGTGTGCGTTGTAGTGTGGGCGTTGTGGCGTTTGAGCGTGTGCATGTAGCGTATGTGTGTGCGTGGTAGTATGTAGGTACGTGTGTGTGTGTGTGCGTGTGTGCGTGTGTGTGTGCGTGTGTGCGTTGTGTGCGTATGTCGTTGTGTGTGCGTGTGCGTGTATGCGTGTGTGCGTGTGTGCGTGTGCGTGATGTGCGTATGCTGCGTGTGCGTATGTGTGCTGTGCGTGTGTAGCGTGTGTGCGTGTGCGTGGTGTGTGTGTGCTGTGTGCGTGTGTGTGTGTGTATGTGTGTGTGTGTGTCGTATGTGTGTGTGTGTGTGCGTGTGTGCGTGTTTGCGTTTGCGCGTGTGAGTTTTGCGTGTGAGCGGGTTGCGGTATACGCGTGTGGTGTGTGCGTGTGTGCGTATGTGAATTGTGTGCGGTGTGCGCGTTTGTGTGTCGCGTATGTGTGCATGTTCGTGTGTCGTGGGTGTGTGTGTGTACGTGCGGCTTGCGTGTGTGCATGTGCGCCACTGCGCGTGTGTGCGTGTGGCATATGTGCGTTGCGTGGTCGTGCGTGTGTGCTCGTGCGATGTGTGTGTGTATGTGCTGTGTGCGTGTGTGCGTGTTGCGTGTGCGTGTGTGCGAATGTGCGCGTGGTTGTGCGTGTGTCCTTGTGTTCGTTCGTGCTGTGTGCGTGTGTGCGATGTGTGGTGTGTGTGTGCGTGTGTGCGTTGTGTCGTGTGCGTGTGTGCATTGTTGTGTCGTGTGTGCGTGTTTGCGTGTGTCGTGTGTGTGACGTGTGTGCTGTGTGTGTATAGTATGCGTGTGTGCGTTTGTGTGTGTGTGTGTGTAGGTTGATGCGTGTGTATGTGTGCGTGGTGCGTGTGAATGTGGCGTGTGTGCTTGCGTGTGTGCGTGTGTCGTGTGTGTGTGTTGCGTGTGTGTGCGTGTGTGCGTGTGTGCGTGTGTGCGTGTGTGTGTGTGTGCGTGTGTGTGTGTGCGTGTGTCGTGTGTGCGTGTGTGCGTGTGGTGGCGTGTGTGCGTGTGTGCTGTGTGCGTGTGTGTGTTGCGTGTGCTGTGTGCGTTTGGTGTGTGTATGTTGCTGTGTGTGCGTGTGTGTGGTGTCGTGCGTGTGTGTGTTGTGCGTGTATGCGTGTGTCGTGTGTGTGCGTGTGTGTGTGTGCGTGTGTGTGCAGGTGTGCGTGTGTGCGTACTGTGTGTGGGCGTCTGGGCGTTGTGGCGTGTGCATATGTGTAGCGTATGTGTGTGCGTGTGGTGGTATGTGAGTGTGTGCGTGTGTGTGTGTTGCGTGTGTGTGTGTGTGCGTGTGTGCGTGTGTGCGTGTGTGCGTTGTGTGTGCGTGTGTGCGTGTGTGGTGTGTGTGTGTGTGTGGTGTGTCGTGTGTGCTGTGTGGTGTGTGTGGTTATTGTGTGTTGTGTTGCGTTGTGTGGTGTGGTGTGTGCGTGGTAGTGTGTCGTATATGTGTGAGCGTGTGTGCTGTGCGTGTGTGTATTGTCGTGTGCGTTTGGTGTGCTGTGTATGTGTGTGGTGTGTGCGTGTGTGTGTGTGGTGTGTGCGTGGCGTGTGGCTGTTTGAGCGTGTGCTGTGGAGCGTTGTGTGCTTTGGTGTGACGTATGGTGGGTCGTGTAGTGTGTGTGTGGCGTGTGCGTGTGCGTGTGTGCGTGTGTGCGTGGTGTGCGTGTGTGTGTGTGGTGTGCGTTGTGCGTGTGGTGGCGTGTGTCGTGTGCGTGTGTGCGTGTGTGCGTGTGTGCGTACGTCGTGATGTGCGTGTGTGTCTGTTGTGTCGTGTGCTGTTGTGTATGTGTTTGCTGTGTAGTGTTTCGTGTGTGGTATGTGCGTATGTCGTGTAGTGTCGTGTGTGCGTGTCTGTGCGTGTGTCGTAGTCGTGTGTGCGTATGTCGTGTGTCGGTAGCGTGTATTGTGTGTCGTATAGCGTATGTGCTGTGCGTGTTAGGTTGTAGTTGTGTGACGTAGTGTGTGCGTGTGTGCGTGTGCGTGTGTGCGTGTGTGCGTGTGTGCGTGTGTGCGTGTGTCGTGTGTGCGTGTGTGCGTGTGTGCGTGTGCGTGTGTGCGTGTGTGCGTGTGTGCGTGTGTGTGCTGTCGTGTGTGCGTGTGCGTGTGTGCGTGTGTGCGTGTGTGCGTGTGTGCGTATGTGTGTGTAGCGTTTGTGTGATGTGCTGTGTGTGTGCGTGTGGGTGCGCGTGTGTGTGTGTTGTGTATATGCGTGTGCGTGTGTGTGCTGTGTGTGTGGTGATGTGCTGTGTGTGTCGATCGATGAGCGTGTGGTGTATGTGTGCGTTGTGTGCGTGTTGATGGTGTGTGTGTGTGTGCGTGTGTGCGTGTGTGTGTGTGCGTGTGCGTGTGTGCGTGTGCGTGTTTGCGTGTGTGCGTGGTGCGTATGGTGTGTGTGGCTTATGTGCGTGTGTGCGTTTGGTGTGTGTGTGGTGTATGTATGCTTTATGTATATGTTGTCGTGGTGCGTGGTGATGTGCGCGTTTGTGCTGCTGTGTGCAGTGTGTGCGTGTGGTGTTGTGTGTTGCGTGTATGTGCGTGTGCGTGTGTGCGTGTGTAGCGTGTGTGCTATTGCGTGTGTGCGTGTGGTGCTGTGAGGTAATGCGTGTATGTGTGCGTGTGTGCGTGTGTGCGTGTGTGCGTGTGCGTGTGTGCGTGTGTGCGTGTGTGCGTGTGTGCGTGTGTGCGTATATGCGTGTGTTGAGCGTTTGGTGTGTGTATGTACTGCTAGTCGTGTGTGCGTGTGGTGGTGCGCGTGTGTGTGTTTGCGTGTATGCGTGTGCGGTGTGTGCGTGTGTGTGTGTGTGCGTTGTGTGTGACGTATTGCGTGTGTGCGCTTGTAAGTGTGGGTTGTGTAGCGTTTGAGCGAGTGCACTTGTGAGCGTTATGTGTGCGTGGTAGTATGTGAGTCGTGATGTGTGTGCATGGTGCTAGTTGTGCGTGTGCGTGTGTGCGTGTGTGCGTGTGTGCGTGTGTGCGTGTGTGCGTGTGTGCTGTGTGGATGTGTGCGTGTGCGTGTGTGCGTGTGTGCGTAGTGCGTGTGTGCGTGTGCTGCGATGTGCGTGTGTGCGTGTGCGTGTGTGCGTGTGTCGTGTGTGCGTGTGTGCGTGTGTGCCTGTGTTGCGTGTGTGCGTGTGTGTGTAGTGTGTGTGTGTCTTGTGTACGTGTGTGTGTGTGCGTGTTGCCTGTGTTCAGTATGCGCGTGTGCGTATGGGCGTGTGTGCGTGTATATGTGTGTGGAGTGGTGTGCATGTATGCGTGTGTGCGTGTGTGCTGTGTGCGTGTGTGCGTGTGCGTGCGTGTGAGTGTGTGCATGTGTCGAGTGTGCGTGTGCGTGTGCGCGTGTGCGTGTGTCGTGTGTGCGTGTGCGTGTGTTGGTGTGTGTGCGTGTCGTGTGCGTGTTGGTGTATTCGTTCGTGCTTGTGTGGTGTGTGCGTATATATTGTATGTGTGTGCGTATGTGCGTGTGTGCGTGTGCGTATGGACGTGTACATATATATGTGTGAGCGTGTGCTCGTGTGCGTGTGTGCATGATTGCGTGTGTGCGTTTGTACGTGTGGGTGTGTTTATGTGTGCGTTAGTGGATGTGTGCATGTTTGTGATTACGTTTGAACGTGTATGCCTGTATAAGCTTGCGTGGGTGCGCTTATGCGTGTGGGCGGCTGGGTGTGTGGGCGTGTGCACTTATGATCGGATGTGTGTGCATGGGTGAGTGTGTCTCTGTGTGGGTGTGGGGGTGTGTGTGGGGAGGGGGTGTGCATGCGTGCACGCGTGCGCGCGTGCGTGCGTGCGAGCGCGCGCGTGCGTGCGTGCGTGCGTGCGTGCATGCGTGCGTGCGTGCGTGCGTGTGTGTGTGTCGTGCGTGCGTGCGCGCGTACGTGCGTGTGGATGTATGTTAAAACACACAGGTGTAACAAACTTGGATCGTGTTGTTAAAAGTTCAGCGTTCTGTAGGCAACTAAAGTGCATTTCGTGCCATGTCTGCTGCACATTATAGCTGCATAAAACATAATTTACTTCTTCTTTATTGAAAGTGTTTTTGTAACTGTGGGACTAATTCTTTATTGAAAGTGTTTTTGTAACTGTGGAACTAATTCTTTATTGAAAGTGTTTTTGTAACTGTGGTACTAATTCTTTATTGAAAGTGTTTTTTGTAACTGTGGTACTAATTCTTTATTGAAAGTGTTTTTGTAACTGTGGTACTAATTCTTTATTGAAAGTGTTTTGTAACTGTTTTGTAACAGTCCTTCGCAGGACAACCTGATGACGGAAGCAGAGTCCGCTTCCGAAACGTCGCGTTAAAAAGCGAACAAAACTGTGGAAATAGGCCGACTAACCCAATTAAAATAATTTACTTATTTAAATAAAAGCCTTCCACGCATATCAGTTGCACATTCAGTTCCAGACATGTTCATGCGCAAAGACCTTTTGGAAGAGTCGTTTTTTCGATAGTGAATGGTAGAAGATCCT
This sequence comes from Vesta saturnalis, assembly GCA_036346205.1. Taxonomy (NCBI): domain Eukaryota; kingdom Metazoa; phylum Arthropoda; class Insecta; order Coleoptera; family Lampyridae; genus Vesta; species Vesta saturnalis. The sequence goes on along the minus strand of JARFJB010001008.1, from coordinate 1,081,134 downwards.
CCATTTTTGCACTGTTACATATTTTTTTAGTAAAAGGGCTATTTAATTTGTATGGTGAGTTATATGAAGTTATTTCATAATGTTTGAGACGTTTGCATTTCAGATACTTTTACTTTTACCTTTAATTTTTTAATTTTTACTTTATTGCAATTAATTATTTTACCCTTAATCCAATTTACGAGATTAGTACGTTTGATCAATAATGAGATTTATTCATTTGGCAATTTTATAGCATACAAATCCAGATTTATTTCAACCCTGAGGGAATATTACGCATCAGTTTCTAAAACGCTGACCCAGCATGCAGCCGTTTCGTTGTCTACAGTGTGACCAAGAATAAGGTATTCTGATTCCGTTAGTTACTCACAATATTAATTGTTCATTAGATTAAAACGTTGTTAACATTAGCTTTAAGGTATTCCGTTTATAATTAAATATAGGTTGTGTAATAAAATTTGTTATTGTAGAAATTTTCTTTTAACTTTATTGTATAATGGTTTACTCGTTTATTTCATATCTAAAAACAAGTGGACGTCCGAGTATTTAATAATTACTTTCAAGAAGAAGCAACCCCGATTTTAAAGCGAACATATCTAGGTACATATAAATATCTTTTGGTTAATAAGGTAATTCGATAATTGTATGAACCTGGCCCACTTTGATCTCGACTAATTTTTTAACTCGGCTGCGCCTCGTTAAAAAATGCAATACTCGATCACCAAAGTAGCATTTCGCGCACTAGATACAAAAACAACTATTTTGTATTTGTGGACCGAGATCTAGATACTAACGGAAATGTCAGGCTTTTCTATGCGAGTCAGCTACTAATGGTTATTAGCGCTACCGATCACTAAAATTTTGACCTACTAAAGGAATTTTACGTTTAGTAAGGGATCTTTTAACGTGTCAATCATCGTATTGCCTCTGAGTCTACAATTTTACTTCCTATCCGAGGAGAAAGAGTGATTTGGTCTTTCTCCACAATACCACCACCTCGCTTTTACAACTTTGGTGTATGAGAAACCCATTAACCCACTTTCAGTGTATCCATTTAGTTTTAATTAAAGATACAATTAGTTATAGACGTTTTGCTACGCTAAGCATATTTTTTCATCGTAACGCGGAGGGATTGGTACAAAATACGTAAGGTAGGTTGATCAAATGTTGCTTTAACAGAGCACAATCTAGAAAGTATAACCCAGCAGCTAGTGAAGTAATTACAGCAGTTTGCTGATAAGGGTAAACCTCTTTAATAGTAATAGTGTTTGTTCCAAATAAATTACAAACACAGCTAAAATGGAAATTGCGTTAAGATTCTTTATATATAATACTAACTGAAACTGAAATACCAAAGACAATTAGATAAACGGTACAAGAATCACTTTTATTGTGACAATGTAAATTGACACATCAAATAAGTAAATAATGGTTAACAGTCATTATATGCAAATATAAATTAGAGAATATGCAAATATATAAATGTAGAATTGGTTCATTTAATTGATTCTCAATATTGTGGATAACTGATACAACTAAATAGTTCAATTGAAATCACTATATTTAATGTATAGCTACACAATTTCCACTTGTGCAAGCAGGCAGTAGATTGGTCTATATTATTAGTTATCGTAAATTGATTGCTTCAAAAACCACGTGAAATGGTTGTAATTGTAGACTTGTGTAGTTTAAATTTACAGTAAGTGATATTGAACGTAGACAAAAGGTGACCAAGTAATTTCAGCGAGAATCGTAGAGGTTACTTTTCGAACATAACCATAATGTTGATATCAGTAGTACACAAAAGTCCAGAAAAGGAAAGGTGCAAGTAAAAGTCCTAAAGCAATTCCAGATATAAGTTTGATGTGTAAAGACTAAAATCTAATTAACTTACCACATTGCACAAAGATCTTGATATGAAAAACTTTATTTCCGAGATTTAACTCGTTGAAATTGTTATACAGTGCCCCTTATTCAGTATAAACAGTGCGTTGGATTACATCCCAATTAACTTGACATGAGTCAATGGCGTAACATAGCAGTTTTACTTAGTATCATATTATAAGTATATTACACAACATTTACAAAAAATGTTATGAATGTAGACTACATTGTCTAAATTCAAATTGTGCAGCGTTTGTTTTCGATGGCGAGGGTAGTAAAAAGTAGCAAAAAGTTAAGAGGACGACACAAATCAGTAATAGCTAAATTTATAGATTGATCAGAATCTGTAGAAGGATCCTCAACAAAATATTTAGGTTTCAAATCTTTGGCATGGTAGACTCCTAAAGATTTACCAGAATCATCTTTTAATTCATAAGTCCAGGGAGGGAGAACGTTCTTAATAAGATCAGGCTCAAAAAGTTTGGGAGCGGGTTCAGCATTGAAATGACGAGAAGCTTCAGGAGTACAAAATTGCGTTCCCACACACGATCATTCAGAGAGAATTTGGCAGATATTTGTCAACTATTGTAACGAGGAATTAAGTACTCAACATTGATAAGTTTTAGGCAGTCATTTATTGATGTTCAGAGGAATGGATTTAAATTAACGAGTAAGTTTAGTATCGTATAATCTGGATCAGAAAGAGTAACATCGGGAGAAGTGGAAGGACGTAAAAGATCTCCAATACGTACATGTTCACGTCCAAATAACTCGAAGTAAGGAAAATAACCAATTATTTCATGTTTAGCAGATCTAATAGCGCAGCCAATTTTTGCCAAGTTGGCACTTCACATGCGATAATTTTGGATTGATGTAAGAAGATATCGTTTTATGAACGCGATTAATTCGTTCATCAGGGTTTGCTTGTAGGTGGTATTTAGCGTTAAAAGGTACAGTAATGCGATTTGCGGGACAAACTTGAGTAAATTCATTGCTACGAACTTGTACGCCATTGTCTTCAACTAGACGACAAACAAAAGTAGCAATAGCGGTACTGAGCGAGAAGAAACGTGAAAATTAAAAAAAAACAATCAGCAACAATCAATATGAATTAATGTCTTGTAGAGGATCTAGGAAGGAGACAAACACTGTCTATACATTGCACTTGCCAAGGGTGAGTAGGTTTGGATCTCGGAGCTAGGAGTGTATTGTTCAACCTTATGTGCAGAGGTAATAGCACATTGATGATCCTTGTGAGCGACATGTGCACGTAGTGCAAATCAATAATAGGTCAAAAAAATTCTAGCAATTCGTCACACCAAAATGACCAAAAGTAGGAGGATTATGATGTTCGGAGATCACTCAACGGTGTTGTTATTTAGGAACAAGTATATGCCACCATATGAAAAGGATTCTAAAAGAGAAGAAATACACATAGGTTTATACAGAAGAGCATCCTTAACATACAACAAAGAAAATTTTCTACAAGAAGGAACACGACATGTTCTTTACCTTTACGTTGAATTATAGTGAAATCATAACATTTTAAGTGTAAGCCCAGTGTAAAGGTGAAGAGACTGGGTGTTCTTACAAAGATGTAAAAGCTAACCCACACTCAGGAGACTAAACAAAGCCAATATTACTCTTCGTAAATGAAGTGAACGGAGAAATATGGGAAGAAAAATTTTGGTACAAACCGTGATACCAAAACGTTACACCGGCCACACGGCGCACATCGGAGTAAGATAGAGACAATAGCATATCGTCAAGATATGAAAACAATGCTGATCAAAATCAGTTCTAGAACGCGATCAATTAAACGTTGAAATGTTACAGGTGAATTATGCAACCCAAAAGGTATACGTGTGAATTGATATCGAACTAGTACAAGGGAGAGGGTAGACTTATTGTTTAGTAATACCATTAATTTTGCGAAAATCGACACAACATCGGTAAGTATCGTCTTTTTTTTTACTGGAACGATAGGTGAAGCTGAAGTTTTTATTTGGTGTTCGAACAAAGTATAACAATCCAATACCAAAGAGGCCGATAAAGAAGAAGGTTAAAAGAAGTTTGCGCAGAACGAGAAATATCAGAGTAAGAATGTAAGTGATTAAACAGCGCAACAGTTATAAGCCCAGAATCCTTTAATTGATATTCTACATACGCATCTTACACAAACTTACACAAACACGCCTTCATCGGCAAAGCAAAAACCGACAGACAGAAAGCCGACAGATTGATAGCAACAAACCACCCGTAGTAGAAGTCCTGTAACCAGCATTAATAAACGCTTGCCCATCGCAAGATTCCCATTATACTTCTCTAACGAAGTCCTGAACCTGTATCTGATCCTGATCTCACGTCGCGACAACTTAGAGTTATCAGAAAATCCTCCTTCCATAATCCCGTACCTGTAAAGCGTTTGGTTTATCCTACACCTGATAATCTCTAAACTAAACCGTTCCTGAAGGTTTAAATACCTTACTGCTATTATTAAAAGCATTCCAGGTAAAGGAATCCAAGCGCCTACCGCCTTAAGCGTGCTCGCACACCGTGTACTCAGAGCGAGATCGTTCATATGTAACTTCAAAGAGTTTAATAACTTGTAAACACCAGCAATCCTGTTTTACTAAAATGTCCACTAATTAATAATAATAGATCATAATATATTAATCCACCGTAATTAATATCCTACTGTAAATAGTTAGCTAGTTAAGAAAGCCCCTGTAAGAATTATTAATTTCTTTTAAATTTACTTTCATAAAAATTATATCGAAAAAGCTGCATTTATGCCACATAAAACTCCATTCTTTTGCCTAAGGGATGATAGAGGTCCCCGAATACTTGTGAAATGAATTTATCTGTGTTTATTTTGTCTGAAGTATGTTCATCTTTATCGTCTTCGTTATCTTAATCGTCACATTAATCATAAACCCAGTGCTAATAATTTATATTGTACAAAAATATTTGAATAACTATATGTACTAGATAGTCCCTCCTTGTATAATTGTTCAGGGTGGTAGTATTGATCAACGCATTAAATAAATAACTTCCTTTTAACAAACCGCTTAAGGGATGATAGAGGTCCCCGAATACAAGTTAAAGTGAAACTTAAATTTATCAAAGTTTATTTTCTAAAAGTTCATCTTTATCGTCTTGTAAGTTAATTACAGATTAGCATCTAGAAGTGCTACACTGATTTATATTAAAAAAAATATGAATAATATATGTATAAAACCCTTGCGAGTATATTGTTCAGGGTGAGTAGTCGATCAATCCTAAATAATATAATTAACCCTTATCTTTCCCAGAGATAACCGATTGATTTAGACCGAAACAAGTTAAAGTAAACTTAAATTTACAAAGTAAGCATAAAAGCTTACAAAAGTTTACAGATCAGCACCATTTGAACACTACTGACCGATAATCAATTTTTTTTAAGTACCGCGCCAATGTCCACACTAAAGTTCGATCCCCAAATCGATGTAAATTAATTGTCTTTAGAGATAATAATTAGATTACTGAATGAATTAAAATTCTATTAATTATTAAATGACGATTACAATCCAAAGTTACTTAGTATTTAACTAGGAATGTGAGCCTGCAATATCGCAAATTCACATTCCAAAGGTCAACTTGACTAATATTAAATTATTATAAGTTTTGTTATGAACGAAATGCGATATTGCAGGCTCACATTCCATTAATATAAGTAATTTGATTGTAACTCATTATATTAGAATTAACATCAGTTCTAAACATAAAGACAAAATTTACATCGATTGTACTGAACGATAATGCGAAGTCTAGGCTCAAATTCAGTGCATAATACATTTAGTTATGTAATTAATTAAAATATTAATTACATATATTACCTTTGAACTTGTTCGTTCATAACAAAACTTATAATAATTACAGAATGAGTTTGCCGAAGAACCCAAAAGACACCGACGCGAGGATCGATCTACCACCTAAAGAAGGAATAACGTTTGCGAAAGAATACACAAATGGGCTGTGAAATATGACGGAATAAGCGACCCGATCTCTTTCCTAGAAAGGATAGAGGGCTACAGTGCTTCTACATCACCGATGACGATCTTTTACTATCACTACCCGAGCTATAAAAAGAAAACACCCTGCTGTGCTACCGGAATAATCAACGATCCTGGAAGAACTGGCAAAACCCCTGGAAAAAAAGCGTCATTCTTACACGAACCCGTCGGGCTACTGACCGGACTGCTCCTGTTAGCCACACAATTCGAGGTGCTACCTACAAGGATTAATTCTCGGCCCGACAGCCCCAGCTACCCGAGGTTTATTTTAGCAGTCTAACCCCTACGACAGACCAGCGACAACCAGCTTTTACACCTGAAGTCACCGTTAGCACAGGAAGGAGGCCAGCGACAAACCCGTATATACGTGAAGAAGTTTGCTGGCGATTTAGAAAAACCAGCCAAGGACAAATCTAAAGGGCCCTTCAAAGCGTTCTGTTCCCGATGTGAAAGGAACGATATATTATCCCGAGATTGCCCCTGTCCGCGGTTGGGAAACTTCCTACGACGGTGAACAAACACCAGAAACCTTTAACCATCCCGCCCAAATACCTGAAGGTAAACCAACATCAACAGAATGGGATGCTTGGCTACGGATAGTGAAGAAATTCAGTAAAGGAAACACCGTTAGATGTTCACATCGCCCCTACGATAACCGACTATTCCTTAACCTGGGGACATTCGAAACATTTGTTTACTCGTTAATAGACACCGCAGCCTCGAAAACCTGTATAGGAGAAAAGGTAAACATCCTACTGGTAGCCAACCACGTATATCCGAGCACCTTACAAACCGCCACCGTACGCCTGGTCAACAGTGCCCCGCAGAAACACGCCGGCTGTTATTTTCCCTGCAATCATACAGAAGCAAACACTCCAGATATCCCGATATTACATTCCGCAGCTCTCCACAGAAGTCGTGCTCCAGCTTGATTTTATCCAACGTATACAGGCCACGAAACAGTTAGAAATTGCCGGCACCCGCATCCAATTACAATAATATGCAAGTGTAGGCCTAGGAGGACTTCACCAACCGGATAAAGACCAGCTTACCAAACTGAATAAATTTATAGGAGGAGAGTTACAAAGGTTCAAGCACGTTAAAAGAAAAGCCAAAGACATCATACACCCTGGTATCTAACGCCGCCACCCCTATTAAGCAACGCTACTATCCACACAACCCGGCCATGCAGGATATAATCAACAGGGAAGTGGACCGTGTGTTAGCCAAGGATATTATCGAAGCGTTCCATAGCCCCTGGAGTTGCCCTGTAGTCCTAGTAAAGAAACCCGCCGGCTCATATAGATTATGTGTAGGCTACCGAAAAGTCAACCAGGTCACCGTTAAAGACGCCTACCCGCCTGCCTACACTTAAGAATCAACTTCGAGGAGCGAGGTATGTAAGCACCTTGAACTTAAAACAGGGATACTGGTAAGTTCCCCTGGAGAAGAACAGCAAGCCACTCACCGCCGTTACCACGCCAGAAAGAGGATTATTCCACTTTAAAGTTCTCCCGTTCTGACTTAATTCCGCCCCCGACACGTTCCAGAAGTTCCTAGGCACTGTTATCGGACCTAATATGGCCGACCGTTTGTATATTTGGATGACATTATCGTCTTAGGAAAGGCATTCCAAGAGCATTTGCACAACCTCCAGGAAGTATTCCAGAGACTCAATGGACTCCAGCTTCAGCAAGATAAATGCTGATTTATCAAACTCAGCATTATACCTAGGACCTATAGTCACTTCGCAGAGAATTCTACCCGATTCTGAGAAAATCAACGCAATTACACAGATACCCACTCCCCACACCGTAAAATAACTGCGTCAACTTCTAGGACTTGCATCGTGGTATCGAAGATATGTTAGCGATTTCGCACAACTAAGCCAGCCCCTTACCGAGTTGCTAAAGAAGAAAAGCAAATACCACGGGGCCGGAGTACATAACCGCGCTTTTGTCGGTATTAAGGAAACCTTGATAGCCCGGCCGAGTTAGCCTGTCCGGATTTTACCCAGCCTTTCGTGCCGCAGACGGACGCAAATGCCATCGGAATAGGAAACGGTTCTTACGCAGAGACAAGCCCCCGACGAACAGGTAATTGCGTATATCAGTCACGCCCTGAACCGGGCGGAAATAAATTATTCCATCATTGAGCAGGAATGCCTGGCGGTGGTGTGGTCGATCCAAAAATTAAAAATCTATAGAGAAGGCTATAAATTCACCGCTCTCACGTCATAGAAGTCTTAAATAGCTTCGTACGCTCGAGAAACCGACATCCCGACTGGCCAGGTGGATAATGGAACTGCAACAATTTGATTTCAACACAGAATACGAAAAGGGGCCCTGAACCATGTCTCCGATGCGCTATCTCATCTCCACGAGGACACCGAGATCTATACCGACTTATCCCCTCTAGAGGTAGAAGAAGCAGCCTGTATACATTTTGGGCAATATTCCACCTAAATGCTAACCCACACTGATGGACCACATAATTTAGCTCCTGATCGTGGGTACAGTCCATTTTGCGGCGTCTCCAACAAAATTGGTATACAAACATAGATTCTGGGCAAAATGCAGCCCAAATACTGATCAAAAGGTGATAGAATTGAGCTCTTTTCCATCGAGGTAATCTATTTTGCCGTGACCCCAATGAAATTAATGTGTAGGTGTAGATTTTAGGCAATTTTCGGGCGAAATGCAAATCCACACCCATGGATCACAGAATTAAGCCCTTGATCATCCAGAGAATCCATTTTACCGCATCTCCAACAAAATTGGTGTGGGAACATAGATTTTGGGCAAAATTCAGGCTAAATACTAACTAACATGGATGTCGGAGTTCAGAATATAGTTGTTCACCATTGTTGAGAGAATCCATTTTACCGTATCCACAACGACATTGGTGTAGATTTTCACCACAATTACGCCCAAAAGCAAAATGTGACATAATTTACCTATTGGCAATGAATGTGTGTAAATATAAAAATCGGGCAATACTCGGTCTAGAATTTGAGCAATTTTTTCTCGACCCTAACGTAATTGGTATACAAACATAGGTTCAGCTGAAATACTAACCAATGTGGGTGATTGAATTCTGCTCCTGGCTATCGATGCAATCAACTTTGCTTTGAACGAAATCAATGTTGAAATATAGATCTAGTGCAATGTTCAGCCTAAATGCTGGACCAGAGAATTTAGCTGTTGATTATCGAGAAAATCTATTTTGCCCCATCCCCGGCAAAACCATAGGTTTAGAGCATGGGTGACAAAATTTAGCTTTTTGCCATCAAGGAGATTAATTTTGTCTCGACCCTAATGACATTCGACTTGCACTCATGGATTATAGAATTTAGCTCCTCGCCGTCCACAAACGAACGATACTGACTTTGAGAAACAATCAGCTCAAATACTGAACGTTCATAAATCACACAATGTGGACATGCTGATGACACGCAAGGTATCATATAACGAAAACCATAAAATCGGTGTGTAGTCTAGAGGCCGAGTTGTGTTATGTACGCACCACACTGCCTTAAGTTCAAGTTTTACTCCTTTCTTTACAATAGTTAGGGTGAGAAAAAGCAAAGGAATATTCTGTTTTTTTTAAGCGTTCGGTGTTTTTTAATTTTGTGTAGTACGTGGGTGTATTTTGTTTGTTACAGATCCTGCCACAGTTCCAGTGTTCCAGATTTTTCAAGATAAAAATAAGATCAGAAATGTTGTCTATACTTTAGATCTCGCTATGGCTACAATGAAAATGTATATATACTTCTCTACAAGCGCCCTCTATTTCTTCATTTCTGAACTATTAGAGTATAAGGAGAGAAAAAAGGTGAAAAGAATTAATTTAGACATGTGCTTATCTAACAAGCTCGATGTACACGCTAAAAAAGTCAATATCCAAATATGAATCGCGCCCTTTTAAAATGATCTCATATATACGTTATATATATATATATATATATATATATATATATATATATATATATATATATATATATATATATATATTTGTTTATATTTGAGGTAGGAAGGAAGAATGGGACCTTACAGTTAGAAGATTTCTAACCCTGGGTAAAAGTATACAGCTCTCTGAAAGGACAGTTCTCCACGCAAAATAATTACTTTACCTACGGGGCCGCAACCCACGCTAGTAAAATCCGCAGTACCCGATATTTCCCCATCTACTCCACGAGTAGGTACTTCGAGAGAATACAGCAAGGACAATCTCTGGTTTACTAACTGCCGGGATCGAGAATTGGTATATGGAAAATTTACGGGAAACAGACGGGAATAATGTGTAGCAGGTTAAATCAGGCAGGCAGATAATAATTAGGAATCAGGCTGAATAACTTTACAGGTGTTAATATATTAGGAAATCGCAATAAATGAGTCAGGTAATAAGCGCGATAAGCAAATAAGAGACACTGGAGATTTTTTTAATGTATATTAATAAAATATGGTTTACATTAACAATGGGTATATATAATAAGTCAAAATATAATACATAATATAGCATGTGCATTTGTTTTCGTGTGCTGCTCGAGAGTCTTCTCCTCCTTCAGCACTTTGATGTTGCGTGTTGTGTTGTGCCAGTTGACACCACTGTTATTCCAGTTTGTTGAAGTGGCTGTGGTTTCTAATGTTGTTGTGATTTTTGCGGGATTTTGTTGGTTGTGGATGTGTCCTGTAGTCGAGTGTTATGCCGGTGAGTCTTTTGATGCCCAATGTATCTGTAAAAGAGAGAAACAAGTGTTAGTTAATGGCAATATTAGTCGTGGCGTAGTTACTAGGTTACCACTGCACGGTTGTCGGGTTATTATTCCTAAGCGTGAAGCGTTGTAGGAGAAACGGTAGTGTTATACAAAACATGTGAAGACGATACTGTATACCTAACCTTGGGCACCAATCTTCGCGTCGGACCTTTGTGTGATTACCCGAAAGGGGCAACCACATCCTGACCGTGTATGAGGATCACTTCCCACAGGTCAGTCGCTGTTTTCGCCTGAGCGAGTGCCGCTGCCAGCTTCCGGATGACAGGTAGGGCCTTCTCCATATTGAGACCTCCAAGAACGGCCAGTATGGCGACGAACCCTAAGGCGGGATATCGATGTCGGTACCTCCGCTTTCTCAACGACGCCTACCGTCGCTCGGGCCTAACTGACACCGGACCGGGTTGAAGAAGGCGAAGCTGTCAGGGGTGTTCTCTTCTGTCGCTATGGTCCTTCCGTCTTCTTCCGTTGTGGAGGTCGAGGGAACTTCGGGCATCCCCAGTAGCTAACGGGGTGGTTCCCACCTCAGTTTATCCGGTTTGTGCGGGGTTTAGTACATTGACTTGAGTGGTGATCTCCGGCGCACTTTACTCAGTGTGCCGTCGCCCTGCAGCAACGTTGTGCGTGACGGAAACCTTGACACCGCCGATACTGCCCGATGCTGGATTTCCGCCACAGGTCTTCTACGCGGGGGCGGGCGGCGTACTTCACCTCTCGAATATTTATCTGGTCCTCTTTGCTTGGTAGCTGTACCAACGGATCACTCGACCTCTCTGCTTCATCCTAAAACAAGAGATTATTTTAATACCGTGTAGTAAGATATCACATCAATACCGTGTAGTGTAAGATCCGAGCTAACGTCAGCCTCGGATTACAGACAGGACTCGTATTACTATCTAAACAAGACACTAAAAGTAATTGTTAGGATTTTTAGGATCATTATAACACTTAACCTCAACCATTCCTATGTCTTTCAATTAACACTGTTTAACCTGCCACTAGGCGGCCAATTCTTTTTATCAGATTTCAGTTTTACGAGTAATTCAATATTGGACTTGTAAATAAACGTTTTAATTATTGCTAGGAAAGTCAATGCCATGATAATTAGAGTAAAGGTAGCACAATTGTCAGTAAAGTCAAGACAGGTCTATTAATTAATTTTTGTAAGAAATTGTTATTGAGAGTAACCTCGAAATACACTTTTAAGGATAGGATACCTTGTGACACTACACTATTATTACTTTTTGCACTTTTTTCTTGGCCTTGTACAGATTGTCCTATTTTCGTATGTTTTACGGGGTATCTCGCTTATTTTTTAGGTTAGAACCTTGCGGTTTTCGCGGCACCATGCTACTTTTTAATGAAACCAAAGATGCACTAATCAAATTTGCCATAGCCATCTTAGTTTTTGTGCTACAGGGTGATTTTGGAAAAATTGAATTTTTAGTCATCCCCTGTAACTCTGTTATTGTCAGACATATTAAAAAAGTAAAAACTGGTATTTGTAAATTTTTTTGAGTAGAATCCAGTGTTTTGAGTTTTTGAGACATTGACATAACCTACTTTTTTTTAATGGGACACCCTATATATATATATATATATATATTTTTTTTTTTAATATTTTTCCCCTTGCCAAGAGCATTTCAAAAATATAGCATAGTCTATATTTATTTTTATAAATAACGTGACAAAATGATTTTTTTCTATAATTTACATTGATAAAAAACAAAATAATTAATTAATCACAAATATTGTTCAAATTGCAGACCATTATGTCTCCTACAAGTTTCACAAAGCTTATAAATTCTTTTAATAGCATTTTCCAAAATAAATGGTTGTCTTCGTAATTCTGCAAAAGCATATTCCGTTGCAATTTTTAATTGTTATATGCTGGCATATTGCCTTGAATAAATTTTATTCTTTAAATACCCCCACAAAAAGAAATCCAAAACCTAGAGATCCGGTGATCGTGGTGGCCATCGAACAGGTCCATTTGTTCCAATCCATCTCCTGGAAAAACGTTCATTTAGCCAATTTTGTAGTATTCTAGCATTGTGGACTGGAGCCCATCCTGCTGGAAGAATACATCGTTCAGTTGAGCCAGTGGAATAACTTCTAAAATGTTCATAGTTTTTTCTTGTAGAATTTGTAAGTATCCATTAGAGTTTAGGTTTTCTTCATAAATCTTGTAAACTATTTTTCGGATAAAAATATAGCAAGAGACATTAAACCTGAACCTGCCTTGACGCTCTCTAGGAAAAATCACGTGGGTGTTTTCTTGACTCCAAAACCGCGAGTTGTGTCTATTAAGAATTCCCGAACTTGTGAAATGTGCCTTGTCTGACCAAATTATTTTTTTCAAAATTATTGTCCTGAGTTTTCATATTTATACACCAATTGGAGAACTCCAATCTAGCATCACCAGGTGCAGATGATGAACAAGTTTATACTTGTAGGGTTTGAATTTATGTTTTTAAATCCTTTGCACTGTTGTTTTAGACACACCGGTCTCTTCATCTATTTTCCTGCATGAGGTTTCAGGAGTGGCTTGAACAACTGGTAAAACGTTGATCTCTGATTCCTCGTTCTCTTTGTTGTAAACTCAGGGTCGAGGTTTGTCAAAACATTCATGTTGGCAAAGATTAAATTTTAATTTTGAAATATTCTTCTGTCAGGTTGTCTTCTTTCGGGATATCTATATGACAAAATAGGTATATAAAATAAATACAAATTCTAAGGTAAAGATTAACTGACCTGTTCAGATAGAGTTCTAATGCCTGGTCTGCGTTTTTATTAGATAATATGAGCAGGTATTCATATCATATTTCTCAAAGTTTTCAAATTTTTGGTTTCGAGCCATATTAAAAAATAATTAAACAACAACAAGAACAAGAACGATAACAATAAACAAAAACAACGAATAACAATAAATATCAGCACTGTAACCAGGAATAATTTGAGAGAAGCAGAAACTTCAAAAATCAAATACCTAAGTAATGGCAGAACGTTAATTATTTAGTTTTTTGCGTTACCATGGTTAACCAAGGCTATCCACTATTATCAATGTAAATTATAGAAGAAAATCATTTTGTCACGTTATTTATAAAAATAAATATAGACTATGCTATATTTTTGAAAAGCTCTTGGCAAGGCGAAAAAGATTTTAAAAAAATATATGGGTGCCCCATAAAAAAAAGTAGGTTATGTCAATATCTCAAAAACTGTGACCTCTAAAGAAAATCTGAATACGCCACTGGATTCTACGTAAAAATATCTACATATATCAGTTTTTACTTTTTTAATATCTGATAGTAACAGAGTTACAGGGGATGACTGAAAATGCAATTTTTCCAAAATCACCCTGTAGCACATAAACTAAGATGGCTATGGTAAATTTGATTAGTGCATCTTTGGTTTCATTAAAAAATAGCACGGTGTCACGAAAACCACAAGGTTCTAACCTAAAAAATAAGCGAAATGCCCCGTAAAACATTAAAACATACGAAAATGGGACAAGCTGTACATCTGTTATCTTGTGGTATGCTGTTAACCGCTATGTATATTCCCCGTAGAATTGTCGCTCATTTTTTTTGCTTATTAATTTTGTTTTATTTTTGTTTTCTTGATTTTCGTTCTCTAAGCATTTGCTTTTCGCTCTTCAATTTCCCTTTTTCTCTCGCTTTTTTGATTATGTACATTTTATATTTATTGTTTGATCATTCCGTTATCCATTTGTTCCCTACGTTTAGAATTTTGCTCATAGTATTTAACCTTTGTTATCGGAGGTCACTATGGTTACTTGTTTTCTGTTGCTCTAACCTGATCCTTTTGTTTCTCTTGTTTGCCATCCCTTTGTTTCTGATTATTTGATAGTGTTCGTCTTTTTTTATTATTTGCTATGTCCTTCACTTTGCATATATCGTTTCTTGCTGTTTTTGCTTAGATTTTTAATCTCTATCACTATCTATGCAACGTGTCCCAGATAACATTTCCAGCATGGTGATCTCGCATATTATAAAAGATACAGATTTCGTTAAATTAGATGAATTACTCCAAGGATTAGTGAAATTATAGGACACTCTCTAATTTCCAAATTTCCATGTATTTAAAGACTTATGGCAAGAAAAAGAAAAATGTCAAATTTGTATTTCTTGTAATATCTTTGTTGTTATATTAGACATATAAATTTTATTTGCACTTTCTTAAGATATCTTTTATGCAGAATTTAAATATCAATTTGAATTTTTTTTTTGCACTTTCTATTTTTTAGTTTCAACCCCTAAATTAAATTTTTCTTATGGAACGACAAGTCGGCTTTGAAATAATTGATCGTGTTTTTTTATCCTCTTTACAATGATATAGCACATGTACTATCTATTTTTAAAACAACAAAGAAAATTTAAAAAATGTATTTTATTAAAGACTCTAACAATAATCAGGCCGTGAAACATAAAAACACAATCGAATTTAACGTCACTTAAAATTATTCGTTCCAGAATATTTTTGTGTCAAACATGCTTTATTTACTAATACTGAAAAGTTTGATATGTTGAGTTGTTACATCTTGTCTCATAAAAACAGTTTAGAAGCTGAACGGATGTACTTGAGGCTGTATCCTGAAAGAAGGCAGCGCAGTACTCGTACGTACAGAAATTTGGTAATTAATTTAAAAGAATCTGGTTCATTTTCAAAACCTACTAGAAATCCGAAATTACGGAATGAACTAAATGTATTACAATCAGTTATTGAAAATCCTTCAACATCTGTTAGAAATTGAACATAACACTGGTATTTCGAAAACTACATCACAAAGAATTTTAAACGTCACATTCATGTAAAACACCATTCTGCAATTTTCAAGGGGAAGATTAAATTTTGCCAATTTTTAATCAATGGAGAATAACGATAATTTTCCAGCTACGATTTTGTGGTCTGACGAAACAATTTAGGTTTTCAATCGACACAATGTTCACTTTTGGGATGAAAATCCTCACGTTGTTAAGGAAAGTCGGCATCAAGTGAATTTGGTTTTAACGTCTGGTGTGGCATTTTAGGCGCTAAACTTATTGGGCCCATATTTTTAACGAAACATTAAATAGTGAAAGGTATTTTTTCTACAAACTGATTTAGAAAATAAACTTGATGATTTACCACTGATTGAAATATTAATATCTGCTTTCAACAAATCGCCCCACAATTCAAACATCATCCGAATATCTAATAATCGGTTTCCAAATTCATGGATTGGTAATCGAATTTATGCACCCAGATCTCCAGACTTAACCCCTTGGACTTTTCCTTTGGGGCTACGTAAAAAATCAATCCTTTGAGAATGCCAAGATCTTCGTGAAGCTGTTCTTGCAGCATTTGGTAGCATAAACGCCAAAAACTAAACCCAATTACGTCGACACTACGCAGGGCACAATTATGTTTAGAACGGAATGGTCAATTGTTTGAACATCTTTTATAAATGGATATTATCTCAATACTATTACCTAACTCTTGTTGTTATCTTTATTTGTCGTTTCTCATGTTTCACGGCCTAATTGGAGTCTTTAATAAAATACATTTTTTAAATTTTCTTTGTTGTTTTTAAAATAGATAGTACATGTGCTATATCATTGTAAAGAGGATAAAAAACACGATCAATTATTTCAAAGCCGACTTGTCGTTCCATAAGAAAAATTTAATTTAGGGGTTGAAACTAAAAAATAAAAGTGCAAAAAAAATCCAAATTGATATTTAAATTCTGCATAAAAATATCTTAAGAAAGTGCAAATAAAATTTATGTCTAATATAACAAAAATATTACAAGAAAAAGAAATTTGACATTTTCTTTTTCTTGCCATAAGTCTTAAAATACATGGAAATTTGGAAATTGGGAGTGTCCTATAATTTCACTAATCCTTAGGAGTAATTCATCTAATTTAACCAAATCTGTATCTTTTACAATAAGCGAGATCCCCGTGCTGGAAAGTTATTTTTTTTTTTTATTTTCTGTTAAATTGTTTATTTATTAAAATATTGTAATTTTCTTTTACTTTGATTTTTTAAAACATTAAATATGAACAATTACGTTAAATTTTGTGTTTTAGTTAACAACAATTGATCTACATAAAATGAACTTAAGTTCTTTAAAACTTCATTTTTTAGTAAACTTATATACTTGCTCAAATTTGATATCATTTTTAAAAAAAAATTTTTGAAAAAAAAAAAAAAAAAAAAGGAATTTTGTAAATTTAAATAAAAATTTTAGTTTGTAAAAATTATTATTTTTTATTTAAAATAATAAAATTTTTTTTTAAAAAAAAAAAAAAAAATGAAAATTTTTTAAATAAAAATTTGTTTGTAAATTTAAAATAAAATTTTAAAAAAATTTTAATTTTTATTTTGGTTTAATTTTTTGTTTTAAAAATTGTTTATAGTTTTGGGTTTTTTAAATATTGGGGTTGTTTTAATTTTTTTTTTATTTTTGTTTTTTAAAAATTTTTTTTTTGTTTGTTTTTTTTTGAAAATTTTTTTTTTTTTAAAAAAAAAAAAATATTTTTTTTTTTAAAATGTTGTGTTTTTTTTTTTTTAAAATTTTTTTAAAATTTTTTTTTTTAAAAAATGTTTTTAAAAAATATTTTTTTATTTTTTTTGGGTTTTATTTAAAAATTTAATGGTTTTGTTTTAAATTTAAATTTAATTATTTTAAAAAATTTTTGTGATTTGTTTTAAATTTTTTTGTTTTGTAAATTTAAATATAATTTTATTAAAATTTTATGTTTATTAATTAAAATTAAAAAAAAGTAATTTTTTTAAATTTTTTTTGTGGTTGTTTTTAAATTGTTTTATTTTTTTGGGTTTTTTTTTTGTGTTGTTTTGTTTTTTTTTGTTTTTTTTTTTTTTTTTTTTTATTTTTTTTTTTTTTTTTGTTGTTTTGTGTTTTTTTTTTGTTTTTTTTTTGGGTTTGTTTTTTGTTTTGGTGTAATTTTGATTTTTTTTTAAATTGTTTTGGTGGTTTTTTGGTTATTGTTTAAATTGGGGTTTTTTTTTTTTTGGGTTTGTTTTTTTTTTTTGTTAAATTTTTTTTATTTTTTTTTTTTTTTGTTTTTTTTTTTTGTTTTGTTTTTTTTTTTTTTTTTTTTTTTTTGTTTTTTTTTTTTTTTTTTTTTTTTTTTTTTTTTTTTTGTTTGGTGTTTTTTTTTTTGTTTTGGGGTTTTTTTTTTTTGGTTTTTTTTTGGTTTGTTTTTTTTTTTTTAATTTGTTTTTTTTTTTTTGTATATTTTTTAATTTTTTTTTTTATTTTTTTATTTTTTTTTTTTTTTTTTTTTTTTTTTTTTTTTTTTTTTGTTTTTGTTTTGTTGTTGTTTTGTTGTTGTTTTTTTGTTTTGTTTTTTGTTGTTTTTTTTTTTTTTTTTGTTTTTTTTTTTTTTTTTTGTTTTTTTTTTTTTTTTTTTTTTTTGTTTTTTTTTTTTTTTTTTTATTTTTTTTTTGTTTTTTTTGTTTTTGTTTTGGTTTTTGTGTGTGTTGTGTTTTTGTGGTTTTTTTTTTTTTTTTTTTTTTTTTTTTTTTTTTTTTGGTTTTTTTTGGTTTTTTTTTTTTTTTTTTTTTTTTTTTTTTGGTTTTTTTTTTGTTTTTTTTTTTTTTTGGTGGGTTTTTTTTTGGTGGTTTTTTAATGGTTTTGGTGCGTGCTGGTCTGTGTGGTGCTGGTTGTGGTTGGTGGTGCGTGGTTGCGTGTGCGTGCGTGTGGTGCGTGGTGCGGTGGGGTTGCTTTTGGTGGTTGGTCTGCGTTGCGTTGTGGTTGCGTTGCCGTGCGTTCGTCCGTGCCTCCGTGCGTCCTGGTCTGTGTCTGGTCTGCGCGTGTCCGTTGCGCCGTGTGTCGTCCTGCGCCCGTGCCGTCCGTGCCGGGTCCGTGGCGTCCGTTAATCTCTGTTGTGGTTAAGAGCTTGGTAATGAAACTTCATCCATGTCATTAAAATACCAAAAGGTTTAATACCGTAAAACTCAAATTAAAGTTTGACCTTATCTTTGTTTAGTGCGTATGGAATGATTAGGTGTTTGATTTTGATATTTAGTTAGCCTTTTTAAAAGTTTGCCTCTGCTCCGTCTCGAATAATTGCAAAACTCACTGCGCTCGGCCTGTAAATTCTTTTTGTCTGAATTATTTATCCTAGCTTATATCTGCTTTAAAGAAGTAATAAACCATAATTAATAAAAAAAAGTTCAACATAGCTCTTTACAATTTAATGCATTCTTCTGAAATATTCTAGTTGAGTTTCTGCTCTGTAATTAATATCAGATTGTAGTATAGAAATTGTTTCCTTGTAATATAGATAACTTAATGCGAATAAATCGTTACATTGTAAAGTTTACTTTAATAATAGCTGACTAAATAACAATAGTGTCAAACAAACGTATTGTTTTTTCAAGTGTTCAACTCGTGCCTTGGTAAATATCGTTGTACTCGATCTGCATACTAACCCAGTGATGACTGGTTTGTTCTAATAAATTGGCCTCAATCCAAAGCAACATACTATAACCAAACGTGTATGAAATCTAGAGTGCGTCCCAGACACACGTCGAGAACACCCTCTTTGTTCACAAGTGATATTCATGGTGGGTAACAGTTTTGCTTACCTTAGAAGTAACTATAATTGCACATCTAGCTTTTGAACTAAAGTTATTGCAAGATCTGTGAACAGTGAAGATTCTCGCCCCATTCTTAAGTTGTCTAATCTTTTACCGCTGCAATCACTAATGAAGTCATCACCACTTCTATTGAGTTTTAGTAAAGTGACAACGTCTATAAATATAAAGAAAAGTAAATTAACAACATTTATTTTCATTTAATTACAATGACTTAATTGTTAGTGAAAAAATAATTAATTAAGTTTGTACTTTAATGAATACGTTTCGTGATCAATGCTCTACAGTTAATTAACAAGATCTTTTATTTTCGATTAATGGCACTTATGATAAACACTACACGTCCCGCCAACTTTTTAGTAAAATTACCAAAGACCATTCGCGAAGTTTAGTACTCTCAAAAAATAGTAAGCGGAATGAGTAGGACTAATTCTAAACTTAGCGAATGGAATGTAGGTTACGAAACGCGAAAGCTTTAATTAGAGTGACGTCTTTCCACTTTAGGCTCTGGAAGATTTTTATCAAAGATTTCATCAACAGCTGTTTGGTTAATTTGCTCTCTTGGTCTTACTAGCATTCTTGGGTCCGTGGTCCGTGCGTCCGTGCGTCCGTGCGTCGTGCGTTGGCGTGTGCGTCCGTGCGTCGCGTGCGTGCGTGCGTGCGTGCGTGCGTGCGTGCGTGCGTGCGTGCGTGCGTGCGTGCGTGCGTGCGTGCGTGCGGCGTGCGTGCGTGCCTGCGTGCGTGCGTGCGTGCGTGCGTGCGTGCGTGCGTGCGTGTGTGTGTGGTGGGCGTGGGCTTGCGCGTGCGCGTGCGCGTGCGCGTGCGCGTGCGCGTGCGCTTGCGCGTGCGCGTGCGCGTTCTCGTGCTCGTGCTCGTGCTCGTGCGCGTGCGCGTGTGTATGTGCGTGCGTGTGTATGTGTGTATGGTGTGTGTGTGTGTGTGTGTTTCGGATATATATATATATATATATATATATATATATATATATATATATATATATATATATATTGCATATTCTTGTAAATGTGCATAGCTGCCTGTAGTTCTGCGTGCGTGCGCGACGCGTGTATGCTGATTTAGTTGCGGTTTTGTTACAGTCGTACACCTTTATAATTCTAAGGAATGTACACAGTTTGAATTATCTGGATACAGCAGAGGTTGGTGATTAACAGGATAAAGGAGTTCTTGGTGAAGTTTGCGGTTTTTGCGTGTGCGAGTGTCTTTATGGGTGTAGGTACCTGTACGTACGTGTAGGGGTTGTGTGCGTGTGTCTCTGTGCATGTACCAGTAGCGGTGTCAGTGTCTGTATATGTGTTTGTGCCTGGGTCTGTGTCTGTGTCTGTGTCTGTGTCTGTTTCTGTGTCTGTGTCTGAGTCTGTTTCTGTGTCTGTGTCTGTGTCTTTGTCTGTGCCTGTGTCTGTGTCTGTGTATGTGTCTGTGTCTGTATCTGTGTCTGTGTCTGTGTCTGTGTCTGTGTCTGTGTCTGTGTCTGTGTCTGTGTCTGTGTCTGTGTCTGTGTCTGTGTCTGTGTCTGTATGTGTATGTGTCTGTGTCTGTGTCTGTGTCTGTGTCTGTGTCTGTGTCTGTGTCTGTGTCTGGGTCTGTGTCTGTGTCTGTGTCTGTGTCTGTGCCTGTGTCTGTGTCTGTGTCTGTATCTGTCTGCGTCTGTGTCTGTGCCTGTGACTGTGTCTGTGTCTGTGTCTGTGTCTGTGTCTGTGTCTGTGTCTGTGTCTGTGTCTGTGTCTGTCTGTGTCTGTGTCTGTGTCTGTGTCTGTGTCTGTGTCTGTGTCTGTGTCTGTGTCTGTGTCTGTGTCTGTGTCGTGTCCGTGTCCGTGTCCGTGTCCGTGTCCGTGTCCGTGTCCGTGTCGGTGTCTGTGTCGGAGTCTGTGTCTGTGTCTGTGCCTGTATCTGTGTATGTGTATGTGTCTGTGTCTTTGTCTGTGTCTGTGTCTGTGTCTGTGTCTGTGTCTGTGTCTGTGTCTGTGTCTGTGTCTGTGTCTGTGTCTGTGTCTGTGTCTGTGTCTGTGTCTGTGTCTGTGTCTGTGTCTGTCTGTGCCTGTGTCTGTGTCTGTGTCTGTGTCTGTGTCTGTTTCTGTGTCTGTGTCTGTGTCTGTGTCTGTGTCTGTGTCTGTGTATGTGTCTGTGTCTGTCTGTCTCTGTGTCTGTGTCTGTGTATGTGTCTGTGTCTGTGTCTGTGTCTGTGTCTGTGTCTGTGTCTGTGTCTGTGTCTGTGTCTGTGTCTGTGTCTGTGCCTGTGTCTGTGTCTGTGTCTGTATCTGTCTGCGTCTGTGTCTGTGCCTGTGACTGTGTCTGTGTCTGTGTCTGTGTCTGTGTCTGTGTCTGTGTCTGTGTCTGTGTCTGTGTCTGTGTCTGTGTCTGTCTGTTCTGTGTCTGTTCTGTTGTGTCTGTGTCTGTGTCTGTGTCTGTGTCTGTGTCTGTGTCCGTGTCCGTGTCCGTGTCCGTGTCCGTGTCCGTGTCGGTGTCTGTGTCGGAGTCTGTGTCTGTGTCTGTGCCTGTATCTGTGTCTGTTTCTGTGTCTGTGTCTGTGTCTGTGTCTGTGTCTGTGTATGTGTCTGTCTGTCTCTGTGTCTGTGTCTGTGTCTGTGTCTGTGTCTGTGTCTGTGTCTGTGTCTGTGTCTGTGTCTGTGTCTGTATCTGTCTGCGTCTGTGTCTGTGCCTGTGACTGTGTCTGTGTCTGTGTCTGTGTCTGTGTCTGTGTCTGTGTCTGTGTCTGTGTCTGTGTCTGTGTCTGTGTCTGTCTGTGTCTGTGTCTGTGTCTGTATCTGTGTCTGTGTCTGTGTCTGTGTCTGTGTCTGTGTCTGTGTCTGTGTCTGTGTCCGTGTCCGTGTCCGTGTCCGTGTCCGTGTCCGTGTCCGTGTCCGTGTCGGTGTCTGTGTCGGAGTCTGTGTCTGTGTCTGTGCCTGTATCTGTGTATGTGTATGTGTCTGTGTCTTTGTCTGTGTCTGTGTCTGTGTCTGTGTCTGTGTCTGTGTCTGTGTCTGTGTCTGTGTCTGTGTCTGTGTCTGTGTCTGTGTCTGTGTCTGTGTCTGTGTCTGTGTCTGTGCCTGTGTCTGTGTCTGTGTCTGTGTCTGTTTCTGTGTCTGTGTCTGTGTCTGTGTCTGTGTCTGTGTATGTGTCTGTGTCTGTGTCTGTGTCTGTGTCTGTGTCTGTGTCTGTGTCTGTGTCTGTGTCTGTGTCTGTGTCTGTGTCTGTGTCTGTGTCTGTGTCTGTGTCTGTGTCTGTGTCTGTGTCTGTGTCTGTGTCTGTCTCTGTGTCTATGTCTGTGTCTGTGTCGGTACCTGCGCCGCTGTCTGTGCCTATGTCTGTTGCCGTGCATGTGTCTGTGCGTGTACCTGTGCCTGTGTCTGTATTTGTGTCTGTGCCTGTGCCTCTGTCTGTGCATGTGCCTGAGTCTGTGTCTGTGTCTGCGCATGTGTCCATGTCTGCGCCTGTGAATGTGTCTGTGCCTGCGCCCGTGCCAGTGCCTGTGCCTGCGCCCGTGCCGTGGTCTGCTCTATATCTGTTTCTATGTCTGTATCTGCGTGTGTATCAGTGTCTGTATCTGTGTCAGTGTTTGTGTTTATGTCTACGTATGTGTCTGTATCTACACATGTACCCATGCACATATCCATGTCTGTGCCCGAGCCTGCGCCTGAATGTGAGTTTGTGCGTAAGGGTGCGTGTCGGTACAGGTTCTTATAAGTGTATGTCTATAGGTGTAGTTATGAGTAAGTGTCATTGCCTATGCGCGTCTATTCGCTTGTGTGCGTTTATGCGTGTGATTGGACATTTTTCAAATGTTCTGTAAAATTGTTGCAGAATTTTGGAATAAAATTATATAGTAAATAAAAGGGATATCTTTAATGTATCCATGAAGGTTTGTGAAAATCACTTGGGGTTCTAGGAGGGTGAAGCATGTAATATTCTTTTTTATCGTATTTAGGAGTCTCACATCCTTCTTTCTTTAACGTAATTTGTCCCAAATTACTGATTAAACTTTGTCCATGTAAAACGCTTTGAGACAGAGGGGTTTGCATACCTAGTGGAGCGAGGACTGTAACCTTACCTCCTTGGTATATTTGGTAAATCCACAGCTCAGTGTGTTTTACTTTAGAACTTTTTCATTATCACCGATAGACTATTGTGTTCACATTTTAAATGCTTTACCTACAATGTAACGAAATTTACAATAAACCATTGCGTAGCACGCCATGGTCTGCAAGTACCCACGGGTACTGCGCTTCACCATCGCTGTTGGATTTATCTAAAGTTGCTTATAAAGGTTTTTTTCTTTTTACTTTAATATTGAGTGGAGGGTAACGAAACATTTTTGTTTTGCAGAGCTTCTTTCTTTTTAATTAATCTCTCTGTTGTGGTTAAGAGCTTGGTAATGAAACTTCATCCATGTCATTAAAATACCAAAAGGTTTAATACCGTAAAAACTCAAATTAAAGTTTGACCTTATCTTTTGTTTAGTGCGTATGGAATGATTAGGTGTTTGATTTTGATATTTAGTTAGCCTTTTTAAAAGTTTGCCTCTGCTCCGTCTCGAATAATTGCAAAACTCACTGCGCTCGGCCTGTAAATTCTTTTGTCTGAATTATTTATCCTAGCTTATATCTGCTTTAAAGAAGTAATAAACCATAATTAATAAAAAAAAGTTCAACATAGCTCTTTACAATTTAATGCATTCTTCTGAAATATTCTAGTTGAGTTTCTGCTCTGTAATTAATATCAGATTGTAGTATAGAAATTGTTTCCTTGTAATATAGATAACTTAATGCGAATAAATCGTTACATTGTAAAGTTTACTTTAATAATAGCTGACTAAATAACAATAGTGTCAAACAAACGTATTGTTTTTTCAAGTGTTCAACTCGTGCCTTGGTAAATATCGTTGTACTCGATCTGCATACTAACCCAGTGATGACTGGTTTGTTCTAATAAATTGGCCTCAATCCAAAGCAACATACTATAACCAAACGTGTATGAAATCTAGAGTGCGTCCCAGACACACGTCGAGAACACCCTCTTTGTTCACAAGTGATATTCATGGTGGGTACACAGTTTTGCTTACCTTAGAAGTAACTATAATTGCACATCTAGCTTTTGAACTAAAGTTATTGCAAGATCTGTGAACAGTGAAGATTCTCGCCCCATTCTTAAGTTGTCTAATCTTTTACCGCTGCAATCACTAATGAAGTCATCACCACTTCTATTGAGTTTTAGTAAAGTGACAACGTCTATAAATATAAAGAAAAGTAATTATTACACATACATTTATTTTCATTTAATTACAATGACTTAATTGTTAGTGAAAAAATAATTAATTAAGTTTGTACTTTAATGAATACGTTTCGTGATCAATGCTCTACAGTTAATTAACAAGATCTTTTATTTTCGATTAATGGCACTTATGATAAACACTACACGTCCCGCCAACTTTTTAGTAAAATTACCAAAGACCATTCGCGAAGTTTAGTACTCTCAAAAAATAGTAAGCGGAATGAGTAGGACTAATTCTAAACTTAGCGAATGGAATGTAGGTTACGAAACGCGAAAGCTTTAATTAGAGTGACGTCTTTCCACTTTAGGCTCTGGAAGATTTTTATCAAAGATTTCATCAACAGCTGTTTGGTTAATTTGCTCTCTTGGTCTTACTAGCATTCTTGCGCGAAGAAGACTGTATTGCGCTCCTCTAAACTCACCCCAGTACATTCCTTGGTAGATGTACTGTTCGGGTAACTGTCCACTGAGATATCTTCCATTCAGATTGCTCATATCACAACTTCTATACCACCAAGCACCACCTGCAAAAATTTAATAGATTTAATGGCAATGGATTAAACTCTGGGTAATGTACGTTACCATGTGCTTGTGCGCAACTTCCCTCAGGCCAGCTGTCTTGATCCATATCTTTCGTACTAAACCTACTGCCTGCATGATAAATCAAGGAATCGCCAGCATCACCATTGTACCCTCCCAGCACTTTCAATGGAAAACCTTCAAGTTCCGAACCAATGCTGAATGCCGAATAATAGGCGCTTTTTTTTTCCAGATCCATATCGTACAATTCGATCAGAAGCTCGTTAACACTAGACCCTGTAATACAAACTCTAAAAACTTTGATCACTCTACACAAGCAGTAATACCACTCAGTTGATAGATGTTATCAAGTCCAAGCCAAAATTCTCCACCCAAATTTCCAAAACCATGTTTGTATTCGTGCCAGTTTTGGTAAAAATCTTGGGATCCGTCAAACCGATTGTGAATGACAGCCCATCCTCCTCCACGTGTTTGTTGATCACAGGCTACCATAAATGGTTTCGATGCTGGATCTGGTTGTATACGGTAAATGCCTGATTGTGTTTCGCCAGACTCGAGAACTTCTCTACAGCTTCTTGGTATACCGTAATTTTCGTTTTTTGCGCAGATGTTACCATCGGACCAAGGGCGTGCAGATTGATGGTGCTTAAGCTCAAGAAGTCCACTATTAAAGAATTGTTTTGTAACTAAGTTGGGCGCCACTCCTATCAATGGTCTGCAAAACAATTTAAGTATTAAAAATTTACACAAAGTAATTCATTTCCAAATTTATACATTTCAAGGATTTGTATGTAAATAAAAAAATGTTGTCACGCAAACAATTATTATGCAGCTTTTTTTAATTATTTTTAAAATATGCGTGATAAGAATACAAATTTTTGTAATTAATTATAACGGAATTGGGTACATATGTTAACATATGCTCTTATGAATAATTATTCTATTTTTAGAAATGTAAACGGTTTAGATATAGAAACAATCGGTGGCATGCCATACTAAAAATATTTTAGATTACGCGTTTTATGTGAATTAAGGAAGCGAAGGAGCTCATGTGCGTATATTATTAAAGATCTTACAATGAACGTGAAAAGGCCATGGTTCGATTTTTAACTGTAAAAGTAATTATTTTTAAACTGTTCCTTCACTAATAGTGATATTACACCATCTAATTAAGCATTTCAGGAGATTTATAAATATATGAAGTTTGATTGAGACAAAGATACAGACCACTTATTACTTCAAATTTTATTTTTTGATTTATAATTAATTCTGAACCGCATAATAACCTGAACGTATTTATATATAAATAAGTTTATTTTTATTTGCTCATTTTACAATGTTGCATAGTATTCTATTTTACACTTTCTAATTACACTACTATTTACATTTACATCTTTACATTACACTATATCTAGTATACCTACTCCTTCAATCTCTATAATTTACGTTTCGTTTATTTTTGTCCATTTTTCTTGCTTTTGTACGTCCGTCTCTTCTTACTATGTCCTCTGTTACCCTCACTCCCTTTTCCCTTAATCTCTCTACTTCTTCCTTCGCGTACCCGTTTCTTTTATAATATTCCTCTCTACTATCTTGTCCGTACTTCAATCTCCTTTCCTTTATTTCTTTCCAATATGCCTGTAATATTTTACGTTCCTCCTCTCATTTCTTCCTCATACTTTATCGCCCTGCTTCCCGCCTCTGCCCTTATTTTTTCTTCTTGCACTTCCTCTATTATAATATACCCCGGTGTTTCCTTATCTAGTCCCAATTCCCATTTCCAATATTTTTCTTCTAGCCCCTCCACTTCTTTTCACTCCTTCCAACCCCACATTTATGCTTCATATAATACCACACTTTTTATTTATTTATCAAATAACAGCTTCCTTTTCCCTAAGTCCATCCAAAACAACCTTTCCCCCACAATCCACACTTCACCTATTAATTTATTTCCTTTTCTCACTCTTTCCTTTA
The DNA here is from genome assembly GCA_036346205.1 of Vesta saturnalis. Lineage (NCBI taxonomy): Eukaryota > Metazoa > Arthropoda > Insecta > Coleoptera > Lampyridae > Vesta > Vesta saturnalis. Next base: position 1,053,993 of record JARFJB010001008.1, on the reverse strand, counting down.
TGTGTTCCCCATCCTTATTGTCCTGTCTCTTCGTATGAGAATTTCTTCACCTGCTGCTCTTCCTCCTACCTCCATTTACACTCCTCCCTTTTCCTTTTTCCCCCTCCCTTCCTGTTTCTTTGTGTTTACTTCCATTTCCTTCCTTTTCGTGTATCTTTCCAACGTCTCCATCATCTCCTTCATTTCTTTTTCTGCGTACGCCAGCGACCACACCTTCACTTTCCCTACCACCAACCCTCCAATCAGATGCCCTCTTAATGTTTCCTCCAGATTCCCGTATATACCGAGAACAAGCTTGGGCTCAACCAGCATCTCTGTCTCAGGCCCTTCCTTGTGACGAATTCCTCGCTCATCTCACCGTTCACTTTCAATATTCTCCTCGTTTCCTCATAGACTTTCTCCATCCTTTCTATCAGTCTTTCATCTACCTTTCTTTTCCTCACGTATCCCCATAGATTTTCTCTATTCACTCTGTCGAATGCCCACGAATAACATCAACATTTCCCCATTTTTCTTATCTAATTCTTTATTTGCCAAGTGTTTATATATATATATATATATATATATATATATGGTATACTGTGTGTAATGTCACTCCCCTGTAATTTTTTACTTCTTTTCTGTCCCCTTTTTTGAATATCTCACTCCTCCCCTTGTATCCCGTCTTCTCCGCCGCTTTACCTTTTTTCACTTTCTGGATTGCCTCTCTTGCTTCCTCTTCTTTTATTCCTTCTCCTTCTTCATGTACTTGGTATACTCCATTTCCTTGCCTTTCTTCTCCTTTCTGTCTCTGTAACCCCTCCAGCAAATTCCTTTATTTGTATTCCCGTTTGTACGCTTCTTCTCTTCCTTTCTTTTTTTAAATATTTCCATACGCCTTCTTCCGTTTTTATTTCCTAAATTTGCTCTTCCTATTTATTTTTGTTTTCTTCCTTTCTTCTCGCGTGTTTTCTTGTATTTTCTTACTGCTTGTTTATATGCTTCTTTTTCTGCCTTCCCTTTTTTCCATTCTCTTAGTGTTATTTTTGCCTTCATCTTGACCTCCTTGCATTCTCTATCCTACCACTTCTCCCTACGCATTATACGCCTTTTAAATTTGGCTTTCTCCGTTGCTTCCTCCATTTTTTCCACACTTTCTTCTGCTTCCCATACTATTTTTTCTATTTTCTCTTTGTACTTCTTTATGCTCTCCTCTGACCACACTTTTTTTGTTATATACTCCTTTTTCTTTTCTCTCTCTTCTCTTTCTTTCCATTGCCAGTTCCAGGGGTTGGTGGTCCGATTCGACCCTCTCACCTACCCTAAATGCCTTCACCTTTTCACTAGCCTCTGCGTTCATTGTAACGTAATCCATTATTGATAACCTCCTCCCTCCAATGTACGTGTACTCCCCCATTTCTCTTTATTCCCTATTTCCATTCATTACTGAGTACTATTTGTTTAACACTTTGTCCCTGTATTTTCTTGAATTCCCCCCTCTTCCCCTATGCTCGCGTTAAAGTCCCCTCCTATTATTATCATGCCCTCCTCCCTCTCTTCCATTATCTCTTCTAAGTTTTTCCTTGTCTATTTCATACTTCTGCTATATATCGTCATTACCTTTATTTTTGTTTCCCCCCACTGTACATTCCTTTCCACAATTCCTCTTCTCTGTTGCACTTTCTCTTTTTCTTCGTTTTCCAACAATCTTCTCCTTTGGTTCTCCCCTCGTCTCTTCATTTCCGCCGCCACCATCTCATTCTCTCTCTCTATCTTTATCACCGTCAGTTTTTTCAATCCTCAAGCATCGTACAAAAAAATCATGAGCTGGACTGGACGAGATGCACCGTCGCGCCTGACAATTTGTAGGATCTACGAGAAGGTTGTCCGGGCGGGGTCCCTTCAAGAAGATTTGGGTGGAACAGCGGTAGAAATCTGTCCGAACTGAAGAGAATATATCATCGTCGTGCAGGGAGCGATGGTGACCGGCTCAACCAATTCCACGCGCAGACTTTCTCTAAAAACTAACATTTCGCAAAGGCCACTGGTTAGAACTTTGCATCGTAATTTAGGAATGAAGCCATACCACTTGCAAATAGTGCAGCAGCTCACAAACGCGGATAAGTAAGCACGTGTCAGTGGTGCTCAAATTCTCTTGGAAATAGTGCACATTGAGTCTGATATTCTGTTCATGTTTTCTGACGAAGCAACATTCCACATCAGTGGTCGTATAAACAAGCACAACAGTGTCATCTTGGGCGACCAAGCACCCCAAGAGAGTTCTTTGTTCTGTTTCACATTGTTTTAATTCGCTTCGTTGTCTATTGCTCCCGTTAGGTTTGTTTATTTAGTTTCGCTTTGTTTCACTTTATTTTATTTTCCTTTAATGTATTTTCTTTATTCTTTTAGGTTTATAAAAATTTCAACCTCACCAAACTCATTATGTTCCTTAGCACTTCTCTTTTATTTTAAAGCATACCCTTATTCATTTTATTTTTCTTATAAATAGCACAAACGATAGTTAGTATGTAGTTAGTTCAGCTCAGAAAAGGTTTAAAGATATTTTTTATTATTAGTGGCATGTTGATGCTTATTAGTGGCCATAAATTAACAACCATGTCTTTCGAGGTTTCAAAAAAAGTAATGTCTTAACTTTCGTAGTGTGGTGTCCTTCACGTTAGATTTTTTATGGTTAGTGCAACGTTAGTTCTCTATAGTGTCTCAAAATTATCGCCCTGTTCTCTAAATTTCAAGGTACATAACGCACTTCGTGTAAAGTTGGAGAAGTCCGCATGTTACTATGAAGATGAACAAATATAACTATTACCATCAAAAAATTTCTATCCCCTTTCAGTGCCTTAGAGATTAGAGCCTATAATCTGTGTAAAGACAACTCTACACGCAATAACAAGCACTAACGCAAAAGCAAAGGTCTTTCCTATTCCTACAGATTATACACTGGACTCAAATTCAATCATCTATTCGAGCAGTCAAAATCACAAATTGCAATTGAATCTACGCATATATGTCACCAAGAAAAATCTGTTTAACCTTTTCTAATGATTATTCTTGTGACTGAAATACCATTCTATCATTCTAAGCTTTGGATAGGAACTACAGGAGAGTAAAGTTAGTATGGTGAATAAAAGCACTAACGACATAATCAGAACATACCGTTAGTGATTTGTAGTTTGCATCAGCATAGCCGATCAAAAATCGGCACCCCTTTGTGTAATGTTGGCTTTCTAACCTTATTACAGGCACTAACTACAAAACTAGTACACATCCTAGATTAGAGAAATTTAGTGCTTTATAGATGGCATCAGCGCGACGGGTATTTTCGAAGAAAGACAACTCTTCTGCAGCACTGGCTTTCTATCCTCATTGAAAGCACTAACGACGAAACCAGCACATATAGTTAATGTTTCATTAGTGTCTTTTTATATAATACACGACCCTTAGCTGTCAATAAAAATGACACTCCGTTTTGCAATCTCATTCTTATTCAAGTAGTAACGATGGGACCGATTAGTATTATTAGTGCTTTTTAGTAGATTATAACTTACATTGGCACGACCGAATGTTTCAAAATCGCAGTAATTTAAACCAAAAATCATTAAAGACGCTAACCAACACTAGAGATGTGCATTGGAATGTTTCTTGTCAGGTCAGGGAGTCATTACTGAGAGGTTTGATAGTCGCCTTCTCTGAAACGCCAGATCGTAATAATGCAAGCTATATTGTACTAAGACGAGTTAGCAAAATACACAAGCGCATCCAATAAAAGTCAGCACAGCACAACGGAGTGTTAATTTTCCTTTCAACCGGCTGTAAAGCAATCCCTCTATATTCAAATTCGTGAAAAGACATTCCCCACGGCAATCATACTTCAGTCTTTGTTCACTTTTATATGGTACTCACTAAATGTTTGTCTTCCAATCTACATGTATACATAATACATAACGCATAGGACATAAGTTTTGAAAAAAAAATCAACAGGCGCAATCCCCAAACAAATAAAATTTTATTTAAACTTAACTATTAATGATTAATGTTACATCTTTTGACAACATGAAAACTAATCTACAAAACTGATAGCGGACCATGCTCTTTAATGATACGCAATTCGGTTAACACTTGTCTCATCATCCTTTGGACAATGTCTCGGTCAACTTCCTGAATTATTCTAAAAATTCCCAACTGTTTTCATAAACCTTTCGACACAATAATGACCAAAATTGATTTATTGGTCGAGCTTAAGGAACATACGGGGGGTTATCTTTTCTTGGTATGTAATTGACGTTATTCAGCTCCAGCCAGTCTCTAGTCCTTCTGGCATAATGGCACAAAGCGAGGCCAAAATATTATTTCATCGTTCTGATGATGGGTATTAATAAAACTAAGCAGTTTCGGTAAGCATCTTTGAGTATAAAGCCCTGTATCCACAACTTCTTGCCGAACTCTGGTGTTGAAACACCAGCCACTAAAATCGCTCACCAGTCTAAAATTTTGTCAGAAAATTTTGCGTTTGTTTTGAATTTTCAATATCGGAGGTATAAAACCCATCGCTACCTTTGATTTCAGAATGTGGCAGCGTCTCAAATCTCTGCAACATGTAGGTATTCTTTCGAGTAGTACCCGGGTGTATTTAGGACACTTCCCTTCTCTTTCTATAAATTATACCATTTCTTTACAAAGTTCTCTGGACGGTCTTGTATGAGATTCCAAAACGACGAACCACCTTTCGACTAGAATTCTGTCTTAAACGGATTATAACAATCTATGAGTCGTGTTTTGATTCGAAGGATGAGGTATGCCTGTTTAAGGCAGATTACCTCTTCGCATTTTGTTAATGCCCGACAAATTGTTGCCTGACTAAAGTTTTGATCTCTGAACATGTTTACAACCTCACTTTTGAATAAACGTCCAACTGTGTGACACCATGAACGCCGCTATTGAATAAACCTGACGTTTGTCAAAAGCAAGAAAACATTATATGTTTACCGATCACATGGTAACTAGACCAGACATCCAAATTGGGTAAAAATTTCAAAGCACTTTTTCATAAGAACCTATGTCCTATACGTTACGCGTATAGAAAACTAAGTAATCGACACTTTTTTCACTATCGCTCAATCGAGTTACTACTACATTTTACGATTGCCAAAGTGTACGTGTGTGTGTGCGTGTACGCGTGAGTGCTTGTCTGCGTGTGGTGTTCGGTGTGTGCGTGTGTGCGTGTGTGCGTGTGTGCGTGTGTGCGTGTGCGTGTGTGCGTGTGTGCGTGTGCGTGTGTGCGTGTGTGCGTGTGTGCGTGTGTGCGTGTGTGGTGTGTGCTGTGTGTGATGTGCGTGTGTGCGTGTGTGCGTGTGTGCGTGTGTGCGTGTGTGCGTGTCTGTGTGTGTGTGGTGTGCGTGTGTGTGGTGTGTGGTCGTGTGCGTGTGGTGTGTGTGTGTGTGCGTGTGTCGTGTGGGTGTGTGTGTGTGGTGTGTGCTGTGTGTGCGTGTGTGCGTGTCGTTGTGTGTGCGTGTGTGCTGTGTGCTGTGTGCTGTGTGCGTGTGCGTGTGTGTGTGGTGTGTGCGTGTGTGCGTGTGCGTGGTGGTGTGCGTGTGTGTGTGTGTGTGTGTGCTGTGGTGTGCGTGTGCTGTGCGTGTGCGTGTGTCGTGTGTGCGTGTGTGCGTGTGTGCGTGGTGCGTGTGTGTGTGTGTGTGTGTGTATGTCGTGTGTGCGTGTGTGTGTCGCTGTGTCGTGTCGATCTGTGTCCGTGTCGTGCCGTGTCGTAGTCGTGTGCGTAGTCCGTGTCTTGGTGCTGTGTCTGTGTCTGTGTTGTGTCTGTGTCGTGTGTCTGTGTATGTCTGGTGTGTCTGTTGTGCCTGTCCTGTGTCCGCATCTTATGTCCGTTTCGTGCCATGTCCGTATCCTGTCTCTGTATCCTGTGTCTTGGTCTGTGTCTCGTTCTGTGTGTGTCCTGTGTCTGTGTACTGTGTATGTGCTGCGTGTGTCTGTTTGCTGTACCTGTGACTGGTATCTGTTTGTCAGTTCCAGTGGTAATACCACTGCCTCTTCTGTACCTGTGCTTGCGCCTGTGTCTCTTCTCGTGTACCTGTGCTCTGTGCGTGTAACTCTACTTGTGCTCGTGCCTGTGCCTGTTTCAGTGGTGTGCTCTGTGTCTTCGTATCTCCGTATTTACGTGTCCCGTGTTCTGTCTCTATATGTTCTCTGTTTTGTCTCTGTGTCTCAGTGTCTCAGTATCTCAGTGTCTCTGTGTCTACTGTGTCTCTGTGACTCTGTGTCTCTGTGTCTCTGTGTCTCTGTGTCTCTGTAGTCTCTGTGTCTCTGTGTCTTGTGTCTCTGTGATCATCTGGTCTCTGTGCTCTGTGTCACGTGACATTGTGTCCTGTGTCTACTGTGCCTCTCTGTCTCGGTCTCTGTGACATCATTGGTCTTTGTGTCTATGTGTCATCTGTAACTCAGTATCTCTGAGTCTCTGTGTCTCATATTTTGTATCTACTAGAATAGTCTCTGTGAATGTGTAATGGTGCATTTAGCGAGCAGTTCGATGGTAGGACCTGTCAGGCAGGCAGACAGTTCTGCGTACGCGTTGTATATGTGCTATACGTGCTTGCTGTTTCGTGCACATGTGTGTGTGTATGTGACAACTTCTTCAGTTTAAACTCGAAAATTGACATATACAGCCTCTTTGCTAAAAGTAATATTTTGGATATAAAATACGTAAAATAATTCATAAAAACAGCACGAAATGTTTAAATAATTGAATTTTAGCCAAACAGATTTTCAATTATTTTATGCAATCAGACAAGGTAAAGTTACGTGCAAATATCCTGCGCATTATATTGATAAAATAATTGAAATGCTGTTTTGGCAGAAGTTTATTAATTATTTAACGTTTTTGCAGTTTCACACTCGTAATTCAGATCTGCACCGACAGAATTTCCTGTCATTTGGCTTACGAAGGATTTTTATTTCAAACATCCTATAAAATACTTGACATAAATTAGTAGATTGTTTAAAACCTTGTAATTTAACAACAATTTCAAAATTTCAAGTTGTAAAATGGGAAATGCGTGTGTCCCAAGCGTACAAATGCGTGTGCAAAGTGCAATGAGTGTATCTGAGTGTTACGTTTGTGTACACCCAGAATGATGTGATACGTGTACCAAACGTGTGAAAATATGTATATGATTGTACAAAATAGTGTCATTATGTGCCAGTCGTGATGGTATTTCGTAAACGTGTTTGTCGTGTGTCGTGTGCGTGTGTGTGTGTCGTGTGTGCTGTGTTGCGTGTGTGCGTGCGTGTGTGTGTGCGTGTGTGCGTGTGTGCGTGTGTGTGTGTGTGTGTGTGCGTGTGTTGCGTGTGCGTGTGTGGTGGTGCTGTGTGGTGTGCGTGGTGCATGTGTGTGTGTGTGCGTGTGTGCGTGCGTGTGCGTCGTGTGTGTGCTGTGTCGTGTGTGCGTGTGTGCGTGTGTGCGTGTGTGGGTGTGTGCTCGCTGTGTGTGTGTGTGTCGTGTTGTGTATGCTGTGTCTGTGTGGTCCCTGTCTGTCGCATCTTGTATCGCGTTCGTGCCTGTCGCGTATCGTCTGCGTGTTCGTGTCATGTCTGTGTCTGTGCGTCTGTGTGTTGTGTCTGTGTCTGTGTTCGTGTTGTCTGCGTGTGTCTGTTGTGCCTGTCTGTGACGTGTGATCTGTGTGTGTCAGTGTCCAGTGGTATGCCTGCCTCTTCGCTGTACCTGTGCGTTGCGCCTGTGTCTCGTTCCTGTCCTGTGCTGTGCGTGTACTGTACGTTGTGTGCCGTGCCTGTGCTGTGTCATGTGTGTGTGCCTGTGTCTTGTATTCTGTGTCTCGTTGGTCCCCGTGTTCGTGTCCCTATATGTCTCTGTTTGTCTCTGTGTCTCAGTGTCTCAGTATCTCGTGTCTGCTGTATCTCTGTGTCTCTGTGATCTGCGTCTCTGTGTCTCTGTGTTTGTGTCTCTGTGTCTCTGTGTCTCTGTGTATGTCTCTGTGTCTCTTGTCTCTGTGTCTCTGTGTCTCTGTATCTTTGTAGTCCTGTGTATCTTGCCTCTCTGTACTCTGTGTCTTGCGACTCTTGGTCTCTTGTGTACATGTGTCCTGTGACCTGTAATCTCTGACTCTGTGCTCGTGTCTCTGTCTCTGTGTCTCATGTGGTGTGCTTGTGTGCATCGTATCTGACACGTATTACGTGTCACCTGTTCTGGCAGCGAATGTCCTACTGTTTTGTATACTGTGCTCAGTGCTTCAGTATCTGCACGATGTCTTGTGTCGTATGTGCAATACTTTAACCAAATAGACAGTATACTGCCTTCTCAAATAGTAATATTTGTGATATAACTCGTATAATATTGTCATAAAACTAGTCATGAAATGTCTTTGTCTCTGAGTTTGTGTCAATCTGATGTTCAATGTGTCTTTGTGCATCAGACTGTAAGTCTACTGTGCAATTCCTGTCATCGTTCTCTGATAGAATATTGAGTGCTGTTGTGTCTATGAAGTCTTGTAATCTGTATCTTAAGTCTGTGTCTCTGTAGTTTCTGTACTCTGTAATTCTGTGTGTGCTTGGGTGCATCGACAGAATTGTGGCCTGTCATTGGCTTAGGCGAAGTCGCGTACCGTTTGTTATGTGCAACATGCTTAAAGCAATACTTGACATAATGTAGTGACGATTTTTAAAACCTGTATTAAAACATTATCAGCCTTGTAAAAGGTGAAATTGTACCTAGTAAAATACGTAAGTCAATATATTCATATTACGTTTTTTAGCACAAGTTAATATTGATACTTAGCCAAACAGTGAATTATTGTATATGAATCTGACAAGTAATAGTTCGTGCAATATGTGCCAGTTATATTGATAAAATAATTGAACATGTGTTGGCGAAGTTTCATTATCGTTTAGCGTGTGGTGTTGCGTGTGTGCGTGTGCGTAGTGCGTGTGTGCGTGATGTGCGTGTGCATTTGTGCGTGTGTGCGATGTGTGGTGTGTGGTGTAAGTGCGCTGTAAAGTCGTGTGACGTGAGTCGTGTGTGATGTGTAAAACCGTGTGTGCATTGTACGCGTGTGTGCAAGTGTGTGCAAGTTGTAATGCGAATCTGTGCGTACAGTTGTGCAAGTGCGATGTGGTGTGTGCGTGGTGTACGTGTGTGTGTACCCGATTGGTGTCTGTCCAGCGGTGAAAATGTGTGATTGTGTACAAAATGTGTCATTTGTGCCGTCGTAGTTGTGTGTGCGTAAACTGTGCTGTGCTGTGGTGTGTCGTGCGTGCGTGTGGTGTGTGCGTGTGTGCGTGTGTGCGTGTGTGTGTGTGTGTGTGCGTGTGTGTGTGTGTGCTGTGTGTGCTGTGTGTCGTGTGTGTGCGTGTGCGTGTCGTGCTGTGTCGTGTGCGTGTGCGTGTGTGCGTGTAGTGTCGTGTCGTGCATGTGTGTGTGTGTGGTATGTGTTGTCGTGTGTCTGTTGGTACCCCTGTCGTGTCGCTCTTGTCGTTTCCGTGCCTGTCGATCCGTCTGCGTATCCGTGTCTTGTCTGTGTCTGTGTCTGTGTCTGTGTCTGTGTCTGTGTCTGTGATGTGTGCGTGTGTCTGTTTGCTGTCCTGTGACGCGTATCTGTTTGTCAGTGTCCAGTGTGATACCGTATGCTCTTCTGTGCCTGTGCTTGCGCTGTGTCTCGTTCCGTGTCCTGTGCTGTGCGTGTACTTACTTGTGGCGCGTGCCTGTGCCTGTGTTCATGTGTGGTGTGCCTGTGTCTGTCGTATTCGATTTACGTGTCCCCGTGTTCTGTCTCTATGTGCTCTGCTGCTTTGTGTCTGTGTGTCTCAGTGTCTCGTTCTAGTGTCTGTGTCGTTGTGTCGTGTATCTGCGTCTCTGTGTCTCTGTGTTTCTGTGTCTCTGTGTCTCTGTGTCTCTGTGACTATGTGTCTCTGTGTCTCTGTGTCTCTGTGTCTCTGTGTCTCTGTGTCTTTGTGTCCCTGTGTCTCTGTGCCTCTCTGTCTCGGTGTCTCTGTGACTCTTGGTCTTTGTGTCTATGTGTCTCTGTGACTCTGTATCTCTGAGTCTCTGTGTCTCTGTGTCTCTGTATCTCTGTGTCTCTGTGTGTGCTTGGGTGCATCAAGCGAGCAGTTAGGTGGGCGTCCTGTCGGTCCAGCGGACAGTCGCGTACGCGTTTGTATATATGCTTACGTGCTTGCGTTCGTGCACACGTGTGTGACAATATTTATAAACCAAAAACATATACAGGCCTTTCAAAGGTAATATTTTGCATATAAAACACGTAAAATAAAATAGTATCTAAAATACAAGTGTGAATTCATAAAAAAAGCACGAAATGTTTAAATAATTGACAAGTTTTAGCCAAACAGATTTTCAATTATTTTATGCAATTAGACAAGTAAAGTTACGTGCAAATAACCTGCGCATTATATTGATAAAATAATTGAAATACTGTTTGGCAGAAGTTTGTTAATTATTTAAGCGTTTTTGCAGTTTCACATTCAGATCTGTACCGACTAGAATTTCCTGTCATTTGGCTTACGAAGGATTTTTTATTTCAAACATCCTATAAAAATACTTGACATAAATTGGTAAATTTTTTAAAACCTTGTAATTTACCAACAATTTCAAAATTTCAAGTTGTAAAATGGGAAAGCTGTACCCAAGCTACAAATCCTCAAAGTCAATATTATCTCAATTTACGTTTTTTACACCCAGAATATTATACTTACCAAACGGTGGAAATATGTATATGATTTACAAAGTAGTGTCATTATGTGCCAGTCTATTATTATACAATAAAACATATATTATTTCATTTCTTTTAATTACCACTTTGTAGGTTGGAATGTCGTGTATTGTTTCACACCAGATATACCTTTTTGTAGCAAAATGTACCTATCGATCCGAAAATGTTCATTAATAGAATAGTAATCGAAATTGACTTTTACACAAAGTAGTTATCAAGTGACAGAATAGTAAGATTTGTATTGAATTACCATTGTCACATTAAAATTCTTACCAATAACAAGGACGCAACTCACATCCCTGTGTATGTTTAAAATAGTTAATCGTCTAGAAACAAAATTTTGACGGAAATAAAATATCCTTGACAAAACTCAACATTTCTGCGTATAAATAACATGTGGTACGTAAAATATACAATTCTTGGTATGTAAATAAAAAAGGCATTAACCCACATTGTGATGATTGACATGACTCATGTGGTCCAATATTTTACAAAAAAGGCCATTAGACTTATTACAAAAATAATTAGGTGAAACATTTACTTACTCATAAAAGTGATTATTACAACATTTACTATAATCAATTAAAGGTAAAGGTTAATATTCATTCCAGTATATAAATATTAGTAAATAACAGTGAGTATTTTATAAAATTCATTAAAAACAGGTATTGTTACCTTTCACTAAATACTATTTGCTTATCAAGGATCATCTTATAAAAATTTCCCAAATATTTATGTTCCAAGGGTATAATTGGTTGATAAATATGCGATTGTCAACGTACACGAGGATAAGTTTTGAATTAATTCTTCCCAAAAATTAATTACAAACACGTAGTAAGAGGTTTTTTGAAAATGTACAAAACAGTTATTTATGTACCAAGGGTATAGCTATGTATACGATAATTGTACACTTTTACAAACGTTTTTTTAATTATACGAGGAAGTTGACAAATATTGCTGTTTAAAAATAAGAATGCATTTGCGCAATTAACGTACCAATTTAAAATAAAATCAAGAAAGAAAGAAAAGGAAATGCACTATACTATGAACTATACATTTCAAACACGTGACTGTTTTTCATTTTAAAAAGTTCAAGAACGAACAGGTTTAGTACAAATTCCAAAAAGGTCACATAACGTTAGACCGTTCCCAAAAATAAACACATACATGAAATATCTACATAAAAAGGCGTTGCAAAATGTTCCAAAACAGAATTGTACAAAATTAAACACTGTGAAAGTTTAAGTAAACCAAATACATACCATACTAAATACTACTACATCAACTTGAAAAATTTCGAGAACAGTGCAAATAACAATAAAGCCGATAAACTTAGACCGTTTCAAAATTCCAAAAAAATTGAGAGCTTCAACCGTAAAATCATTGAAATGCGATATCTGTCTAGAAGATTAAGAAATTGAAAATACTCTTTCCAAATTTAATGTAGCCTAATTGCATCATTAGTCAGCTCTTCATTAGAAAAACTTTAAAGCTCAAGATATATGCAATATTGTAATATCTCAGGTTTGGAATAATTTCCAAAAATACCCTTAATAGAAGCTCTAACTATTGAACCGGTGCACTTAGCGCATTTTAATGCGTAGTAAATTGCAACGGATCGTCTCTAAGAAAGTGGCAGCGCTTGTTACTGTGCCGATTTTTTCCCTTCTTGAAAACAATAACAATAGCTCTAGTGAATAGCGTTAGTGTTTCGTTTCAATTTGCAACAACACGACAGCCCATTTCTAAGAATATAGCGATTCTTATGAAAAGCTGGCTTCCTATCCTTGTTACAAGCATTAATAATGAAACCAAGGCACATCGTGAGTGTTTTTTTTTTGTTTTACAGCTTTCATGAGCGCTACCGCTTGTTTTCGATAAATAGATACTCCATTTATAATATTGACTTCCTACCCTTATTGAAAGAACTAATAAAATAAATTCCCAGAATTGTTACTATTTCATCAGAACTTCATTTTTTTGTTGCTTTATAGCTTGCATTCAGTTTCCGAGAAAACGGCTCCCCAACGTTATTGAAAGCACTCCCGTACACACCGTTAAAGCGTCGTTAGTGCCTTAGTTCAATAAGAGTATAAAACCAACACTACACATTTTTGTATCATTTTGTTGTGAACAACTGGTCGTTTCGATGCCATTTATAATGTACTAAAAGATCCTTAATAAAGGACAACGATGTGAATCAGTCTCGTAGTCTGTACTGGCAATATGGGTAGGAAGCCAACATTGACAAAAAGGTTGTCAATTTGTCGAACACAGCCAATCGTGCTAACACAATTATAAATCACTAACAATTTACTCGCGCTAATTCAGTAGTTAGTGCTCCAAATGAGAGTAGGGCGACGTTCTCACAGATTATATCGTTAGTGCTTCTAATACCAGTAAAGCTTCAGCATTGGACCAGTGGGAGTCATTTTGTACAAAACCACAGGTCGTGCTGGTACAAATTACGAAGCACTAAGAGATCACTAACGATCACATTGTTATTGCTTTTATTAACCGTGCCAGTTTAATGCTCCGTATTAAACCTCATTATTAAAAATTCGTCAAGTATTCAGAAATACGCCTATAATATAAATTCAAAAACATCAAGTTACATTTGTAAAAACAAACTAATTTAAAACATTTAAACTATCAAAACTAGTTGAAATACAATATTAAACTAACCCATTTTTATAGATCCCAAAAAATAAAAAAATCCAAGAAAAGAGCAGTGTAATACAAATTTAGAAGAGTAATTGCATTCATCAATTAAAAAAAAATAAAGAAACACAATGTTGCAAATACAAAACAGTAATAGTCGGTGTTAGTTTAAGATATTAAAAAACATCACTATTCAAATTTAAAAAAGGAACATTATATAAAGAAATTTTATAAGAACAAATTTATTTGGAATATTTTAACTATCTAAATCAGATGAAACACAATATTAAAACATCTCTATAGAAGCTTAAAAAATAAAAAGAACATTATGTTACAAATACAAATCTGTAATAATCAGTCTCAGCTTCTTCAAGTTTTAAAAACATCACTATAAAAATTTAAAAAAAATTAAATTATTTTAAAAAAATTTGGAAAAACAAATGAATTTGAAATTATTAAGCTATCTAAACTCGATTAAATACAATATTAAAGTAAGAATGAAAATAAAAGTGATTTATTATATTTAAAATTTTCAATATCTGGTGTGTAACGATACATGACCTTACCACCTATGTGGAAACTAAAATAAATTAAATAATTTTAATAACATTTTTTTAGGATAATTATGCAATTTGTTTTTTAATACGTTCATAACAAAAACAGGCAACATCGTAAACACAAAAACAATAATATACGTCAGATAGACGTTTAAAATTTTATGTCAGATAGACGTTAATAGACATATAGCTACTAACTTAAAAAAAATTCCACGGCCGCTCGCTATTATATAATACCATTTATACAATTTCAACATTTTAATTCATATTTAATTAATTCTTATACTCTACATTAAGAAAGAATTTTTCCCAAGATCTATCAGCTTCAGAAAAAATGAAGTACCTCCGTGTTGTTGTTCTGGAGTTATTGTGGATACTAACGTACATCGACACGCACACGCGTGCACACGCACAACGCACACGCAGGCACAATTCAAAATACGTTCAAGAAAAATTTAAAAAACAGCTACTTCAGATGTAAGCTAGTGTTAATCATCGTTACCGTAACATATTAAAAAACACCACTTTCCAAATTCAAAAAAAGTGAATTATTTAAAAACAAATTGCGAATTCGATTTGACTTAAAACATTTAAACCCTGTATAACTCAAATAAATACAATAGAAGGATAAACGAATAGAAAAAATTTTAAAATATTAAATAGAGTAGCTTAATGGAAATTCAAAAAAGTTAAATTAGATTCGTCAGTTTCAAAAAGTTAAAGACAGAAGTATTGCAAGTATAAAATTCTGCTAATCAGTATTAACCTAAAAATTCAAAGATATCACTTTAAGTTTTAAAAAAGGTGAATTATTTATCAAAAATTTGGACAAACGGATTATTTTCAATAGTTATGTACAATCAATGTAATATGATATAGGCTGACATACGACGATAAGCAATAAGAAGAAATAAAAAAATCAAAAAATAATTGTTTAACACAAACAAGAGTTAAATTACATTCATCAGTTTCAAAAAAGTTTAAGTACTGCAAGTATAAAAACGAATTAATTTTAAATACTTAAACTATATGTGTATTCAATGAAATAAAATAACCCATTTCTGTAGAAACAAATAATTTAATACAAATTCAAAAAAGTCAAAATATGTTAAAAAAAATTAAGAAAATTGCAACTCCAGATGTAAACTAATATTAATCAGCGTTACCAAGATTCCAAATTCAAGAAAGGTGAATTATTTAAAGAAAACTGGCAAAAAAGGTTTGATTTGATATACAGGATGTTTAAAAAAGACATGTCAATGTTCAAGGGGGTGATTCCTGAGGTCATGTTAAAAAATAAATTTCCTATAAATATTGGTCCGGAAACAGTTCGTTTAAAAGATACAGGGCGTTGAAGTTTTTTTATTTTTATAGTTTTTCTTAAACTACTCCTACAATTTTTAAGATATCGATTTGACATTTGGAACGTTTATTACTCTTTAGGACATTAACATTTTAATTGTATTACCGAAATTGAATATCTACATGGTGACACATTGGGGGTCAGGTTCACGTTCTGTTTGGTTACGCCATTGATCTTCAGCGGATGTGTGTTCCTCATTCGATTTAGAAACTTTGTTGTTTCTTGCATTTTCCCGAAATTCTGTCTCCTACGCTCGGAAATGTATCACCCCGTAGATCATGCTTACTTTCCGAAATAATAAATAAAAACCAATGTAATGCAAGTACCTTCACCAAAACGTGCATTAAACATTTAATTAAAAAATTCATTTTGTTTTTTACGCGGAAAGACGCTAAAAATGTTTTTGATTCATTTTAATTTGTACGAACAGTATAAAAATAGGTAAACATTTTCTATTTACCTTGTGACAATATGTGCAACAATCGTGCAACAAGTTTAATTGTAAAATATTAGCGAATTAAATACAGCGCATAGAAGCAAATAAATTGAATTACAATGACAGTAATAGTGAAAACATTTAAATTATCGTAAGTACATTTACTATTTCACAAAAAAAAAACAAATTCAAATATTTGCAAGAATGACCAGTGTTTTATTTCCAAACATTACAAAAACTGTTCAGTAACCACCTCCAGCTCGAATTCAGGAGTCCAATCTTCGTCTCATCGATTGCCGAACTCTCTCAAAAATACCAGGCTCATTTCGTATTATGTTACACCCAGCGATGATGCGATTTCTTAAATCTTCCTCACCTTCAACAGAAGTTGCGTACACCAACTACTTCAGATGGCCCCAGAGGAAAAACCCAACGGGTTTAGGAATACTTATAGCACTTGTTAGCTCTTGGTCACTAAGGTAATCCATTTGCCCATAAACCCAACGAAATTGATGTATAATGAAAAAGTTTAGGTACTAATCGGCCCAAATATCCATCGAAATTAGTGTATTTGTATAGATTTTGGGCAAAATTCAGATTAAAAGCTGAACGAACTCTTATAAGTCACTGAATTTTGTCGCAAACTCAAAGAATTTGGTGTATCAGTATATATTTTAAGCAAAATTCGGTTCGAATGCTGATCAACACTCATGGGTCATGTAATTTAGGTTTTGGGCATCAAGACATTTCATTTTGCCACGACCCGAAGGAATTTGGTATATAAAAACAGATTTTAGCCAAATTCGACCTAAAAGCTAACCAACACTCATGGGCCACAGAATTTATCTCTTAGTCATGGAGACAAGCGATTTTACCGTGACACCAATAGAATTGGTGTACATATATAAATTTTAGGCAATATTCGACTCAAATGCTGGTCAATACTCATAGACTTCAGAATTTAACTAGTGGTCATCGAGAGAAGCCATTTTGCTCTTGGCGAACGATAGAATCAATTTTGCCGTAACCAAAACGAAAACTATATAAATATAGATTCCAACGAAATTAGCGGATCAACAAAGATTTTAGGAAAAACAACCTAAAGTTTGACCAATACTCATGTGCCACATAACTTTACTCTTGCTTATCGATGCCCTAACAAAATTTAATTTTAGATACAGACTTAGAGCATTGTCCGTTCCAAACTCTAACCAACACTCATGGACCACAGAACATCGAGACAATTCATTTTGCGGCACATCAATAAAATTGGTCTATAAATAGGGATTTTGGGCAACATTGAGCCCCAACGTTAACCACCACTCATGTAGCACAATATTTAACCGTTGGTCATGTAGGGATTCTATTTTTCTCAAGAAATTTGGTCCATAATATGGATTTTGGACAACATTTGTATCTTTCAGTGCAGCCCTCTCTTAATTCTGTAAAAACTGAATAAAAGACAACAAAGGAGTGATTTGTAAGTCAATTGGAAACGACATAGTAGGGAAATAAAGTTAAACATTTGCTGTTTGCCGTAACTCTGTAAAAATGGCATGGACCCCACGGATTATGGCTTAATTTTTTTACTCACCTTTTCAAGGGAATGCTTTAGTACACGGAAGGATTTATCTATTACTTTTGTAGAAACGACGCAATAAAAAACAAAGTTAGATATGCACTGATCTGAGGCATTTGAGGTATAATTTCTAGTTTAATATATGGCAACCTTAATGCAACCACAACCCATTTTGATATCTTAAGGTGTTTAGGCGGAACGAACAAACGGACGGAAGAAAAAAAAGGAAAAGGCCACGTATTTCATTCCCTCCCCAAGGGGGAGGGCGGGCTGCTCGAGCTTTCCGAGCTCCTTCAGCCACAATCATGGATTCCCAGCATACATACATACATTACGTATATATGCATGGTGGGATTAAGGAGGGGTGGTCAGGATAGGATCGGAAGGAACGGAGCTAGGGTTCTGAGGGGGAAAATACCCCAGCATTCGCCTAAGCAGCCGCACATGGTGTGCATATACGCAGTGACCATGCCGCTACATGTGTATGAGGAAAACTTCCTGAAAAAACCTCATACAAGGTAGACGGTAACGGGAATCGAACCCATAACCTCCCGAATTCTAAGCAGATTGTGTCACTACTACGCTACCAGCTCGGTAAAAGGACAAAACGCACATAATAGTAAATTTTAATTTAAAAGTTTTTAAAAAATTCGTTACAAATTCAACAAAAGAGGGATTTAATGCAAACTCAAAAAAGTCAATTAAAAATTGTTATTAATTTTATTTTATTAAATACATAAATAAAAAGTTTACCTCGAGTAGGATTTGAACCTACGACATCTACTTTGCTAGAGTAGCGTTCTAATCAACTGAGTTATCGAGATACAATCCCCAAACGATGTAAATTTTGTCTTTATGTATATAGATGTTGTAGGTTCAAATCCTACTCAAGATAAACTTTTTATTTATGTATTTAATAAAATTAATAATAATTTTTAATTTCATATTTACTTTTCAACTTATTTATTCATAACAAACCATAATTCAAAAATGTCAATTTACTATCATAATTTGAAGAAACAGAAAAAGGAATTGCAATTGCAAAATAATGTTAACCAGTATTGGGGTAAAATACTTTGCAAAAGGCAAAAATTTGCAATAATTAAATCCTATGTGAACTGAATGAGATACAACAGTAGGATAATTTAAGTAAGTAATAAAGCAATTTTTTCTTTCTTGCAATTCCACAAACCCCCTACAAAAATATGTATAGATTTTGAACAAAATTCGGCACAAGCACTGATCAACACTCGTGGACCGCGGAAGTCAGCACTTGGTGATGGAGATAATCCATTTTTCGGCCGTAACATAGTTGGTGTATCGTCATGCATTATAGACAAAAATTAGCCCAAATCCTAACAAACACTCATGAGTCACAAAATATAGTTGGCCATTGAGGTAATCCATTTTGCCACGGTTACAACGATATTGGTGTACAAATATAGACTGTCGCCAACATCTAGTTCAAATGCTAACTACAAAGTATAGGTTTTGGCCATCAAAGGAATCTATTACGTCACGTCCACAATGAAATTACTGCATCAACATATATTTTCAGTAAAATAAGACACAAATGATGAGGGTTAAGAGTAATAGTTAAGCTCTTCGCCACGAGCCAATCCACTTTGTCGTGGCCCCACCGAAATTGGTGTATAAATATAGACTGTCGCCAACATCTAGTCCAAATGCTAACAAATACTCATGCACCCCAAAGTATAGGTTTTGGCCACCAAAGGAATCTATTACGGCACGTCCACAACGAAATTGCTGCATCAACATATATTTTCGGCAAAATAAGACACAAATGATGAGGGTTAAGAGTAATAGTTAAGCTCTTCGCCACGAACCAATCCACTGTGTGGTTGCTCCACCGAAATTGGTGTATAAATATAGTTTGGGCAATATTTAGCCTAAATACGATCAACATTAATAGATCACATAATTTGACTCTTGGTTATCGAAAAATTTTTGTTGCCGAGGCCACAATTAAATGGGAGTACAAACATAGGTGCTGTGCAATAATCGTCACAAACTGTGATCAACACCCATGGACCACGGAAGTCAGCTCTTGGTCATGGAGAGAATCCCTTTTCCGGCACTCGTGCACAATTGGTGTATATACATGATTTTGGGCAAAATTTAAGCCAAATCCTAACCAACACTCACGAGTCAGAAAATTTAGCGGGTTATCGAGAAAATCCATTTTGCCATGACCACAACGAAAGTGGTATATAAAGATAGATTTTGGTCAACATCTAGTCCAAATACTAACGAATACTCATGCACCACAAAGTATAAGTTTTGGTCATCAAAGGAATCTATTATGGCACGTGCACAACGAAATTACTGCAACAACGTACATTTTGGGTATTGATAAGTGGTAAGAGTAACACAATTAAGCTCGTCGCCACGAACCAATCCATTTTATCGTGACCCCACCGAACTTGGTGTATAAATATAGAATTTGGGTAGTATTTAGCCTAAATACTGATCAATATGCATAGGTTACATAATATGACTCTTGGTTATCGAAGTACGTATTTTTGACGAAACCCCAACTAAATAGGAGTACAAATATAAGATTTGTACAATATTCAGCCCAAATGTTGGACAAAACTCAAGTACCATAGAATTTAGATTTTCGTCATCGTCCACAACGAAATAGGTGTATCAACATGTTCAAATTCTGACCAACTCTCATAGGTTACAGAATTTAGCTCTTGATAAGTGGACTCGGCGACAATCGCCAAAAAACGCTAACCAACCCGTATGGAGCAAGATATTTAGCGCTTGGTCAAAATTCTTAGCTTTCACTTATCCATTCTCCTAATTTTAAAAAAAACCTTTTTAATTTGCTAGAGTACATAAGGTTACATATAGCGAAAACCAGAATTGGATAGGTAACGTAGGGACCGAATGATATTTGTGCACAAACATACTACTCTTTCGCTATTGTGCACGTAACACATGGACTTAGGTTTAAAATGATATACGCGTTTCCTTGCAAAAGGGCGAAAAACAAAGAAACAACGTATAAGCGTTTTGGAAATGCACGCACCTCACGACCTTATGTTTAACGTTTCTATAAAATACTTTAATACATAGGCAAGGTGGGAACTATTTTGATATCTCTTGCCAAAGAAATTCAAGAAAAGAAAAGTAGTTTTGTACAAATTCTAAAGAGTCAAATCACATTCATCAACCCAAAACAATAAAAAAAAACGATTGCTGACATAATACTGTGTTAAATATTCAAAAAACCTGTTAGACCAACAACACTCATGAGACATAATTCAGCTCTTGGCCATCCAGGAAATGAATTGTTTCGTGATCCCAACAAGATTGGTGTATAAATATAGAGTTTGGGTAATACTCGATCTAAATGCAGACCAACATTCATAAACACAGAATCCAATGTGCCACGTCCCCAACAAAATTTGAGTATAAACATAGGTGTTGACCAAATTTATCCCAAATACTGGTAACACTCAGGGGCAATTTAGCTCTTGGCAATTGATGCAATCAAATTTGCCGTGACCCCAACAAAACTGATATATAAATATAGATTTTGTACAGGATAAAATCATGAAAACACGAGTGCGGTAAGCTATTGGTATTCCGTTAGGGATATCACCGATTCACATCGCCCTTTGACTTCGTGAAGAGCGATACGAAGTTCTTCAATAGTAATTGGTTTGTTATATCATTTTTGGATTATTTCAGTAAAATCTATCTATCACCATTACTATCACTATCACTATCACTAGCACTATCACTGTCACTGTGACTATAACTATCATTATCACTATCACTATCACTATCACTATCACTATCACTATCACTATCACTATCACTATCACTATCACTATCACTATCACTATCACTATCACTAGCACTATCACTATCACTATCACTATCGCTATCACTACCATCGTCACCATCACCACCACCGTCACCGTCACCGTCACCATCACTATCACCATCACCATCACCATGACTATCACTATCACTATCACTATCACTGTCATTGTTACTGTCACTATCACTATCACTATCACTTTCACTATCACTATCACTACCACTATCACTATCACTATCGCTATCGCTATCACTATCACTACCACCGTCACCATCACCGTCACGGTCACCGTCACCGTCACCGTCCCCATCACCATCACCATCACCATCAACATCACCATCACCATGACTATGACCATGACCATGACTATCGCTATCACGATCACTATCACTACCACTATCACTATCACTGTCACTATCACTATCACTATCACTATCACTATCACTATCACTATCACTATCACTATCACTATCACTATCACTATCACTTTCACTATCACTATCACTATCACTATCACTATCACTATCACTATCACTATCACAATTTGAATAATTCTTCTGATAACGATTATGGACACATTTAGATAATGTAAAATGTTATATTGCTCTTTCTAGCAAAAACATTTAGTTATCTTAAGCTGTTTAGCAGTAACAGAAACCGCAGGCAGACAAAGCGCCGCTGCTAAAAAAGGTGAATAAGTTTAAAAAACGAATTAAATTGCACCATTTAATCCCTTTGCAGACCCAATGAAATACAACAAGGACATTATCATTCTTTCAGAAAATTTAGCAAAACGAATTAATATGATACACTTAAAACCCGATGTAAATGAAATACAATATTATGATCGCTCATCTTTGTAATAGAAGTTAAAAAATTAAGGAAGGTTCTCTTTAACACACATTTAATAAAGTCAAATTACATGGAATTCCCAATAATTAAAGAATAAAATAAATATTCAAAAACGCCAGTTTCCAAATTTCAAAAAGATGAATTAATTTAACAGATATTACAAACATGAATCAATTTGCAATATTTAAATATTATGTAAACTGAGTGTAATGCAATATTAGTCTAAGCCATCTCTGTAGGCTTTAAACAAAATAAATAACTAGTATTTAACCGTTTCAAAACTTAAAGAAAATGGCGATTTGCAACCAATTCAAAAATTTAAAAAAAATGGCTGTTTCAAGGTTAACATTAAACTTTTAAAATTGTGAGAGCTCGTATACGTGACAAGAAATTAATCAAAATTCATTTGTTTTAAAAGTAAATAAAACGTTCCTGCTTAATGCGCACTTAACTAGTTAAAGAATTATTGCATTTTTAAACTTAGACAAAATGGCGTCATTTATTTTATAAAATAAGGAATTATACTAGATCAAAACTATTAAGAATAACATCCTAAAATGGAAATAAAACATTGAAATTGTGTAAATGGGGCACGACGGCGCTCTTCCATATATTTAACCTTGGTTAACATACTAATTCAATAAAATTTACAAACATTTCAAGGCAAAATACTATCATTAAATTTTAAAAATTGTGAGGTTATGATGATTTATATCCAGTAATAACGTACCTAAAAGCGCGTGTTACTTAATCTTCACTATAAACGACTTCTGACCGAAATCACTCAATTAGTAACAGCTGACCGTCCTTAATTTTAATTACTATGACTAATTAAACTATTAAAACACTTACCTCGTATTATTCACTAAAGTTGAAATATTCCTTTTTAATCCAGTTACATCTGTAGTTAAAGTTCTTGTCGCTACAATTAAGATTTGAATACCCTTTGCTAAATTATCAACGCGCGCTTCTAATAACGAATTTCCTTGTTGTGCCGGAGGAAGGTAGTGCGGATTTGGAGACGAAACTTGTTGCGATATTCTGCTTAAGTCAGATCTGAAATTCTCAATAGCAGTTTGAGATTCAGCTGATTGCCATTCTAAAGCCTGTAATCTTCTGCCCACATCGCGTATATCATTTCTTATATTGTCTAATTTTTCGACTAATAGGACTTCGAGACGAGTTAGTCGATATTCGATATCCCCATTGTTACGGTGGGGTGGTTGTTGCCGGTCTAGAAATGGAGCGGGTTGTTGAACCTAAATTAAATCTTTGAGAATCTTTTTTGTTGCAAAATTGATGAATTACCGTTGGTGGTGGAACTGGTGGTATTACTGGTGCTTGCCTTGGCCTTGGTCTTCCAGTTTCGGGTTGTTCCGATTTAACTACCCCCAAAATGTGGAAGAACGAGCAGAGTAGCGGTACTACCAACATATTGCGATGAAAAGCACACACCGACTAACTTGTAATCTTGTGTTGGGGATTGGAATATGCAAGGTTGCTGAAAGAGTGGAAATAAGAAAAATAGACAATGATGCGGAGACGTAAACTTTTTTCTAACTCTTTGAGTTAATGCAATACAGATGCCGCCGGTTGATCTATTTATAAAAGTAGAAACTTTTCGATGCCAAATGATTTGATTACGTTTTAAGTGGCGATTATTTAAATAATTACGGTTCTATTTTTGATCATCGTCAAGAATGAATTATGTCGTCA
Source organism: Vesta saturnalis (assembly GCA_036346205.1). NCBI lineage: Eukaryota > Metazoa > Arthropoda > Insecta > Coleoptera > Lampyridae > Vesta > Vesta saturnalis. Next base: position 1,030,222 of record JARFJB010001008.1, on the reverse strand, counting down.
AGCTTGATTTATCTAAAATATCTGTGAGCGTGTGTATCCTATCACGATTTTTATGCGATATTAATATGGAAATTTTAATTCAATACTTAACTAATGATATCATTATTGCCAAGGACGCTCTTATTCTTTAATCCCCGCTAAAGTACGAGGGATATGCTTAAAATAAGTTGACATTCAAATATACAATAAACTTGACACAATTTTATCTGTTTGTAGTAATGCTAACATTTTTCCCCTAATTTCACTAGGAAATTTAAAAATTATACAGTAACTGTCGCCCACTTTTTTTATTCATTGGCTATTAAACAATTTGTAATTAAAAATATTCTAATCCTCATTTATAATGATAATTAATTCTAGCATAATCACATATTAATATAAATATGAATATATTCTCCATTAAAAGTAAGGTGATGTCTGTATTACAGTACACACCTACGTGTGATATTAGCAGCTAATTACTACCAATCTGAAAATATTTTTTTTCGTATGCAATCGAAAGTTAATTACGAATCAATCCCAATTAGCAATAATATATAAACAAGTCAAAAAATAAGGCTGTGAAAATGAACATTCCAGTGTTATAAGTCAAATAAAAGGAAATCAACATTGGCGCCTAAATAGGAAGTTATATTCAAATTAATCCATAAACGTGACAATATTTAAATCAACGTTTTTGTGCTCCCGTCCAGCAACACTGAACTTATAATCCTCAAAGTCGTTCTAAAACTACTTGTTTCTGGCCTTGGCCGAGAATATTTGGGTTGGCACTACGTGAACATTTTCAAATAGCTGTCTTACATTAAAACATTGACACGTTGGTGTTACCAGAGCTGCCAACGTAACTTACAATATATGATGTCACCAAACATGTTTTAATGCTAATTTTATTAAGTATAATAACATCGCCACAAGAAATTTATTGCTATTTTGTGAAAACTGAAATTAAAGGAACAGCACACTATTGACGCTCAAACCAAAAGCCAAAACGGTCATAGATACGGCGCGATCAGTAATACCCGACACAGCCGCTGTAATAAAACATGGCGTTACGCAACATACGTGATAGTGCGCCCATACTAAATATAACCTCAAAATTGAAATTTGAAGTTTAATGTCTATGTGTGGCAAGAAGGGGAGGCGCTCTTATGAAACATGTTGTTAGTAACCATTCGCCGCAAATTTAATCATTTTTCAATTTGTTTTTTGTTCTTTGCGTAATTTCGAATAATTTGGGCACTCCTAAACATAAAACTCTAAATGTCAATTTTTGAGGTTATATTTAGTATGGGCGTATTACCACACCATGTGTTGCGGCAAATGGTTACTAACGTCATGTTTCATAATAGCGGCTGTGTCAATGATTATTAATATACAGGGTGATTGATTAGTAAGATAAAGTTCAGTATCTTCTATGTCCTTCGAAGCATCAAAGCAAACGTTACGGGAGATTATAGCCATCATTAAGCTTCATATTTTAAAATTAGTTACAATGTTACAGGGTGTTCCATAACGCCGTTCCACACCAAAGTTAAATTTTTTTAAACGAAACACCCTATATTTTAATTTAAATTTGAAATCCGCTTCACTTCCTCATTACAAAAATATATACTTGTAATATGTTATACAGGGCATTTAAAAAGTTATAACCACTTTTCCATGAAAATCGTAACAAGTTCACCGCCCTGTATAATTTCAAAGGGCTACAAAAACAATGATCTGTTGCAGCCGTAGCTTTTTAATAATTGTCAAATTTTATAAAAATGATTGAGTTTGTGAATATTCGTTAAATTGATTACAGGGTCAACCTGTATTTTATATCACTATCGAAAAGTACTATTGTTTTACTTATATTTTTGTTAAGCATTTCCTATGCCCAAAATTATTAGTTTTTGAGATATTTTCATTTTTATATGCAAAGTATTAATTATGTGTCTAAATGTTTGCCAATTATGAGTTGGCCGTGATTTATTTGTCAAAAACTGACAGTTTACCATTATTGTCTGTTAATTGATTGTTGTGGTAAATTTGTTTATAATTTTAAAAAATCTAAAATAGGGCAAAAATGAATTTCACACGTGATGAAATCCTAGATATGATATGGATATTGGGAGAATGCAATAAAAATGCATTGCTTTCAAAAAGAGTTTATTTTGAACGTTTTCCTGAGAGGCGACAACCTACAAAATCAAGTTTAGAAAGATTGATGGATCGGTTTAACCGAACTGGTTCAGTTAACTATGAAAAGTATGAACGAACAAATACTACTGTGACAGAGGAAAACGAAATGAATGTGTTGTTGGCAATTACAGAAAACCCACATACAAGTATAAGGAGTATTTCTAAAGAACAACAACTAAGTTACTATTGTGTGCAAACAATTCTGTGTAAAAACAAAATGTACCCTTATCACATTCAATTGCATCAGGAATTAACAGATAATGATTTTGAGAAGAGATTAGCATTTTGTGAATGGGCCCTACAAAAGGTTAATCAACAGAGAGGCTTTTTTGACTATGTATTGTTTGGAGATGAAGCTACATTTCATCGAAATGGTTGTGTTAACAGGCACAACTTTCACTATTATTCCATAAGTAATCCACACCACATAATTACACATAGTCAAACCAGATGGTCGTTAAATGTGTGGGGAGGTATTGTTGGTAACTATGTCGTAGGGTCATATTTTTTTGAAGATCATTTAAATGCTGAGATGTATTTAGATTTTTTAGTAAATCACTTACCTGTATTACTGGAAGAGGTTCCACTTCGTATCCGCCAGCAAATGTGGTTTTTACAGGACGGTTCTCCTGTACACCATAATCTTTTAATTCAAGGTGAACTTGATGATCAGTATCCTGAAAAATGGATCGGAAGAGGTGGACCAGTGCGATGGCTACCCAGGTCACCAGAATTCAATAAAATGGACTCATTTTTTGGGGTTACATTGAGAATGAAGTTTATAAAACACCTCCGACAACAAGAGATAACATGAAGGAAAGAATAACAAATGAATTTCAAAATATCAGTGTACAAATGCTTAGTAATGTTAGTAACTCTTTCAATTACCGTTTTCAGGCATGCACAGATGTCTTGGGAGGTCATTTTGAACATCTTTTGAAATTAACCTTTATTTTAGTTTAGGAAATTAATATTGGTTTTATTTGTTCGTAATTGTAATTTTTTGTAAAATTTGTTTGTAGTATACTTGTTTTTATTCCTGTAGTCGTTCTTTGACCACTATATTCACAGAGAATAATAGTAAACTGTCAGTTTTTGACAAATAAATCATGGCCAACTCATAATTGGAAAACATTTAGACACACAATTAATACTTTGCATATAAAAATGAAAATATCTCAAAAACTAATAATTTTGAGCATAGGGAATGCTTAACAAAAATATAAGTAAAACAATAGTACTTTTCGATAGTGATATAAAATACAGGTTGATCCATTTGAAAAAACTGAGAAAATAATGAATTGATGTTTTGACTCACCCTGTAATCAATTTAACGAATATTCACAAACTCAATCATTTTTATAAAATTTGACAATTATTAAAAAGCTACGGCTGCAACAGATCATTGTTCTTGCCGCCTTTGAAATTATACAGGGCGGTGAACTTGTTACGATTTTCATGGAAAAGTGGTTATAATTTTTTAAATACCCTGTATAACATATTACAAGTATATATTTTTGTAATGAGGAAGTGAAGCGGATTTCAAATTTAAATTAAAATATAGGGTGTTTCGTTTAAAAAAATTTAACTTTGGTGTGGCACGGCGTTATGGAACACCCTGTAACATTGCAACTAATTTTAAAATATGAAGCTTAATTATGGCTATAATCTCCCGTAACGTTTGCTTTGATACTTCGAAGGACATAGAAGATACTGAACTTTATCGCACTAATCAGTCACCCTGTATATATATATATATATATATATATTTAAACCAAAAAGGGTAGCAGAACCATACCATAATGTTTCTGAATCATATTTTATAACTTTTCCAGAATTGTTTGCATTAAAGCTGTGCAACAAAAGCTTAAATTCACAGAGAATTTCTCTTTAAAGAGAAAATCACTATTAAAGGTGCTTTATCCCTCCGTCCGAGCGTCCGTCCTGCCGACTGTCTCTGTATTTACTTCTAAACCGCATAAGATATCAAATTGCGTTTTTTTGCGTTGTTTCCTAGACATTACGCTAGGAATATCAATATGACACTGCAATATATTCGCGTAATTCGTCAGAAATTCATATTGTACTACCAATGTTGTCAGAAAACCAGCAAATTGAAATGTAAGGCCACGTGCACTTTTGTGCACAGTTACGAAGAAGAACAAATGCCTAATTTTGTTTCGCTACTATTTCTCTTCCAAAACACTTACAATACATTCCGTTGTTTCTCATCCTGACTATGTACAAAAACACTCTGTAACAATTCAAACCTAAGTCCAAGTAGTGCGTGCACATATCTAATGAGTCGTGTATCTGTGCGTGCGCAGTATAACTCGGCCTCCAGATAACCTATCGACTTCTGATTTTTGGTATATGATGCCTTATGTACTCTACTGGTACAAAGTTTTCACCGTGTGATTTATGAGTGTTGGTCAACGTTTGGCCTAAATTTTGCCCAGTACTTATCTTGATACACTAATTTCGTTGTGAACGAGTCAAAATGTATTCTCTCGATGACCACGAGCAAAACTCTGGAGTCCATGGATGTTAGTTAACATTTGGGCCAAATATGGTTCACATTCTGTGTCTATAGTACAATTGCATTAAGGTCATGGCCTAATTGATTTCACCAATGCTAAAAAGCTTAATGGCCTGTTGGTCAGTATTTTAACTAAATTTAGCCAAAACCTATGTTTGTATACCAATTTCGTTGGGTATAGGGCAAAGTGGATCATCTCGGTGACTAAGAGCTACATTCTATTGTCCATGAGTGTTGGTCAGCATTTAGACAGAATATTGCCCAAACTTTATACTTATGCACTAATCCTGTTGGAGTCAGGCAAAATTGATTGCATCAATATCCAAAGGTTAAATCATCCATTGGTGTTGGTCAGTATTTGGTCTGAACACTGGACTCGAAGCCCAATACCTAAACTCTACAATACATATGTTTTGGTCAGTAATTGAACTGAATTTAGACCAAAACCTATGTGTGTGTGTATGTGTGTGTGTGTGTGTGTGAGTGTATTTGTGTATGTGTTTGTTTGTGTTTGTGCTTGTGATTGTGCTTGTGTTTGTGCTTGTGCTTATGCTTGTGCTTGTGCTTGTGCTTGTACTTGTACTTGTGCTTGCGCTTGTGCCTGTGCCTGTGCCTGTGCCTGTGCCTGTGCCTGTGCCTGTGCTTGTGCTTGTGCTTGTGCTTGTGCTTGTGCTTGTGCTTGTGCTTGTGCTTGTGCTTGTGCTTGTGCTTGTGCTTGTGCTTGTGCTTGTGCTTGTGCTTGTGCTTGTGCTAGTCCTTGTGCTAGTCATTGTGCTAGTCCTTGTGCTTGTGCTTGTGCTTACGCTTGTGCTTGAGCTTGAGGATGTTATTGTTGGTTATATAACTGGGAAATCCCCACGACGTACACATAAAAGAACGTAAACATCACAATTATGTTTTCCAGGTCTGTTTGCCTTTTACGTAATTAGGTAATTTGTGTGTTTTTTAAAAAGTCCCCTAGATGTATTTCAATAGTGAAAGGTTGTTATAGTGGTTACATAACTGGGAAAACCAAATAAATAATTACTTTATATTAATGATTATTGGAAACCGTTAAATAGATAGTATTGTCCACTTATAAATAAAACTCAGAAAGCGAATGTGCCGTGGCTGTAAGCAACAAAAACCAACTGTGTCCCCTGTCAAGACGTTCTTTCAATAGATTATCAACAATAACACTGGTAAGTGATCGTTGATGTTTTTAACCCTTGCCCCTTATTTTATTTACTTTATTTAATTACCTGTACAAATTTTTTAATGTTATGATTTATCACCACCACCAACGTATCTCGGTCTAAACCTGTCGTAAACCTTCATGCGATCAACACACTTGTTATACCTTAATCCGTACATTTACAGTGTTATGTAATTATTATTATGATTGTCAAATGATTATGAACATTGGGTAAAATAAAACACGTAGTCCTATAGCTGTCTTACGAGTTTTAAATCACCATCTTAGACTTGAATTGTAAATCTTGTTTCTCTTAATCAAATTTATAAACAGATTTTTAATTGCAACTCAATGTTAAATCGGCAAGTAATATAGAAACAAGTTTAAGATGCTGATCTGAAATCAATTTCTATCAAAACATCTTCATACTAAGTCAAAGTGGGTTTTTGCAAGCTGTAAGTTAAGATTTGATCGAGATTAGTTTGCGGATGATCGACTGTTTTCCCATGCCGGTGCGCTCACGTTTAGGAAGAGTACCAACTCTGAGTGTCGGTGAGTCTTATCAACGAAGTAAGCGGTCGCTTATGGAAGTTAGGTATATACCGCGAGAGAATCGTTTACCTGAAGGTTATGTAGAATTATTAGCTCAGCTTCTTCATTGACTTGAATGAGAGTGCTTTGATTGATTGATTAATTGATTTGACTCACAGATACACAGACACGCACAGGCACATACATACACACAAATACACACGCGCACACACAAACACACATACACACAAACGCGCGCGCACACACACACACACACACACACACACACACACACACACACACACATACACATACGAAGACACACACACACATAGACAAACAGACTCGCACAAACACAGATACACACAAACACACACGCATACACACATAATGACATACAGCAGACACAGACACACGTAGACACACACAGTCACACTCAGGAACACAAAGACGCACTGGCATACACAAACATACACACGCGCGCGCCCACACACACACCCACGCACGCACGCACGCACGCGCACACACACACACGCGCACGCACGCACCCACACACACGCACATAGGCTGGCACAAAGGCACACAGACACACACGCACACAAATACGCAACACACACCTGCACACGCGTACATGCGCACACGCGCGCAGTCACGCACTCACGCACATATGAAAAATCGTGTTTTCAAATCAAAAAATGTAAAGTAGGAAAAGCTTTTTATCGAAATTGAACCTGAAATCTCACAATAGTAATATGTACAATTTTGTCCGCCATATTCCTAGATTGATAAAGTAGCGTTTACCATTGCCAAAAAAACAACCATTTCGTGAAACAATGATCATTTATATTATTATTTTTTTACGAAGGAATATAAGTATCTCTGCTAAATGATGGAGTGTGGCTTCTTTGTTTGGTTGTACGCCAAAAGCGTGATGGTACTTCAGTTCAAGCAAAAAACTGAAACTTATTTTTTAGTCAATTTATATATGTGACGGTACATAACACCAACATGGTGAAACAGAAACTTATTTTAAAATGAGCTCAAACATGTAACAAAGCGCTTTTGTACTCGTAAAATAAAAAAGAATCGGAATGTCCTTAAATTCAGATAGAATTGATTTTTTTTTTAATTTCTATCAATTAGATTAACAATAGTCGACAATAATTAATAGACACTTACACGCACGCACGAACCTATACATGAATGCACGCATACACGCACTCACATAACCATTTTTTCAATCAAAAGAATTTTTTGAAATTTCAAACATTGCATTTCTGCGAAATGATTCGTAAAAGATTTGCTGAGTATTACCCTGCAGAATTACTCTTTGGTTTACATGGATTTAGCAATGGAGCACGCTGAATCAGTGCCAAAAGCACTAATACCATAAATGGTTCGATTGTGCATTTTACAATTATATATATATATATATATATATATATATATATATATATATATATATATAGAATAATGGATTGTGTCAAATTAAAAAACAAAAGCAATCGTTAAGGTTAGACTTTACACATTAATTTGTGTACTGCAAAAAACTGAATGTGCATGTTTATTACAGGTTGGAAGGTTTCAAAATACTAGAAAAGACTTACACTTTCGTGCTCATCAGATAAATTATAGCAGTTAATCAAAATCTTTTAAACATATCCCTGGTACTTTAAAACAAACAAGCCTTGACATTTAAGAAGTTTAATGTCCTGATCATTAACTTACTAGTTTAATAAAATGTTACACCTAATTTTTTTACAAAAAAACAATACAATGCCGATTCGATCAGCATAATTATAAAGCAAAAAGGTCACTTAAACCGGTAAAACTGCACGAATAAACAATGCATCGATATTTTTTTATCTTAAAAAAAATTATACTTACAGAAGGTGTTCTTCTAAAATAAACTGAATAATGAAGGTCAGCTTCAAAGATATCTAATGGCGATACACCTAACAATGGAATTTAAATTGATTTTCTCATCGTAGATTAGCTCATCCGTAACACTGCGTTATTTAAGAACTTTAATGTAGTTTTTAAGCACACGCCACTGTTAGTAATAAGTGTGAGGAATGTGTGTGAACTAATCTTTATCTATAAAAAAAACCAATAATCGAAATGGTCATGTTTTACAAGGAAATGCTTGAGGTTAACTAACTGTGTTTCCCATTTTTCGGTTTCTTTTACGCACGTTTATGGGAATCCCTATCTAGACGTATGTTAAAAATCACGTTCATTCACTTTAGCTTCTTCCGACCATTTGGGTTTGTCAACAACAATCAAGTTTAAAACCAGTCTTTATTTTATTTATTTCATCATAAAAGGATCATAATTTAAGTATTATTTGTATTAAGTCTCCAGTATCCAATCTCGCATGTTACCTGTTTTTCTATTTTTAATTTAAATAAATCATGTTTATGTGCCATTTGCTTTTAGGTGCACAATAACGAAATTCAAACAATGACTAAATAAAATAAAAAAATTTTTGTTAATTAATCAATCACAAATTTGAAATTTGGAATTTACAAGTATTAATAGTGTAACTGTTCATAGTTTCGATTAGATCAACATTAACGAAACCAGTTATATGTGTTAATTATTACTAATTTCTATTTGTGCACTAATTGGAGTCATATATCTAGTTTACAGCAAAATAATTCTAATAAACAAATATTTCTGTCGATTCCTTCAAATTTTTCCAAAATTATCGAAAAGGTTATGTTTAACAGGATAATGTCATTTGCGTCCCACTATAACATTATTTCGAAATCTCATTATAGCTTTGTTCAAAGATCATCAACGCAAACTGCAATATTTAAGTCTGTATCTAATATTTTAACCCAAATTGAAAATCACAATTTTACACTAAATCACGAAGTACTATTGCTAAAAATAGAGCAATATGGATTCAGAGGTACTGGTGCCAAACTGATACGATCTTATTTAGAAAATCGAACATTACGAGTGTGCATCACTGAGGAAAGAAACAAACTTCAAAGTTTTTACTCTAAACCTATTACTATAAATCAAGGTGTCCCACAAGGGTCAATAATTGGACCATTACTCTTTTTGTTATACACTAACGATTTAAGCAATAATTTACAGTTAGATTCCATTTATCAATTTGCTGACGATACTTCTTGTATTGGCTCTGCTCCTAACTTTCAAAAACTATCTCTAGTAGCTTTTAATATGATAACTTGTTGTAAAAATAATTAATTAAAATTAAATAAAACTAAAACAGAGTTAATCGTATTTAGCGATAGATTATACGAATCTTTATACGTACGTGTAGGAAAGCAAACCATACCACAACAAAACGAAATACAATTTCTTGGTGACTTTAGACTATAAACTGAAATGGTCCCACTATTGCCTAAAGTTGCGTAAAAAGCTGAGTTTACTTGTCTTATTAAACATCTAAGATCACAAATATCTATTAGCACAATTAGAATGTTTTATTTTTCTAAAGTACAATCTCTCCTACTTTACGGTATCATGTTTTGGGGATCTAGTTCTCACTTAAAAAATGTTTTCGTAACACAAAAGCAAACAATTAGATGTATTGTGGGTGTTTCGCCTTTAACGTCAGTTAAAAAATGTTTATTAGAACTTAACATAATGACTGTGTTTAAATAGTTTTTTATTCATTTACAAATACTCTATTAAGTGCTTGGTTTAGATAATTTTTTAAGCTTCCGGTTTGACCGGAAGCGCACATAATTTTATTTTTTTAAATCACACTGTATATATATTTTTGCATTGCTTATTTTTTTCTCAATCCATACGTATAAAATTCTTATAGGGTTTTATAAAACAAAATTAGAGAAAAATGCCATCGAAAGTTTTTCAATTTTATTATATGATTAGAAAAATTAAACAAAATCAGTTACAATTAGCGAATAAATTGTTCAAAGTTGCCACCATTCTGTTCTAGACATGCTTCTAATCGTCTCCTGAGTTCATGGTTAGTTGATTTTTTGATTTACTGCGTAGTTAAATTAACACATGCAGCTGTAATTTTATTCTTTAAGTCTACAACATTTAAAGGTGTATCGGCATACACCACTGTTTTTAAATGACCCCACAAGAAAAAGTCTAACGGTGTAAGATCCGGTGATCTCGCTGGCCATTCTACCGGGCCGTTAGTTCCTATCCATCGGTCATTGAACGTTTGGTTAAGATATTCTTTTACTATCAACGCGTTGTGAGCTGGAGCTCCATCTTGCTGGAAATACAATTGTTGTCGCAGAAGCAGAGGAAACTCATCGAACATTGTTGGTAGCACGTTATCTAAAAATTCAAGATACCTATTGGCGTTTAGATTACCATCATAGAAATAAGGCCCTAGTAATTGGTTTCTAATTAAACCGCACCAAACATTAGTACTCCATACGGTTTGATGGTTAGTTTCCATTGATCAATGAGGATTTTCGTCAGACCAATAACGATTGTTTTGTTTATTAATAACTCCATTATTTGTAAACTTGGATTCATCTGTCCATAAAATATGATCTAAAAATAATGGATTGTGATCACATTGCTCAACTATCCATGCAATCAAAGTTAATCTCCGATCAGAGTCTTGAGGCCGCAAGTGTTGAACCAAATCGACTTTATACGGCAGCATTTTGAATTTTTTAATGTCCTGTGAATTGAGCCAACTGATACACCTACTTCTTGCGCTACATGTCTAATAGCTGACCGTGGATTTACTCTAAAATAACCCAATATTTGTACTTCAATATCTTCGGTCAAAACATTTCTTTGTTATTATAAGTTTTTGTTATGAACGAATAAGTTCAAAGGTAATTATGTAATTAAAAATTATTATTAATTTTATTAAATATATAAATAAAAAGTTTACCTCGAGTAGGATTCGAACCTACGACCTGTACTTTGCTAGAGTACCGCGCTAATCAACTGCGCCACCAAGGTTCAAGCCCCAATCGATGCAAATTTTGTCTTTATGTATTTTAAAATTAGTCAAGTTGCTTTGGTATGTGTGAATCCTTGCGATATTGCAGGCTCACATTCCATTAATATAAGTAATTTGACTGTTATATCATTATATTTAGAATTTACATCAGTTCTACATACATAAAGACAAAATTTGCATCGATTGGGTCTTGAATCTTGGTGGCGCAGTTGATTAGCGCGGTACTCTAGCAAAGTACAGGTCGTAGGTTCGAATCTTACTCGAGGTAAACTTTTTATTTATGTATTTAATAAAATTAATAATAATTTTTAATTTCTTTGTTGTTCTAAATTCTGATAATTTACTCCTGGTAATGTTCCACGCATTCTAAGCGATTGTTCAATTTTTCGTATGTAACTTTCGGAAAGATGGTATCTATTGGGATATCTTTGTGCGTATAATTCTACCGCTCGTCGAGAATTACGTTTACATTCACCGAAAATTAACAACAGGTCAACTTTTTCACTGTTATTCATTTTAAACAATTATTTCAATTGAAATCAAATTAAACTTTTATCTGATTGTCAATTGCAATAAACGAAAAAACAATTGCGATGCGATTTTGTTGACGTACGCTGCCTACGGTTTTGTTTGATTCTTCTAATCGTATAATAAAATTGAAAAACTTTCGATGCCATTTTTCTCTAATTTTTTTTTATAAAACCTTATAAGAATTTTAGACGTATGTATTGAGAAAAAAATAAGCAATGCAAAAAATGCAAAAATATATATACAGTGTGATTTAAAAAAATAAAATTATGTGCGCTTCCGGTCAAACCGGAAGCTTAAAAAATTATCTAAACCAAGCACTTAACAGAGTATTTGTAAATGAATAAAAAACTATTTAAACACTTTCTTGTGAAACGCAATACAAGTTATTGAGTGCGTCCGATTATATTGAACGCACTGTATATATATATATATATATATATATATATATATATATATATATATATATATATATATATATACACAGGGTGTATTTTAAAATCACCGACAAACGAACACTGGAGATTCTACGATACAAAATAAGACAAAAATTATCATAAACCCTTTTCCGAAAATGCTTCCTAACCGAGATACAGGTTGATTAAAAAATAATTTTTTTAAGATTTTTTTAAGATTCCTGAAAAACTAAAAAAGATATTACACTGAGATTTGGTACACCTAAATGTCTAATTAAGTACAATTAATCAGGTGAGTTTGGGTCAACTGGCTCCATCCAGTGGCGTAGAATATGTTAAGTTATCATTTTAAGTAAAAAAAAAACGCACGTCCCTGCTTTTTTTGAAGAAATATTTTTTTGTTAAATGCAACATTTAATTCCGTAAATAAAATGATACTTAGTCTTTTTTTCGATTCGGCACCCGTTTTTGAAGTATTTTGCATTAACATAACCCACTACATTATTCAGTAATACCCGAATGAAATAAATCAGAGATTGCTTTGCATTTGACAGTTACGTATCTTATGTTTACTAAAATAGTTGCATTTACGCGTGTTTTGTAATTCATTGTTTGTGTCTAATTACTGTGAAAAAATGAATTATTCCAAACGAGAACTGGTCGATATGCATTTATGTCATGGTAATACCAATTGCAATGCTCGTGCAGCTGCTCGACTTTATGATCAAAGATTTCCAAATCCACATCATACTACGTTTAGAACCGTTCATCGTAACTTGTTAGAGTATAAAATCTAAAGAAAAATTTCGGACGAAATGCTCGTGTACCAGTTGAAATTGAGGAACAAATTTTAGATAGAGTTTATGAAAATTCATCAATAAGTACGCGTGAGTTAGGTTTAGAATTTGGTGTGTCGCATAGCAAGTCTTGGAAAGTTTTACGAGAACAAAGTTTACATCCCTTTCACCTACATCCTTGTCGAATGAATTGTTGTGAATGGTTTTTAAATAAAAATGCTGAGGGTGTACAATTTGTTAGAAACTTATTGACCACTGATGAGTGTATTTTTTCCCGAACTGGAATAATAAACTTCCCACAAATGGTTAGATGAAAATCAGCATCCAACTGTAGTTACAGCTCACCAACATAGATTTAGCGAAAATATTTGAATAGGTATACTTGACGATCACCTAATCGGACCTATCCGTTTTCCTCAAAGACTTACTGGCGAATTCTATTTAAATTTGTTGCGAGAAGATTTGCCAGAATTGTTTGATGACGTACCCTTAGATGTTAGATTGAACATGTATTTCATGCATGATGGTGCACCACCACATTCTACACGAAATGTCAGAGAATTTTTAAATGCATGGTTCCCTGGACGCCGGGTTGAACGAGGAAGTGAAGTAGCGTGGCCGGCACGATCGCCAGATTTAAACCCATTGGATTTTTTGTGTGAGGGGTATCTGAACACTCGTGTCTATTCTGTTCAAATTGATAATCGAGAGCAACTTTGGAATCGCATACAGATGGGATGCGATGAGATTAGGGCTATGCCACAAATTTTTCGGCGTGTTAGGTTTCATTTGCTAAGAAGAATACAAGCTTGCATTCAAAAGGAAGTAGGACATTTTGAATAATATGTATAAAAATAATTATTATTTTGTTTTTGATTCCTTCAATATCTATTTAATAATGTACCTAATAGTTAACTGAGTTATTTTTTTGTAAAATTTTGATTTTTATTGAATAATGTGGTCATTTATGTTAATGCAAAATATTTCAAAAACGGGGCACCGAATCGAAAAAATACTGATTATGATTTTATTTGCAGAATTAAATGTTGAATCTATCAAAGAAATATTTCTTCAAAAAAACCAGGGGGGTGCGTTTTTTTTTTACTTAAACTGATTAACTGATTAAATATTCTACGCCACTGGATGGAGTCAGTTGACGCAAACTCACCTGATTAATTGTATTTAATTAGACATTTAGGTGTACCAAATATCAGTGTAATATCTTTTGTAGTTTTTGAGGAATCTTAAAAAAACCTTAGAAAAAGTATTTTTTAATCAACCTGTATCTCGGTTAGGAAGCATTTTCGGAAAACCGTTTATGATCATTTTTGTCTTATTTTGAATCATAGAATCTCCAGTTTTCGTTTGTCGGTGATTTTAAAATACATCCTGTATATATATATATATATATATATATATATATATATATATATATATATATATATATATATATTATATATTATATAGGGTGATTGATTAGTGCGATAAAGTTCAGTATCTTCTATGCCCTTCGAAGTATCAAAGCAGACGTTACGGGAGATTAATAGCCATCATTAAGCTTCATATTTTAAAATTAGTTACAATGTTACAGGGTGTTCCATAACGCCGTGCCACACCAAAGTTAAATTTTTAAACGAAACACCCTATATTTTAATTTATATTTGAAATCGCTTCACTTCCTCATTACAAAAATATATACTTGTAATATGTTATACAGGGTATTTAAAAAGTTATAACCACTTTTCCATGAAAATCGTAACAAGTTCACCGCCCTGTATAATTTCAAAGGGCTACAAGAACAATAATCTGTTGCAGCCGTAGCTTCTTAATAATTGTCAAATTTTAAAAAACTGATTGAGTTTGTGAATATTCGTTAAATTGATTACAGGGTGAGTCAAAACATCAATTCATTATTTTCTCAGTTTTTTCAAATGGATCAACCTGTATTTGATATCACTATCGAAAAGTACTATTGTTTTACTTATATTTTTGTTAAGCATTCCCTATGCCCAAAATTATTAGTTTTTGAGATATTTTCATTTTTATATGCAAAGTATTAATTATGTCTAAATGTTTACCAATTATGAGTTGGCCATGATTTATTTGTCAAAAACTGACAGTTTACCATTATTGTCTGTTAATTCATTGTTGTGGTAAATTTGTTTATAATTTAAAAAATCTAAAATAGGGCAAAAATGAATTTCACTCGTGATGAAATCCTAGATATGATATGAATATTGGGAGAATGCAATAAAAATGCATTGCTTTCAAAAAGAGTTTATTTTGAACGTTTTCCTGAGAGGCGACAATCTACAAAATCAAGTTGATGGATCGGTTTAACCGAACTGGTTCAGTTAACTATCAAAAGCATGAACGAACAAATACTACTGTGACAGTGGAAAACGAAATGAATGTGTTGTTGGCAGTTACAGAAAATCCACATATTTCTAAAGAACAACAACTTAGTTACCATTGTGTGCAAACAATTCTGTGTAAAAACAAAGTGCACCCTTATCACATTCAATTGCATCAGGAATTAACAGATAATGATTATGAGAAGAGATTAGCATTTTGTGAATGGGCCCTACAAAAGGTTAATCAACAGACAGACTTTTTTAACTATGTATTGTTTGGAGATGAAGCTACATTTCATCGAAATGGTTGTGTTAACAGGCACAACTTTCACTATTATTCCACAAGTAATCCATACCACATAATTACACATAGTCAAACCAGATGGTCGTTAAATGTTTGGGGAGGTATTGTTGGTAACTATGTCGTAGGCCATATTTTTTTGAAGATCACTTAAATGCTGAGATGTATTTAGATTTTTTTAGTAAATCACTTACCTGTATTACTGGAAGAGGTTCCACTTCGTATCCGCCAGCAAATGTGGTTTTTACATGACGGTTCTCCTGTACACCTTAATCTTTTAATTCAAGGTGAACTTGATGATCAGTATCCTGGAAAATGGATCGGAAGAGGTGGACCAGTGCGATGGCCACCCAGGTCACCAGAATTCAATAAAATAGACTAATTTTTTTGGGGTTACATTAAGAATGAAGTTTATAAAACACCTCCGACAACAAGAGATAACATGAAGGAAAGAATAACAAATGAATTTCAAAATATCAGTGTACAAATGCTTAGTAATGTTAGTAACTCTTTCAATTACCGTTTTCAGGCATACACAGATGTCTTGGGAGGTCATTTCGAACATCTTTTTTAATTAAATTTTATTGTAGTTTAGGAAATTAGTATTGGTTTTATTTGTTCGTAATTGTAATTTTTTGTAAAATTTGTTTGTAGTATACTTGTTTTTATCCCTGTATTCGTTATTTGACCACTATATTCACAGTCAATAATAGTAAACTGTCAGTTTTTGACAAATAAATCATGGCCAACTCATAATTGGCAAACATTTAGACACATAATTAATACTTTGCATATAAAAAGGAAAATATCTCAAAAACTAATAGTTTTGGGCATAGGGAATGCTTAACAAAAATATAAGTAAAACAATAGTACTTTTCGATAGTGATATAAAATACAGGTTGAACCATTTGAAAAAACTGAGAAAATAATGAATTGATGTTTTGACTCACCCTGTAATCAATTTAAAGAATATTCACAAACTCAATCATTTTTATAAAATTTGACAATTATTAAAAAGCTACGGCTGCAACAGATCATTGTTCTTGTAGCCCTTTGAAATTATACAGGGCGGTGAACTTGTTACGATTTTCATGGAAAAGTGGTTATAACGTTTTAAATACCCTGTATAACATATTACAAGTATATATTTTTGTAATGAGGAAGAGAAGCGGATTTCAAATTTAAATTAAAATATAGGGTGTTTCGTTTAAAAAAATTTAACTTTGGTGTGGCACGGCGTTATGGAACACCCTGTAACATTGTAACTAATTTTAAAATATGAAGCTTAATGATGGCTATAATCTCCCGTAACGTTTGCTTTGATACTTCGAAGGACATATAAGATACTGAACTTTATCGCACTAATCAATCACCCTGCATGTTCACTCTTGCTATGTTTATAAAAAGGAATTCTAATTTATTTAGTAAAAATTCATGTAATTATAGTGTAATGACTACACGTAACAAGGATAATTTGACCATACCGTTACACAGAACATCTATGTTTGAAAAAGGTCCTTATTATTCGTGCATTAAAGCATTCAATTTATTACCGCAGTCTATAAAAAGTATTCCGCCAGAGACACAATTCAAACAAGCTCTCAAACGACATCTAATTTCATTATCGTTGTATAATTTAAATGATTACTTTACCTAACTCTTTGTAATTGACTATTAAATAATATTAACAGATTTAACGTACATTTCTACTTCTTACAATCCTTACAATTTTCTTTGTGCCATTTATGAACAAAAGAATTAAATTTATTTTGAGAACGACATATTTGAGCATCAACATTAAAATATGTTTCAATAAACAAATTTTCTGTATGATATTATTACCTCTAGAGCCTATTTTTTTTGTGACACTCACCAATGACCAGGAGCCACAACACAAGTTGGCATATCCATATAAATCAGCTTCAATTGGACACACCTTATTGTTTTGTGGGTCTCGCTACAATATTAAGGTCACGGTTTTCAGTGGCGTAGAGTGAGATTCTGCTTCTCGGGGTGGAGGCGAAATCCGCAGGTATTTAATCCAAAATTACAGCAATTCTAAAGCATACATGTTTTATTGTGTACTTACAGGGTAGCTGAGGGTACAAATAAAGAAGTTATGTTTTATTGAAAAATCGTTAGGGGAACACGGGGCAGAATGACATACCGGGGCACAACGGCATACCCCCTCTTAAATCGTTTACACCCATCATAAATAAAAATGAAGCTGGCAACACCGATACGATCCTACTCTATCGTGTCATCACAAAAACTGGCGCGTAAATCATTTCAGTCAAGCGATAGTTCCAGACGTGTTGATTTTGTGTCTGTGTTTGTAATATTTTACGAAATTTGATGTTAACGTAAGTACTCAAATAACACTTTACACGTATTATTTTATATTTTTTGTTTTGTATATGATGTAACGGAATAATTTGTTGCCCTCTTTGCGTTTTGTAACAATGTGTAGTTTTAAAAAAATTCTTAAGTTAGTTTTGGGGCGGAATGGACCCATGGAAAATGGAACAGGGTACCATTCCGCCCCAGAATAGGCCATTACGCCCCAGTAATAATTTTATGTTCTGTTAGGTTGGGAAAATATAATAATGTAATAAATAATGTTTATAGGTTTTTTTTTCGAAAAGGTATAGATGTCTCATGACAATTATTTCTTTTCAGATGGTTCGCACATATGTAAGAAAAACCGAGCGCCAAACATGGGATATCAATACCATGGAGAATGCTGTTCTAGCTGTTGTTAACAATGAGATGGGTTTAAAAAAGGCATCTCTACAATATTTGGTTCCTCGTTCTACGCTAAAAAGATATGTTCTAAAGAAAAAATGGAAAAACTTTTTACTGTAGATCAGGAGCGGGAACTTGTAAATTACTTAAAGCTATGGAGTCCAGATTATTTGGATTAACTTTAACTGACTTTCGACGACTGGCGTTTCAACTAGCCGAGGAAAATAAGTGTTGTCATAAGTTCAGCGTCATCAATCAAATGGCTGGACCGGATTTGATGGAAAAATTTCTATCCAGACACCTAACATTAAGCTTACGAAAACCAGAAGCAACACCCGGTGCTCGAGTCATAGGGTTTAATCGCGTTTCAGTAGCCCTATTTTTTAAACTTCTAACTGAAACTGTAGATAAATGCAAGTTAACAGGGGATCGTATCTACAATTGTGATGAGATTGGAATCCAAGTAAATCCAAAATGTCATTCAAAAATTCTTGCTCTAAAAGGAAAACGTCAGGTCGGGGCTCTTGCTTCTGCAGAGAGAGGGGAGACAGTAACAGCAGAAGTGTGTTTCTCTGCGGCAGGGTCATTCATGCCGCCTATGTTAATATTTCCCAGAAAAAGAAGACAGCCCTCATTTGAGATAGAATTACCTCCTGGATCGATGGTGGAAGTAAGTGACTCGGGTTGGATCACAACAGAGTTATTTTTAATTTGGTTCAAGTAGTTTATACAATTCCAGGTTCTTCTCATTTTAGACGGCCATTCGACGCACACAAAGAGTCTTGCTTTGATTAATCTGGCTCGTGAAAATGGTATAGTTCTTTTGTGCATACCTCCCCACTGTTCGCATAAATTACAACCCCTAGACGTCAGTTTCATGAAACCACCAAGCACATACTATGAACACGAAACACGAAAATGGTTGAGAACTAATCCTTCTAAGGTAATTACGTTACACCAGATTCCAACAATTTTTGGAGCTGCCTACCTAGAAGCAGCAAGCATGAAAACTGCCATTAATGGTTTTCGCAAAACCGGAATATGGCCCGTTGATGAATTTGTGTTTAAGGATTGTGACTATATGCCGTCTGCAACGTCTGATATAACTCCAGTTCACGTTACAGCTGAAAGTGAGAAGACAAATACGTTGCCTGACAATATTGATAATTTATTGAATAATCAACCCCATTGTTCAAGTCCAATGTCCCGGTGATGCTCTGAATTCTGAAAATGGCCAAATAATTATTGAGATACCCCTTAATAATGTTGAAGATGCTAAAAATAGTAGTTTTAATTGCAAGTCTCCTACAGATATTATGCCTGTTCCAAAGATTGCTCAGACCACGAAAAGAATTTCTAGGAAAAGAGGCAAAGCAGCGATTCTCTCCTCAACTCCATATAAGGAGGAATTAGAGGTTACCATTACCAAACAAGAGTTAATGAAAAGAAAACAAATTCAAAGAAGAATCGAGAGTAGCCCAACAGAAAGGGGATCTACTCACCTACCTTAACAAAGAAAGAAGATAAAACTAGATGCAACTGGAAAAAAGACTAAAGTTGATCAAAAAAAAGAAAAAAAAGTTGACATAGAAGAAAATTCCTCGACAGACAGTGAAACTGATGATGATGATACTGAATGTCTTTACTGCAACGAATTTTACTATAAACCAACGGAGGGTTGGATAGCATGCTCCATTTGTAAAAACTGGGCCCACAATTCTTGTGCAGGTGTTGAAAGTGGTGACGATGACATTGTCCTTGTCTGCGACTTATGCAAATAAGGCTAAGCTTACCAAATATGGCTTAATATGTTTTTATCTTTTTAGTTTTGATATTAAAGTTGTGTATTTAAGCTTTGGTTTTTTTAAACACAATACAAATATATGGGTTAATATTACTTTTTGGATAAACCCTTCTGCCCCTCAAAGGTGCCATTCTGCCCCAACGTTGGGGCAGAACGGTCATTTTGACATTTTTTCTTTGACATGCGCTAGAAATTCTTTTTTTTATATTTTTAAACTTCTCCAATTTGATAATTAAACGTTGAAGAATGTTTTGTGCTTAATTGTCACTGTCTTCCTCGCCCCTTAACTGTCTTCTTCTTTTCCATATTTCTTCCCCTCCCCTTCCTTTTTCCCCCAGTATCTCCTCTACCGTCCTCCCCTCTTTCTTTACCTCGCTACATTCTTTTATCATATGGTTTATTATTTGCACCCCCTCCCCACATAGCGCCTACATACTCTGTCTTCATCACTTCTCCAATATTCGTTCCCTGTTTCTTCATTTCCACGCCTAAATCTCGCTATTATTTTCTCTCTGTCCTTCCTCCCTTCTCCTTTCAAGTATCCTGTTATTCCTTCTCCCTTGATCTTCCTATAGTTTGTATTGTATTTACCTTCCTTCACCTTCATCCATCTTTCCTGCCTTTGGACATCACTGTCCCTTCTAATTATGTCCTTTCTCACGCTCACACCTTCCCTTCTTAATCTCTCCACTTCGTCTTTCGCGTACCCATTTCTTTCATAATATTCTTTCCTGGTTTCTTGTCCGTATTTTATTCTTCCTTTTTTTATTTCCTTCCAGCATTCTTGTAATATCTTACACTCTGATCCTCTAATTATTTCCTCCTCGTACTTCATTGCTCTCTTTCCCGCCTCCACCCTTATTTTTTCTGCATGCACCTCCTCTCTGATGTATCCCGGCGTTTCTCTTTTCACTCCCAGTACCCATTTCCAGTATTTTTCAAGCAGTCCCTCTACCTCTTTATACTCCTTCCACCACCACACTTCCGCGCCGTACAGCAGCACACTTTTTATTAATTTTTCAAAAAATAATCTCCTTTTCATTAAGTCCATTCCGAACAATCTCTCTCCTACACTCCACACTTACCCTATTAATTTATTTCCTTTTCTCACTCGTTCTTTTATATGCTCTCCATCTTTATTGTCTTGTCTCATCGTATATCCCAAGTAGGTGAATTCCTTTACCTGCTGTATCTCGTCTTCCCTCCATTTCCCCTTCTCCTTTTTCCTCCCCCTTTTTTGAATACCATTACCTTGGTTTTGTTCCCATTTACTTCCAAATATTTTCTTTTTAAACATCTGTCGATAGTTTTTAATATCTCCTTCATTTCTTTTTTTCCTTCGCTATTAACACTACGCCATCAGTGTATTCCAGCAACCACACTTTCCTGTTCCCCACCACTACTCCTCATTCTTGTTGCCCCTTTAATGTCTCCTCTAGATCTCCTGTGCATGTCGCGAACAAGCTTGGGCTCAATAGGCATCCTTGCCTCAGTGCCTTCCTTTTTATGAATCCTTCACTTAATTCCCCATTCACCCTCACCTTATTCCTCGTTTCTTCCTATATTTCTTCCATCCTTGCACAAATACCGCTACCATTTCCCCCCTTTCTTTTCTAGCTACTTATTTTCCATGTGTTTCAAAATGCATATGTTTTCTATCGTACTTCTTCCTCTCCTAAATCCTGCCTGTCCGTCTGTTAGCGGTTTCTTTTCTCCTGCTTGCACCTTCAACCGATCTTCCAGTACCGTCGCGTATATTTTATATGCCGTGCTTAGTAAAGTGATTCCTCTGTAATTTGTTACTTGTTTTTAGTCCCCTTTTTGTGCACCGGACATATGTGTCATACCGTATCTCCGTGGAATTGTCAACAATCCGACATAATAAATTGATTTTGTATTTTATAATCATTATTAATTATTGTATTAACCTTTGACAAATATAGTTCGTAGAACTTTGTTTGTAGATATACATTATAATAAAATTTTATATTTACATTTATTTTTGTTTTTATTTCGTGTGTAAATAAATAAAAAAAATGCAAAGGTTTTGTTGAAAACAGAAATAAAAAATAAAGAAAATAAAAATTAAGCAAAAAAATACATAGAATAAAAAAAATAAAACAATTGAAACAAAGGTTAAAAAAAATAGTTAAAAAAGAACAAAAATAATCAAAAAAGATAACTTTTTAAAGATAAAAAACACAATTAGAAAGAAAAAAAGGAAGATCAAAAAACAAAAAGGTTTTCAATAATTATCGCCAACTCAGGTAGACATACTGTATAAGTATAATAATTATAAATTCTATAAATACGTATGGTATTTATTTTGACTTTGGCTGTTTTGTCAGGGCTATTTTGTCGGGGGCTGTTTTGTCGGATCACCCAAAAATCAACACAATAAAAAAAATCTGTTTTTAGCTAAAACTTTAATCGTCTACTTCTTCTAAGAGCAAAGTCTTTAATTGTGTAGCTTGGGGCGGACCCACACCCCGCGCGCAGCGCCACTGATTTTATCGGGAATTAAATCTGTATAAACCGTTTTAAATAAACCGCCATATTTCTTCACTAACAATAACATTAAATTTGTATTCTTCAACCTTACTGCGCGAAATTGCACAATCTGTTTCATATAAGTATTTATTTCTGTACGCGATTCCATACAACATGTATCATTATCAAGAAAAAATAAATAAGTAAAAGTAAAACAAGTAGTTATGGTAACAAATCATTAAGGTAAAACAGCAAACTTATAATTCTATATTTAAAATATCTGTTAAAGGTTAGTCTGTCAAATCAACCTGTTCGTTCATTAAACGTACTTTCTGTTTATATTTATAAATTCCGAAGTCTTTTAAAACATCTAATTTATCCTTTCTTATTACAAAAATGTAAAATTGTAAATAAAATGGAATTGTAAAGGTAATTAGTTACTATTAAATGTTTGACATAGTATTTACCAAAAAAAGTGACGCACTTGATTTTAATGTTTTATATTTTTCAAACCAGTAAGCCGATTTTTAAATTTTTTTTTATTCCTTGGTTGGTAAATCGTTTGCCTTTCAAAGAATAAAATTTAAAAGGTGGAATTTTCAAAACCTCCTGGATAACAGTGGAGAAACTGAACCATTCTTTTACGTGCATTTTGTTTTTTATTCGTTGATTTATCTCTAAATTTGTCAGAATTACAGCATTTTCGCTGAAACCTTACGTTTATCCCACAAATGTATTTCATTGCCCTTGAAAAACAATTGCCGTTGCCATTAAATTTGTTGAATTCCTCCATATTTGACCGTTTGACGTTTCATTAATTAATTAATAAAAAAAATGTGACTAAAATTACATAAAATGCCGAAAATGAATCCTGAACAAAGAACAAGATTAGTTGGATGTAAACACTCGGCAATTGCCTTTTACAGTTATAACCAAGCTTTACCCTGTACCCGCTGGTCCACGCCTACCTCTACACAAATATAATTTAAACAACAAACAACAATGCTAAGTCACCCAAATACAAGAGTGTACTGTCTTTTATTTTAGCAGATTTCAGCTTAATGAGACCGCATGCAAATGGGATACCTTTGCAAGGTATTGTTTAATTTTTAATAAGTTACGTAATCTTGTAGATTTAGTTGCTGCGAGCTTAAATTACATTAAAAGTACCTACTTACGTTGAATATTATAATCCTATAATTAACCACTTATTCACCAATATTTAACGTGTTACGATACGCCATTTAAACCCAAGACGATAACGATTATTTATACGTATATTGTTTACACGCACGCTTATTAACACCCGAATATTTAGTTTAGTAAAAGAAAAAAAACTAATTCGCGGTTTGAGTTTTCCAAGAATGTATACGATCCAATATTTATATGCAGACTGTTTACAATGAAGGTATTTAACCACACACACCCTGATCGATCTTACTCAATTGAAACCCTAACTACAACTGCCGTCCCCTCCGATTTCAAACTAACTATATTTACTCCCGAAAATCATACCCCGTTATTGCAAGTAATAAAAAAAAAAGAAACAAGAAATTATTTCGTGGGAACATTTTCCACATTCCTAACAGAACGAAATCTTAGTCTTAAAATATGCATTCGTCTGTAACAAACTCTACATTTAATATCAAATTTCCTAGTACCAAACAAAGACGTCTTTGATTGCAGTGTGTACCGACGTAATTAATTATTAAACTAGTGACATTTTTACATCAAGAAGGTGTGTTAATCCTTTCATAATTAGCCTCTTTGGTAAATTAACACTTAGTGCCACAATTAAAGATTTTCTATTCATGTTCAAATAAATGAAAATACTTAGTTACAAGCTAAATGAAGAATTGTCACATTTAATTCATACGTTCCTAAACATTTTCTCCGTAAATCCGCACTTGTCCTGAACATCTTAAATTTTTTCCTTCCAACGTACCTATACATATGTAGGTGTAGGTTATGCAATATACGTTTTTTCAATATCGCTAAACCAACGTATTAGCTCATTTCCAACTGTTGGCCAGGTTTTGCCAAGATCGGCCATGACGTCGGTGTGTGTGTGTGTGTGTGTGTGTGTGTGTGTGTGTGCGCGCGCGCATGGGTGCGCGTGTGGTGTGGTGTGTGTGTACGTGTGTGTGTGGGTGCGTGCATGCGTGTATGTGTGCGCGTGTGTGCGTGTGTCGTGTGTCGTGTATCGGGTGTCGTGTGTCGTGTGTCGTATGTCGTGTGTCGTGTGTCGTGTGTCGTGTGTCGCATGTCGTGTGTCGTGTGACCTGTCTGCGTACGCGCGCTTGTGTGTGTATCATGAGTCATGAGTCATAATTAAATTCCGCCGCCATTTTGTATTTAATTATGAGTCATAATTAATTGTGCCGCCATTATGTTTTTAATTACGAGCCATAATTAAATTGAGTTGCCATTTTGCTTTTAATTACGACATCTTGGTCCATAGACTCCGTCCAGACCAAACAAATATATTAATCAAACCATTGACTCAAATCAATCTCACTCAAATCAATTAATCAAATCAATTTAACGGAGGCCATTTTTGTTTTGCCTGGTAACATCGCAATGTTTGTTATGGCTGCCATCTAATTAATTATGAGTCATAATTAAAAGTAATGGATCAATCCAATCAATCAAATCATTTAATCAAATCAATCTCAATCAGATCAACGTCAATCAAATCGAATCAATCAATCTCGATCAAATCAATCAAATCAATCGAGAAGCTGAGTTTCTCTTCTTAACCTTCAAGTAGCGATTCTCCCTACTGTATGTATCTAACTCCTATGAGCGACTGCTTACTTTATAGATAAGGCTAACCGACACACAAAGTTGGTACTCTCCCTAAACGTGAGGGCACCGGCGTAGGAAAACACTCGATCATCAGCAAATCAAGCTCACTCAATTCAATCAACCAAACCAATCAGTCAATCAAATTAACCTCAATCAAATCAATCGCAATCAAATCAATATCAAACAAATCAATCTCAATCAAATCAATCAGTAAAATCATAACTTACAGCTTGCAAAAACCAATTTTCAATTCAAAAATAGTAGTTTGATTTAACATACAGCTTGCAAAAACCATCTTTCAAGTCTGAAATACCAAATTGATTTAACTTACAGCTTGCAAAACCAAATCATATTTCAAAAGTAACGTTTGATTTATGTTACAGTTTGCAAAAAAACAACTTTCAGTTCTAAAATACTAAATTGATTTAACTTACAGCTTTCAAAAATCAACTTTCAGTTCTAAAATAGCGGTTTTATTAACTTACAGCTTGCAAAAACCAACTTTCAATTCAAAAGTACCGATTTGGTTTAACCACGTCCAAGAAATTTTGGTAGACCGTTTTTAAACACAGCGTACATTTATAACCAAACTTGAAATCGGGTAGTATTTTACATTCAAGGACTGTCTTATCGGAATCAAAAAGGGCCTTAGATCTGTAACCAAGGTTGAACACACTAAGTCGTTATTGAAAATGAACAAAGGCCTGGCGACAAATAAACAAGCTGACTTTCATTTACAATTTTGATAACACACCCCTGACCTGAAAATAACATCGATTCCATCATCATTACACAACCATAATAAGAATTACATAATTCTGCAGTTGTGCGGATTACGGTATAACAACTGTGTGTGTTGATCGGGTGAAGCTTTACAACAGGTTTAAACTGAAATGAGATGTTGAATTATAACATTAAAAATTTGTACAAGTACTTAAATAAAGTAAATAAAAGTTAAAATCAAAAACGATCACTTATCACTGATCACTGATTAATAAACGCAAGATTTTAGGTTAGGTCAACGCTCGCGAGTTTATCTAAGCGTTTATTCAATACGATTATCAACATCAACTGCACTGGTAAGTAATCTTTTCTGTTTTAACCCTTACCCCTTATTTTATTTACTTTATTTAATTACTTGTACAAATTTTTAATGTTATGATTCATCACCACAACAAACGCATCTCGGTCTAAACCTCTTGTAAACCTTCACGCGAACAACACACACTTGTTAACCTTAATCCGTACATCTACAGTGTTTGTAATTATTATTATTATTATGGTTGTGTAATAATTATGAACATTGGATAAAATATAACATGTACATATGCCCTCGATGTCTACCGGCAAACAGCAACGCTCGTACTTGTTGTTCCAAATCATGTAAGTTTCATTCTTCTAATATGTGCACTTATCTTTTTTTCTACATTCGTGCATGTAGCCAGTACATGTATGCAGTATAGATTTGTGAAGAATTATTAAGCTTACCGAAATAAAACACATCACTACGAAATTATAATTTTGTTTTACATTAAACTTAAATCATCAAAAAAATATTTTATCATTGTTAATATTCAAAATGCGAATTATACACGTTTCCGAACTATTAAAATTAAATCGTTTAAATTTTATTGAATACATTTTTTTGTTATTTTATTCAAGTTTAATTTTACACGAGCATGTTTTGTTCGCCGATAAATTTTTGC
This sequence comes from Vesta saturnalis, assembly GCA_036346205.1. Taxonomy (NCBI): domain Eukaryota; kingdom Metazoa; phylum Arthropoda; class Insecta; order Coleoptera; family Lampyridae; genus Vesta; species Vesta saturnalis. The sequence continues at coordinate 1,002,906 of JARFJB010001008.1, read as the reverse complement.
TTAGGTAAACACCTTTTTATTATTTAACTGCACTCAAATGGACATGCTCTTGCCTTGAAGTTTTTTGCACAGAATTAATAGGAAATTGCTAATAATTAGTAATTTTTTTCTTAAACTTAACATTTGCCATTGGTTATATTACAATACAAACATTGCCAGATTCTATCTCCTCATTGGTTGATTAATTTTTTTAATGTAATAAATATTAAATTTTTCATTAACTTTTTTATACCAATAAATATCTTAAAACTATTAGTTCCATTAAATTCTATACAAAATTGTCTTTAAAATGATACCTCATTTGCTGTACTTTGTTTAACACTTAACATTTTATTAAAAATATTCATTTTTTACCATTTTCTTATATTCTACTTTCTAGGAGAAAACTTAGTAAGTCTAACATTGTAAATTTTACTGATTTTGTCTATAAATCTACATCCTACACTTCTTAACTAATACAAATTGTTTTCTTATTTTTAGAGTTGATGCAGATCATGTTACATGACTAGGATTTTCTTTCCATGCATAGATATTATGAATATTATTAATGATAACACTACACTTATGCTCTACGAAGCTGCTTGGAAACTTGAAGTATGAAAATTTTCTTGTGTAACTTTAATAAACATAATATACCTATTAATTTGACTTTGTACAGCGTACACTATGATGCATAATCACCTATATTATTACTTATTATAACTTCGTAAATTCTATTTTAACACACTCATGCTCAATTTATTATACCGAAACAATCCCATTCTCCCTATTATAATTATTATCAACCTTTCTTTATTTTACAATCATAATTGACACCCTAAACGTATCATCGCAATATATATATATATATATATATATATATATATATATATATATATATATATATATATATATATATATATATATATATATATATATATATATATATATTATATATATAGTCATATATATATATATATATATATATATATATAGGTGTATGCATAGTGCCACGATAGAGGACACTAAACTAAGAAAAAGTTTCTATGAACTTAGGTCCGCAACGCCTACGTTTAAAAGATATAGGGTGTTGAAGTTTAATTATTTTTTTTTTTTTATATCTTGTTACAATGATGTAATAAGCGGACAAAATTTTTATCCGCAGAATTCAAACATGACCTTAGTTCTTTATTACTGATAGAGGGCGTCATCTTGCTTGAATCGGTCCTAACTTTTTTGCCTTACACTGTATGTCATTTTCGACTGGAAAAATTTGTTTTCCCATCTTTTCTGCTAAAGAAAGGTATACCTTATTGAAGTCGCTAGGACCAACGGTTTACGAGAAAAATGCATCCGATACATGCAAATTATCCAAAAGCGCCGAAGTAACTTATTTGCAAAAACAATGACATAACACTTAAACAATTAAATTTTAATAGCAACAATGAAGGATAGTGATTAAAAAAAAACATTAAATTTTTAGATGTTCAAATTGTTGTCCTTGTACTTGAATACATTTTTCAATTCTTCTTCCTAAGGATTGACGGCATCTTCGAAATATTCCTGGGTTATTACGGAATCTATCTGCGGATTCCATAATTCTTATCCATAGTTGCTCTTCATTATGTAATTTCTACAGAATAAACATCATTTTTCATGAATCCTCAAAATGAAAAATCGAGGGGATTAAGGTCGGGACTACGAGCTGGCCAGGGTACAGGTCCCCCTCGACCAATCCACGTATTTCCAAATCTCCTATCCAAAAATTCCCTTACCAATCGAGAAAAGTGAGCTGGCGCGCCATCATGCATGTAACGCATTCTACCAATAATAGCCAATGGAACATCCTCTAATAACGTATTTAGTTCATTCTCCAAGAAATTTCGATACAGTTCACATGTCAATCGATTGGGCAATTGAAATGGGCCAATTAAGTAATTGTCAATTATACCTGCCCACACATTAATACAAAACCCATATTGGTGACTTCTAATTACGGTTTTGCAAATAAGTTACTTTGGCGCTTTTGGATAATTTGCATGCATCGTATGCATTTTTTCGTAAACCGTTGGCCCTAGCGACTTCAATAATATATACCTTTCTGAAGCAGAAAAGATGGGAAAACAAATTTTTCCAGTCGAAAATGGCATACAGTGTAACGTCGAAAAGTTAGGACCGATTCAAACAAAATGGAAACCTGTATGTGGCGTCCTCTATCAGTAATAAAAGAACTACGGTCATATTTGAATTCTGCGTGATAAAAAGCCCCTGTATACAAAATTTCGTCCGCTTATTACACCCTATATCTTTTAAACGAAGGCGTTGCGGACCTAAGTTCATAGAAACTTTTTTTCTTATTTTAGTGCCCTCTATCGCGTGGCACTATGCATGGCACTTTTTTCTATGTCACCCTGTATATATATATATATATATATATATATATATATATATATGTACTGCTGGTTTCTCGGGTGTTCATCCGCGTAGCTCTTCTGGTCTCCAAAAAAAACCGTTTGTTGCAAAACGACGTTTCGACAAAGTCTCATTTGCCATCTTCAAGTTTGTAATTGTCTGCTCCTGCTTCGAATTACTCGAAGTGAACTAACTTTCTGTTGTGAATGCTGCTGCTTATGTACCCTATTGCTTTCACTCACTACTTTCACTGCTTTCGCTGCTTTCACTATCTTCACTGATTTCACTGTTTGCCTCCCTGTTTTCACTTCTTCAAACTATGTTTTAGGTGTCGTGGATTTTAGTTGTCTTGAAATTAATAATGTTTTCCATATTGATGGTCGCCTCAGAGCATCGTCTCTTGTGTTGAGATTATGTGGGTGTTTCTCAATCTCTAAGGCTTCTCTAATAATTTTAGCTGTAAAATGCTCGATGCTTGCCAAAGTTTTTGGGTCCTCAAATTTAATTTTGTGTCCTCTTGTGGTTACGTGTTGAGCCAAGGATGATATCGCTTGAACTTTATTGGCCTAGGCGTCCGTCTTCATTCTTCTTAACTAGCACGTCCAGAAACGGTAACTGATCATTTTGTTCTATTTCCATTGTGAACTTGATATTTGTGGGCACGTTGTTGAGTTGTTCCAAATATACCCTCTGAGTTTTTCCTGTCCGTTGCTCCAGATGACAAATGTATCATCTACGTGTCCCACCATAGCGTCGGTTTATGTGCTTCTGAGTGTAGTGCTTTCTCTTTAAACTCTTGCATGAATAGGTTTCCAATGACTGGAGATAAAGGTGGCCCCATTGGTGCTCCTGTTTTCTGCTTGTAACGGTGTCCATTGTACATAAAATAGGTATTAGTTAGACAGTGTCTAGCTAAACTTATAAGGTCAGCCGGTTTATGTCTCCTTTGGATGGTTTCAAGTGCCTCGTCGATTGGTATATTTGTGAATAGTGATACTATATCGAAGCTGACTAGAAGCTCTCCTGGTTTAATCGTGTGCTGTTGCAGAATCTCAATGAAATGGTCGGCGTTTTTCACGACTTTGGACTTTCGACTTTCGACCTTGGACTTTCGACTTTCGAATTTTCGACATTCGACATTCAACATTCGACATTCGATATTCGACATTCGACATTCGACATTCCACATACGACATACGACGTTTGACATTCGACTTAAGAAATCCTAAGGACAAGATCTCGTTGGAGAGTCAAGGAGTGTACGAGATTCCATGTGGAGGCTGCGAGCTACCGTATATTGAACAGACCAACAGAAAAATCAGCGCAAGGATAGAAGAACACAAAAACGCGGCTAATAACGTTCAAGCGACATCATCTTTGGCCCAACACGTAACCACAACAGGACACAAAATTAAATTTGAGGACGCAAAAACTTTGGCAAGCATCAAGCACTTTACAGCTAGAATTATCAGAGAAGCCATAAAGATTGAGAAACACCACATAATCTCAACACAAGAGACGATGCTCTGAGACTACCATCAATATTGAAAACATCATTAATCTCTAGATAAATAAAATCCACAACACCTAAAACATAATTTGAAGAAGTGAAAACAAGGAGGCAAACAGTGAAATCAGTGATGGTAGTGAAAGCAGCGAAAGCAGTGAGTGAAAGCAATAGGGTACATAAGCAGCAGCACACACAAGAGGAAGTTAGTTCAATTCGAGTAACTCGAAGCAGGAGCAGACAGCAAACGGTTTGTTGGAGACCAGAACAGCTACGCGAATCAACACCTGAGAAACCAGCAGTACATACAGCAGCGAAAACCTACAGATCAATATAATATATATATATATATATATATATATATATATATATATATATATATATATGTATTATTATATATATATATATATATATATATATATATATATATATATATATATATATATATATATATATATATATAGCATCAGCGAGTAACGCTTTGTTGTTTATCTGGTGAAAGTGAAGGTTATTATGAAAGTTTAATGAATTCTGAGTCATTATCGTCATTATTACTTATTACTAACATGTTTGATTAAAGTGAAAGGATGCTGCGCGCGTAAAATGTATGAGATTGTGTTTGGTATCGAGTGGGCTAAAATTCTGTCTTCCAGAATCAGATTAATTTAAGAACTAGCCTAAGATTATTTAATTCAGAGACATTTAGACTGCGGTGGTGCGTAGAGACTATTTTCCCGCATTGAATGTTATTATTTGTTGTTTCATGGTAAGTGTAAGGTGTTACGTTTTATCTCAAACACGTCCATCTCTATTGCGGTTAGCTTGACGGCCCGCTTACCTTGGTAAGCCGTCACTGCGCCTGGAGTGCTTTGACCGTGTAATCCATTCTTCATTTTGCATGAATTGTAAACTTTCAATTTTCGGCTTACCTGTGATGACGTACCTAGTAATAATACACTTTTTTTAGAAATTAATTCATGTATTTACTGAATTATCGTATCTACTCAGTGACACAGATTAAAATTTGAACTAAAATTCATGTTCATTGGTTCAGTAAAATAAATTCATCTTGCACATATTCATATAAATTAATCTGCTTTGAGACCACCTTAGTTTTGCGACATGGTCCTGTAATCCCAAAATTTATAATGTATAAAATTAATTCGTTTACAGATAATTGTACTATGAGGTATTTTTAATTTAGTTTATAATGTATTAATTAACTACATTGTAAAGCAGCTACATTGAATTAGTTACATTCCAAAACGTATGCAGTTGTTGCTCCTTCTGATAACTATGTCACAAATAGGACTTTTAGTCTGACCAATGTACAATGAGTTCAAAACCAAATAATAAACAGACGTATACAACAAAAGCATTCTTGTCTCGCTACATAAATAACAATTTTGGTAAGACATACAAATTACACAATCTTAAATTGAAAAAAATAATTAAGGCTAATGACATGATGAATGATCATTTGGAGATAAAGATTGTTATTTATTTTTTCTTTATATCATCTAATTACCGAAATTGATGAACGTAGTAGCACTAATTATATACACTTTAACGCATAAGTGAACTAAATTATATAGTATATATAGACATTAACAATCTCATGAAAGACATGATACTAAAAATAAATGTCATTTTAATTAACACTAAGTAATTAATTAATGGGCTGCAAATGTCGCCATATGCAAATGTTCTGTTATAGCAAAATAGACACCTACTAAATTTAGTTCTTGGTTGAAGAAAGATGAGAACTAAAAGAAAACAGAAACCATTTAAAGACAAACTACGCAATATATATGCATACTTGTATAACCGGTTGCCTATAATTACCAATAGTAAACTAAATGAAAAAATGTTGTTTAGGGAGGTACGTAGCTCATGACTTATTTTTCCTTTGTCAAGTTTATATTTATTATCAAAACTACCCACACTGTAACATGGATGAACGTAATACTTAAAACTAACAGCTACGCATACAAAGGTTTATGAAAATATATACTTAAGGTTATGACAAAAATTTAGGCGATAATTAAATGCACTGAATACACTGTCAATAATATCTCCTAAGAATACAGTACTTTAGATGCTTCCGTCAATAACACGTACAGAAGTTAGAGTTTCTACAAGTAATAAATAAATTATAGTATCATAAAGTAATAAAAAGGAAAGTGTGAACTACTGTATACAATATTCAGTTCTTTACGTTCGTAACTGCAGAACATGTATTTAATAATAATTGAACAATACTAAACTACCACTTCATGCGTAAGTATCCAATTATTTATAAATACCTCCTTCAAAGGGGTCTTTAATTGAATATATTAATAAATTAAAATGTTAATTCCATAATTGATATCTCCCATACATACACAATGTCAAAAAATGGACGCTGTATTTTAGAAATCAATTTAATCAGACGCTGGAAAAAACTAAACGCAAAGTTAAAAATAAAGAAACATGCACACAACTACATCAAACATAACCGTGAACAAAGGTGGATTAGATTTCTAAATTCTAAAAAAATTACTTAGTACTTTTCTAAAATACTTATTGATCATTTAAAGAATATCTTTGAAAAGGAACAAACTAAGTTAAGTATTTAAAAAGATACCAAAAATAATATAAGTTGACACAGTTCTAAGCTTTACATGACTTTTTTGTCATTACCTACTTCTTAATTACGAGAACATTATTAAATTTTCCTAGAAATACGACCAAATTAATGATATCAGATGAAATCATTATAAGGCCACAATCTCTCATTATTTTTGAAGTTAACCACGGATATTGGTAAGACCATAGAATCCTGTGCTCAAAGTAACAGCCCGTTCTCAAAGCAATAAATTTTATTGCCAATTCAATTCACAAATATACATGCAGTATCAATATACCATCAAACTGCAATACTAAATATTCCAATACGAAATACACTTCAGTTAATTGAATGTAGCGTTAAAATCACCCATGCACGCAGTATATTTAGTATTGGAGATAGTTCATTTCTATCATGTCCACTAGTATTTGATAAAAAAGAGCCATATAACTCAAATACTAAGATATATTAAGAATGCAATTGAAATAAAGAATGTCTGAGACGGTTTTTAACAAAATTTGACGCTTCCTAAAGGTGTGGGTATTATGTATTGGTCAGTGTTGAGTAGAAAAATCTAACCGTTACTGTAATTTATGTTCAATAAGATTCAAATTAATCTTAACATTCCCCATACACACAATACATTGGAAGCTGTTTTTTAATAAATTAAACTAAGTTCTAAAATGTATCTAATTAGTCAAATGGTAGTAATAATAAACTACACTAAAATATCCCTCAGGCGTGTAGTATTTTACGGGTTGTTTAATAAATTATCATGTGTCCTACATTTCCAACAAATCATTCATTTAGCGTGGTTTTAAAATAATTTCAAAAACGGATAATATTAAATTCTACTAGAGATTTCAACTACCTAGATATCAAATGTTCGAGAACTATTCAAATAATATTAACTTAAAGCAAAAAAAATTATGTAAATCCAATATTGATATAATGAACACCGATTTTTAAGGAATTGTTTCGAATATACTACATGTTCTAAAACCATTCATTAATAACGTCATAATAGCATTTTAAACCAAGGATGATCTGAATACAACACTAATATTATCCAAGTACACAGTGATTTCAAACTGTTTTTTTTTAAAAGTACCTGACCAATAAAGCTGACCACATATTATCGTCATTTGCAAAGAATGGCATAACTAAATTAAACAAAATTTCTCAATTAGTGTTATTTCAAAAAAGAATGCTCTAAATATAATATTAAGATCACCCTTGAATATATTTTGAGAATTGCATAAATGTCAGGGTTGTCATGTGTGGATGCTTGGAGTGCCATTTTTCTCTCTTTCACGTTATCGAATTATTGGTGTTGAAAAATGGTTAGAAATCAAATATTAAATTGATGTGTCTTTTGTTGTAGATTTTTGTTGCATCGAGTTTTAAAATTAAAAGCGTAATTTTATTGTTGAGTAAATTAAAATGGGTTTGTAGAAATATAAGATGCTAATGTTAAGTTACTTTTGTATTGCGTTTCTGATAACGTCAGCTTAAGGCACATCTTGTAAATGAATGCCGCGAGTCTTTCTTTTTAAAGTTCACCGGTTCGATCTAGTTAGGATTTGCCGTTGTAAAGGGTTTTCCAATAAGAGGTGTTATTTTGAATAGCCCGCTATTTCGGTAGATGTCACTTTTGAAGCTGTCATTTATTGACATTTGACAAGTAAAAACTACGCGATTAATAAAAATGGAACGATACACGCTTCAACAACGCATTGAAATTATTAAAATTCACTATAAAAATGGTGAAAATTTGGCAGAGACGGTTCGTAAAACTAAAACATTTTTGGGTCGTCGTGAAGCACCTTGTCGGACCGCAATACAGAAATTGGTGAACAAATTCGAGCTGTTGGGACAAGTTAATGATGTGAAGAATAAAACCCGTGCACGTCGCTCAAGAACAACTGAGAATATTGCTGCTGTAGCACAAAGTGTTGAAGAAAACCCAGGTTTGTCCATTCCTCGTCGTTCTTTGGAATTGGGCATTCCACAAACATCATTACACCGTATTTTGCATAAAGACTTGGGTCTTAAGGCGTATAAAGTTCAGTTAACATAAGAACTCAAGCCGGCCGATCATCAACAACGTCGTGTCTTTGCTGATTGGGTCGTTGAAATGCATGAAAATGATCCGGAATTCCATCGAAAAACCATCTTGAGTGATGAGGCCCATTTCCACCTCGGTGGGTACGTCAACAGGCAAAATTGTCGCTCAGAAAACCCAAGAGTTATTGTTGAAAAGCCTCTCCATCCTCAACGTGTGACTGTTTGGTGCGGTTTATGGTCTGGCGGGGTCATTGGACCTTACTTTTCGAAAATGAGGCTGGAGCAACAGTTACGGTGAATGGATTGCGTTATCGAGAGATGATTAATGATTTTTATGGCCGGAATTGGATGGTATTGATCTGGACAGCGTTTACTTTCAACAAGACGGCGCTACGTGCCACACAAGCAACGAAACCATTGATCTTTTACGGGTAAAGTTTCTGGACCGTGTTATCTCTCGAAGAGGTGATCACAATTGCGATTTGGTTATGGCAAATTTCATGAAAAGGATATGGTCCTGTAAGCGTGGTCGTGGTAGCCATTTGGCTGATATTGTTTTCCATTATTAACGGCATACCTTCCTCTTTATAATGAAATAAACATCCGATCAATTATCTCAAAAAATTCCATTTTTCTTTGAATATCAAAATAACACCTCTTATTGGAAAACCCTTTAGAAGGTGAAACATTCATTTGAGCTACAATATATCCTGTTGTAAAAATAAGTGCGTGATATCGGTTCGTGGAACAAATCGTTTGGTTGTATGATTTTTCCGACGAAGCAACCTTTGCACTATGTGGTAGTGTAAATCGACATAATTTAAGGTACTGGAGTGACGGAAATCCACACTGGATGCATGAAAACCATACTCAACGACCACAACAATTAAATGTATGGTCAGGCATAGTGGGTAGTCAGTTAACTGTATTATTTTGGTGTAAATGTACGGCGTTATTTAGGTGAGATATTTCCCGGACGATAGATTGGTAGACGAGGTAGTATTGAATTACATCCACGTTCACCTGATTTCAATCCTAAAGATTATTTTTATCGGGGATACTTGAAAAATTCAGTTTACAAAACCAGCAAGTCTTGCAGAGCTCAGGCCATGAATTATCGATGAATCTCGATTAATTTCTAGACAATCATGGAAGAATGTGGTGGACGTATTCTACCATCGATTAGGCTACTGTCAACTCGCAAATGGAGCACATTTTGAACACTTGATCATTATGTTAAAAATGCTCTTACAATTGTTACGTTTTAATGTAGTTGAAAATAGTTTGTATTAAAAAATTTATTGAGACAATTAGGCGTTGCCGGGCTTCTGTTTTATGTGTTTAAGTCTTTCTAGACTACATAAAATTATAAGTGTTTTACATGGTTGAACTCGTATTGAAGAGCAGATTCTAATAATGACTGCATATAGGGGGTGATGTATTTAAAAAACCACAGTGACTAATAATATCAGAGAATCGGCAAATCTGGCAACGTTGCAAATGTCAAATCTGAAATCTCCTTATCCCAAAATAGGCTTATCCCAAATTTTGTACAATTCGGACTAACAATTTACGACATAATTGGCGGTTTGCAGACTATTAGTATATATATATATATATATATTGAGATGTTTAGAAAGAGGTAATAGAAGTATCGGACAGCTTACATGACATTTGGGTCATAAAAGGGTAATTTCTGGCTCGAGACAAGTGCGAGACACAATTTTACATCAATATGGTTCACGATGTGTTTAAAATAAATTTATTTGGTATAAATTGATCTGAATATCATTTGCTAAGTTTGGTTTCATCATAAAAGCAATTTGTTGCTACCAAAATTGTCAAAGATGTTAAATATCACCATTTTCGTAGAGTCATTTTAGTAGTGCAATTTTACAGTAAAATTCAATTTTTCAAAGGTAATTTGGCAAGTAGACATTTCACAGGTGTTTAAACATGGACTATGTAGTTAGGATTATGTTAGGGATAAGGTATGTTTAGTTTTAAAAGCAGGAAATACAAAAATTTAGTTAAAAGGGTTATAATGTGGATAGTATAGACAATTTTCGCACACATTTTGTTAGTGAATTAGTGACAAAACTTATAATAAATGATTCACAAGAAGAAAGACATTTAGAACATTTTGGCATACAAACATTTATAGTGCCGTACAATTTATAGTGTAAAATCCCAAAACAGTGTTAGACGATGAGACTTTTCAATGCAAGATTAAATAACATTATGCATTGCAAATAAGTAGTGTGAACAATAAAGACAAGTTGTACAAACCTTAAACATAACATTTTATGTGCTAAAACATTTTCAATATGAATTTATTTCATATTTAAAATTTAAGTATGGTTACGTTGTAAATTTTAGATTTTTCACATAATTTTATACTTTTTCCATATTATTAGATTTAGTTTTGCTCTTAAAGCAAATAATAGATGTTCTTTCACAATATAAATAAAATAATTAAACATAATTAACATTTCAATTTATTGGCACCGCAACGTGTGGGCACGATTTAGTTTGAAGTTTTGATATAAAAGCACAAAAAAATTTTATAGATATTTAGTTTTTTATTTTTTTCGTTCATTGTTTATTGTTATTAGTTATTGTTTATTGTTTATTGTGTTTATTAGTGTTAGGATTTTTATAAAAAGGGGCAAATTTAGTTAATACAACTAGTTAATGCAAGATCGTAGAATAACTAGATCAGGTAAAGTTTACGGACCTAAAGATATTGAGGTAAAAGAGAAAAAACAGGATCTAGTTACAAAGATGGAAATGGAAAAGAATGTTGAAGCACAACAAGAAGAAGGGGGAAGTCCAGTAAAAGAGAGCAAAACCTTAGACGTGGACATGATAATCGCCATGCTAATGAAAGCGGAAGAGAGTAGAAAAGAAGACATGATGAAAGCGGAAGAGAGTAGAAAGGAAGACATGATGAAAGCGGAAGAAAATAGGAAGCAAGACATGATAAAAGCCGAGGAAAATATTGATAGAAAATTCAACAAGCTTGAAGAAAATAGGAAAGAAGCAGAGGAAGAAAGGAAGGAGGATATGAGACGACTACAAGAAAGTATCGACAGACAACTAAGTAAGTGGGAGAATGATAAGGAAAATTGGTGCATAAAATGGACAAAACGAAGGAAGAATTAAGCAATAGCATGCACCGAGAAAATGATAAGTTATGGGGAACGATTATCGACAATAAAGAAGAGGCAGATGACAAGATAGGAAAGTTGGACAAGAATATTAGAACTGAAACCCGTCTAAGAGAAGAGGCTTCTAACGAAATAAAGATAAAGTAGGAAGGATACAAGACATCCACGAACAAATATGTTTCCAGGTGGATAAGAATAGGATGAGAACAAGAAACAGATGGGGAAATTTAAAAACTAAGAATACACGATCATGACCTAGAAGAGTTGAAAGAACGTGAAACACCTCGAAATTTTCAAATCGGCTGGGAAAATTGCATGGAATCAAGAGATGCCATATAAATTTGAAGGTAAGAAGCAAGAATCGCCAATGCTATTTTTGAAAAATATAGAAGAATATTTTAATGACATTAAACAAAAACAAAGAAAGAAAGATGGGGAATGCCGAACTATGGTACAATTTAGTACAAGAGCAATGTACCGATTATAAGCACTTCAAGGAATTATTTACCAAACAATATTGGAGTGATGTCCAACAAAATGTAATAAGGGAAGAATTTTCAAGGGCGAAGTATGACAAAACTATGGCACTTCAAGGGAGATTTATGTAATGAAGAAATACCAAATAGCAAGATACTTCACCACCGATGAATGAACAAGAAATAGTTCAATATTTAAAGGCAACTGGAGAATAATGGAGAAAACATTATTCTGCAAAATATAGATAATATAACATCACTACTGCAATTTTTAAGAAGATACGATGCAACGAACAGCATCAGAACAGTTGAAAAGAGAGAATTTAACACTAGGAATTATGGAAATGACAGAAGGAATATAATTACAGGCACGAAAAGAGGAAATAGGAGAGACAATCATAATAGGAATTATGGAAATGACAGGAGAGATTATCAAAATCAATATCATCGTGCTGATAATCGTAAGAGTATTTAAAATGGCAACAATAGAGAAAGCAATTATAAATCGGGAAGAGAGAGAACAACTTCCAACAAAGACGAGGAGGATATAATAATGGCCTAAACAGATTTAATTACAACTGCCAAGGATAATGAACGGAACATCAGAATAATAGAGAGAATGAAGGAAAGGATCATCGTAGAAATGATATGCAAAAAGAAAATAGAAGGCCATACCAAGAGATCGTGGATGATCAGAATAGGAGGTGAATAACATCCAGGTGAGAAGAGAAGGAGGAACCGAGGTAAGGATTAGTTGGGTCAACTATCGTACATGCATCCCAAGACGAAGAAAAGAAAAAAAGGACTTTGACAAGATCACCGTTCAAAATTTTTAAATACGAGCTTCCTTGTCAACAATGTAAAGACAAACTACCAACATCCTACGGAATTTTTAGAAATTGAACAAAATTCAGAACCAGAAACTGCAAACATTTTATTACCTTTCGTTAACATTAGAATTAAGAATTTAAATTTATTAGGATTAGTTGATACCGGATCAGAAATTTCATTAATACAGGAAAAGATCATCGTAGAGAATAACGATTTATTTAAAGATGAGATCATTAGAATAAACAAAATAGAAGTTATGGCAGCAACGGATAAGAAGCTTAGCACTATAAATAGGATGCTACATACTGAAGCTAAGGAAACAGATTTTTCAAACACAATGGTTTATAACTAACAATTTAAAGATGGAGTTAATAATCGGAATGGATTTGATTAAACAATTAAAATTGATTATCGATGCGCAACATATGAAGATAAGAATTGGTAAAGATGAATTAAACTGTACAGCCCTACAATAAAAGATTAAATTTATATAAACCGCATATCCAGTATTTGAAGGTGGAAAGAATTATAAAGGATGAGCAATTGATATCAATCACATTGGTTACAAGCAAGAAGTTATAAACATTATACAAGAAAATTTGGTGTTGATAAATGAAGAACCTAGCGGCAAGTAAATATGTACATAAAATTGAGGTGCCTAGATGAATCTAAAATTTTCATACTTCTATAAGTTTTCATATTTCAAAATTTAATTTTTGGTAGGTCAATTAAAGAACTTAATATTTTCTTGTACAAAAATATCTTCATTCTTAAATTAATTTGAGATTTTAGAAAGAGGTAATAGAAGTTAAGCTTACATGACATTTGGGTCATAAAAGGGTAATTTCTGGCTCGAGACAAGTGCTTTATAGATTTTGTTGAGCTCATTAAACTTTCCATGTATTGAGCTAGTTAGCATTGAGTTTTAAAATTAAAAGCGTAATTTTATTGTTGAGTAAATTAAAAGGGTTTGTAGAAATATAAGATGCGAATGTTAAGTTACTTTGTATTGCGTTTCTGATAACGTCAGCTTGAGGCACATCTTGTAAATGAATGCCGCGAGTCTTTCTTTTAAAGTTCACCGGTTCGATCTAGTTAGGATTTGCCGTTGTAAAGGGTTTTCCAATAAGAGGTGTTATTTTGAATAGCCCGCTATTTCGGTAGATGTCACTTTTGAAGCTGTCATTTATTGACATTTGACAAGTAAAACTACCCGATTAATAAAAATGGAACGATACACGCTTCAACAACGCATTGAAATTATTAAAATTCACTATAAAAATGGTGAAAATTTGGCAGAGACGGTTCGTAAACTAAAACATTTTTGGGTCGTCGTGAAGCACCTTGTCGGACCGTAATACAGAAATTAGTGAACAAATTCGAGCTGTTGGGACAAGTTAATGATGTGAAGAATAAAACCCGTGCACGTCGCTCAAGAACAACTGAGAATATTGCTGCTGTAGCACAAAGTGTTGAAGAAAACCCAGGTTTGTCCATTCCTCGTCGTTCTTTGAATTGGGCATTCCACAAACATCATTACACCGTATTTTGCATAAAGACTTGGGTCTTAAGGCGTATAAAGTTCAGTTAACATAAGAACTCAAGCCGGCCGATCATCAACAACGTCGTGTCTTTGCTGATTGGGTCGTTGAAATGCATGAAAATGATCCGGAATTCCATCGAAAAATCATCTTGACTGATGAGTCCCATTTCCACCTCGGTGGGTACGTCAACAGGCAAAATTGTCGCTCAGAAAACCCAAGAGTTATTGTTGAAAAGCCTCTCCATCCTCAACGTGTGACTGTTTGGTGCGGTTTATGGTCTGGCGGGGTCATTGGACCTTACTTTTCGAAAATGAGGCTGGAGCAACAGTTACGGTGAATGGATTGCGTTATCGAGAGATGATTAATGATTTTTATGGCCGGAATTGGATGGTATTGATCTGGACAGCGTTTACTTTCAACAAGACGGCGCTACGTGCCACACAAGCAACGAAACCATTGATCTTTTACGGGTAAAGTTTCTGGACCGTGTTATCTCTCGAAGAGGTGATCACAATTGCGATTTGGTTATGGCAAATTTCATGAAAAGGATATGGTCCTGTAAGCGTGGTCGTGGTAGCCATTTGGCTGATATTGTTTTCCATTATTAACGGCATACCTTCCTCTTTATAATGAAATAAACATCCGATCAATTATCTCAAAAAATTCCATTTTTCTTTGAATATCAAAATAACACCTCTTATTGGAAAACCCTTTAGAAGGTGAAACATTAATTTGAGCTACAATATGTCCTGTTGTGAAAATAAGTGCATGATACCAGTTCGTGGGACAAATCGTTTGGTTGTATGATTTTTCCGACGAAGCAACCTTTACACTGTGTGGAAGTGTAAATCGACATAATTTAAGGTATTGGAGTGACGTAAATCCACACCATACTCAACGACCACAAAAATTAAAAGTATGGTCAGGCATAGTGGGTAGTCAGTTAATTGTATTATTTTAGTGTAAATGTACGGCGTTATATAGGTGATATATTTCCCAGACGATAGATTGGTAGATGAGGTAGTATTGAATTACCTCCACGTTCACCTGATTTCAATCCTAAAGATTATTTTTATCAGATACTTGAAAATTCAGTTTACAAAACCAGCAAGTCTTGCAGAGCTCAGGCAATGAATTATCGATGAATCTCCATTAATTTCTAGACAATCATGAAGTAATGTGGTGGACGCATTCTACCATCGATTAGGGTACTGTCAACTCGCAAATGGAGCACATTTTGAACACTTGATCATTATGTTAAAATGTTCCTTCAATTGTTACGTTTTAATGTAGTAGAAAATAGTTTGTATTAAAATATTTATTGACACAATTAGGCGTTGCCGGACTTCTGTTTTATGTGTTTAAGACTTTCTAGACTACATAAAATTATAAGTGTTTCACATGGTTGAACTCCTATTGAGGAGGAGATTCTAATAATGACTGCATATACAGGGTGATATATTTAAAAACCAAAGTAACTAATAATATCAGAGAAACGCCAAATCTGGAAACGTTGCAAACGTCAAATCTGAAATCTCCTTATCCCAAAATAAGACTTATCCCAAATTTTGTACAATTCGGACTAACAATTTACGACATAATTGGCGGTTTGCAGACTATTAGTATATATATATATATATATATATATATATATATATATATATATATATATATATATATATATATATATACAACGTGAACCAAAAAACGTACCCTGCTTCAAGTGTATATTCTACACATAAATTGAAGACGAAGTCAGATAAAATTTTCTCTAAAGTGACAGGCCCTCAAAGTTGAATTTTGAAAATCGTTTTTCGCAAATAACTCGAAAACCTTTAGGAATTTCAAATGAAAATTATTTCTTTGTTGACGAGGATTTTTCTGGTTTGATTGTATTGTCAATGAATGGACTGGAAGTATTAGTTTTCACATTGTTCCCGTATACTTTCTATTCCAACTTTTTGTGTGTGATTTTTCAGGTATTTTGGTGACTTTTTGGGTCCGTTATTCAATTTTCTGCAAATTTGGTCCTCTTGGTTGAAGTTGATAAAGTGAACGGTTTACGAGTTATTTGCAATTTCATCAATCACGGTCAATTAAATACTACCGCACCAAAATTTAGTAAGTGGGCCGTGGACTAAAAGTCATAGTTGTCAAAGAGTTTATTAAGTTAAACAAAGTATTAATTAACAAACAAATTAGTTGATTAAATGTTCGAATTGTTCACCGTTGACTGCTATGCATTTACGAATTCTTGTCATGATTGACAGACGTACGTTGAAATATAATTTCGGATCACCCCTTATTAAATTAGAGCATTCAAAATTTTGTTGCTGGAGATGTTGGACGTTTGTAATTGGCACCAAATACACCATGTCTTTTAAACGACACCAGAAAAAAATCCATAGGGTTTAGATCCGGTGAACGTGCAAGCCAAGGATCTGGTCCTCCACGCCCAATTCAGTTTGCATTAAAAGTTCGATTCAATGACCGCCTAGCAGTGAGTGCAAAATAATGAGGCGCACCATCGTATATGAAACACATCCGACCCCTAACATCCAGATGGACATCTTCTAGTAACTCGGGTAAATCATTATCCAAAAAATAGGTGTATGAATTACCATTTAAACGTTGTGGCAAAAAGTATGGACCAATTAAATTATTGCCAATAATACCAGCCCATACATTCACACTGAATCGCTGTTGATGATTGGTTTCAATGAAAACGCGTGGAATTTGATAATCATAGTAATGATTGTTATAGAAGTTAAGTGTTCCGTTTCTGGCGAAACCTGCCTCATCAATGAATAAGATAATCGATGGATAATTTCGGCCATTATTGAATTTTTCTAGAATCCAACGTGAAAAGTTCACTCTTGCTTGAAAATCATTAATGGTCAACACTTGTATCTTCCGATAATGGAAAGGTCGCAAGAGTTCCGTTTTAATAATTCTACTTATCGTGGACTGATTTGAATTATTTTCTGTTTCCAATTGACGAGAGCTTGTTGTGGGATCAGCGTCAATTGCATCCAACACTCTTTGTTCTAAAACTAGTGCCGATTTGGAAATGCCTGGGAAATATAAAGGAACAGCTTCAGCACAATTCCCAAAAGCTCTGCCATACATTATGTGCATATCTGCCATTTCGGAGTTGGAATACCGATTTGTATTCACTATGGGTAAAGAAATTGTATAAAAACTGATAAAAAATCACAATATGACAACTATGACCATTAGTCCACTTCCCACTTACTAAATTTTGGTGTGGTAGTATTTAATTGACCGTGATTGACAAAATTGCAAATAACTCGTAAACCGTTCACTTTATCAACTTCAACCAAGAGGACCAAATTTGGAGAAAATTGAATAACGGACCCAAAAAGGTCACCAAACCCCTGAAAAATCATACACAAAAGAAGTTGGAATAGAAAGTATACGGGAACAATGTGAAAACTAATACTTCCAGTCCATTCATAGACAATCCAATCAAACCAGAAAAATCCTCGTCAACAAAGAAATAATTTTCATTGGGAATAGTATTTTGAAATTCCTAAAGGTTTTCGAATTATTTGCGAAAAACGATTTTCAAAATTCGACTTTGAGGGCCTGTCACTTTGTAGCCATACATTTTAGAGAAAAATTTTATCTGACTTTTCGTCTTCAATTTATGTGTAGAATATACACGTACAGGGGTACGTTTTTTGGTTCATATATATATATATATATATATATATATATATATATATATATATATATATATACAAAATTCACAATAGAAAACTGCAGAATCTAGAGCTGATTTTATGTCGATTTAACGTAAATTACCTTAATACAAAAATACTTCCTAAGAGAGCTGGAGCTCTTGGAAGATGGGGCCCTAACATCGACTTTATTCAAATATCTACAAAATGGTTTTCCTTTAAATGATAGCGTTTTGTACGTTTATTTAGTGGAATATGGCGTGAATATGATTCTTTAGTTGTACTCATAAGGGGCTCGATTGCGCGGGGAATTGGACATTGTTATTCATAAGTCTTTTGTTTTTCAAAATTTCGCAATTTTAACATAAAATTTCAAAATTTTCGATTTTTTCATAAAAGAATGATACTCTTGTCTGAAGTCGCCACGACGCACCGTTTTCATTTCATTTCAAAAAAAGTCCAGTCTTGCAAGCAGGTGATTTTCCTGCTTGTGTTGATTTTTCCAATTGGATGCAAAATAAAGAGAATCAAGACCAAGATTTTTTTCTAATATTTTATTTTGTGATGAAGCCGCTTATACAAAAGATGGAATTTTTAATATGCACAATGCACACTATTACTCCTATGTTGATGAAAACCCTCTTGCGATAAGGGAAAGTAAACATCAGGAAAGGTTTTGCATTAATGTATGGATAGATGTTCTTGGTGATAATTCGCTTGGACCTGTAGAATTGCCTAATCGTTTAGACGGCGAAGAATATCTCAACTTTCTACAAAATACTTTACCGCATTTATTAGATATTAATCTGAATATTCGTCGGAGCTTGTGGTTTTTACATGATAGTTGTCCGGCTCACTATAGCAAACTGTTGGTACTCTTTTAGATAACAATTACTGAGAGCAATGGATCGGAAGAGGCGATCCGGTTGCTTTGCCAACAAGGGAAACCATTTTGAAGATATTTGAATTAAACCGATGTTAGGGCGCCATCTTCCAAGAGCTCCAGCTTTCTTAAGAAGTATTTTTGTATTAAGGTAATTTACGTTAAATCGACATAAAATCAACTCTAGAATCTGCAGTTTTCTTTTGTGAAGAGTTTGTGGACACCCTGTATACATTCTTCTAATGACCGTCCTTTAGTCTAGTTTTAACACACGCCGTCGCAATATATGCCAACCTAAATATCCGTTTACGCCTTTAAACGCTTGTAAAAACTGGACAATTTGATTTACTGAATGCCCTGTTAAATGTTTGTCACAGAATATTTTAATTTCACTTGATTACTAAATTCATAATTGTCTATAAACGGTCGATTAAGTTCTCGCGCACATATTTACCTCAGTATTATTAATGTCCAATACGGTCTAATTTAATTCATAAACCTTAACATACCTCTATTTAGTTATGCAAATCTAGGTTTATTTTCGATCGCGTGGGTTTTATACACAATACGTTTTTAACTCAATAATCGTCGTTTATTACAGATCTGTTTGAATACTTCTTAAATTTTGAAAAAGTTTTTAACACTTTTCAGCTTACATTAATTCCTTTTACTTGTAAAGCTTTAAATGTTTCATCCCCAAAATGGGTTTTTGCAGTAAACTGTTATATACTACGGCACTAATTGTAAACGAAATAAAAACTAGCATAGACCGTTACGCTATTTCAAAAATACTCGCGCGCGACCGCTCTCTCTAAGTACTGTGAGCCCGAGTGTCTGTGTTTTATCCTGTCACCTTGCCTTATAAAGATCCAGGCTTCCATTTTGAAAGACGTCAATTTACATGCGCTTGTTTCGTTGCCAATGGTTAGTCAGACAAAAGTGTTGGATCAGCTACCATACCCGTTGAAATTAAAGGAAAGATTGTGGTGATTAATGTTCTTCTACAGCATATACCGTACCAGCTCATCTTGGGAGTTGATTTTTGGAAATGAACAAATTTTGTTGCGGGCTTGCGTAAAGAAGAGTGGAAATTTGATCATTTAAAGACCATTGATGTATTGGAGAGCTGAGATCCAGTGATACATTCACGCTTGGATTTAAGTAGTCAGCAATTACAAAGACTAGACGAGTTAGTAAGCGATTATTTTACATCCATTAAGGGTAAGGTTGTACCTCATTGGTAAAACACCGGATAAAACAACGCTATATCGCATGTCGCCATACAGAAACAATACTGATATCGAATTCGAGAGGCTAGTCGTGGTCGAAAAATCTACGAGTGCCTGGTCGATCCCAATATTATTGGTGAGAATGAAGGATGGAAGTTATCGATTTTGTGTGAACCTTAGGAAAGTCAATAAAGTTACCGAGAGGGATGCTTACCCGCTATCGTATCTGTCGTCTATTTTGGATAGTCTTCTTGGCGCGAAATTCATATCGTCGCTGGATGTTAAATCAGCGTATTGGCAAATACACGGAGGATTCGAAGCAATATACCGTATTTACCTTCTGTACCTTGATGACACCGTTATTTGTACGTCTGTTTTAGAGAAGCATATTGAGGTTTTACAGGAGGTTTTTTGTCGTTTCTCTGAGGCAGGTATTGCTTTGAACAAAGACAAATGTAGGTTTTCTCAATTTGAACTTCGTTATTTAGGGTATGTCGTTAATTCTGATGGACTATCGGTCAAACGGGTGTCCTCTTGAAGATTCCTACGTCTTGGAACCCGACGGATGTGAAGCGCCTGATTGGTTTAGCGAATTGGTACCACCGGTTTATTCAACATTTTTCGCCAATCATCTCACCTTTAACTAAATTATTGAAGAAGTTTGGAAAAATTGTTTGCGATGAAAACTGTGAAAAAGTTTTTGGAATTATTAAGGATTGTCTAGTTTCCGTACCTATATTATCGTATCTCGTTTTTTCGTTCTACAATTAAGACGGATGCTTCAGACTTTTGAATTGGTTCCGAATTGACTCAGACGGATATCTCAACAATGTTATTGGCCAAAGTTAAAGGCAGATGTACGTCATGTTAATCGTTGTAGCATGCATTAATCATAAGCCAGGACTGAAGAGACCGGCCGGACTTAGCTTCTCGTTATCGATAAGCCCTGGCTAATGATTGCCACGGATATAGTGGGACCCTTACCTAGATCAATCAGCGGTTATTCTTATGTTAGTTGTTGCCGATAATGTTTTGAAATTCGTGTTTTTCTTTCCGTTACGTTCCGCTACGGCTACTAGTGTGGTTAAGAATAACGAACAAACCGTTTTTCTTATGTTTAGAGTACCACTGTATGTGTAGTGTGACAATGGTACACGATTTAGAAGTAGATAATTTCAGAAAATCGAGCTAAGGTCATTTATAACGCAAATTATCAACCCCGGGCTAATTCTTCAGAACATAGTTATGAAAACTATGTTAGTGCCTTATACAGAGGATAATCAGAGAAACTGGGATAAGTGACGTGTGGCATACGCACAGTTACACATGGAGTTACGGCCTGGCGACCAATTTTTGACGAGAGATAATATTGGATGGATCTAATCATGGCGAACAAGTGGAAGGAGATGCATTGGAGAATGTGAAGCTTGCCGAACGAACACCGTTGTTGGAGGAAGTGAGGTTTTCCGAGGAGAAATTTACAGTGACATTAAGCGAAAGTTGCAGTCTACATTAAAAGTAAACGGATTTATGATATACGCAGACGTATAGCAACATTTGAGGTTGGTGATACCGTGTGGAGAAAGAATTATGTCCTTGCGGACGAGTCGCGTTATTTTACATCTAAGTTAGCACCGAAATTTGTTGGACCGTGTTACATCAAGAGGAAAGTATTTTATCAGACTTATGAATTATCGGATACATCAGATATCTGTAAGAGAGCGTGGAATACCAAAGATTTTAAGGCGAATGCTAATAGGGACTGAAACTCTTCAGCGCTTTCTCTGTGTAGAGACGAAATAAGAATGTTCCTTTTTTGGTTGCAGTTCTGCGATGTTGCGTTTGTGTAATAATTGAGTAATTATTCCTACCTGTAGCTTGTTATCTTAAGGTAGTGCTTAGTTTTGGATGTTTCTTGGGAAAAAAACACCCAATGAGGGAAGTGTCACATGCGGTAAAATTGTCGAGATTTTTTTTATTAGTATATTTGGATATCTTATGTAGGATCTTAAATTAATGTTAGGTTGTCGGGATTTTTAACCCTCCCTACGGAGATGTGAGACCCTAAAGGACGCCGCTGGAAATAAGTTTTTCTTGAATAACTTTTAAAGTACTTGACATAATTTAACAAAAATTCAGTATAATGACCACTAGTAAGAGCCTCTTAAAATAGTATCCTTGAAACAAATTTAGCTTGTTTAGTTTACCAGGGATGGACTAAGTTGTACTCCTTAACGCCTAAATTTTGAACACCCTGTATGATAAAGATCTAAAAAAAATATTATTGGGTAGTTTGAAACTTAATATTAGTATATTTGGATATCTTATGTAAGATCTTATATTAATGTTAGGTTATCGGGATTTTTATTTTTAGGTTTGCTATCCCAGTTTCGATAAAAGGAATTAAATGTCATAATGGCTGAAGAGAGTTTTAAGAAATATAATATATGTCGGGTTAAATTTACTTTTGTTGCGAGAGGTTTGGTCGCGGGTAAATATTTCTGAGTACTTTCGAGCTTACCAGTACATTTATGGATTGAGTTGTTATTGGGGACGTTATAGAACAATTCATCTGAGTAATAAGATTTCTTATTGAAAAACAAGATATTTGGATCTCGATTCTAGGTGTTAAGTTACTGTTTTTTCCTAGGAAATGTCAATTGTGCAGTTTTAGTATGAAATATTTTTGAGTATGGTGGTTAACAGATAACGTGATCTTGTGGGGAAAGGAGGGTTTTGTTTTTCAATTTAGTTGAGTCGGAATTACGGTGTTTGGAGAATAGTTGGAAGTAAGAGATGTAGGGACCAGGCGCGTATACAATCTACCTACTACCTACCGGGTTACTAAAGTTATCGAGCGTTTGCTTCTGCGGATTATGGTTGTGGTAAAATTATGTGTATCGGTTTTCCTTTGTTATGTGCATCTTGAGGCACTCACAGCTTGTTCAGACAGACAATTAGCTGCTGTTATAAACTGTTTTAATAGGATTTTGTGCATAAAGGAGTCATATAACGTTGTACAAATAAATTAATAGTGTGTAAATAAACTCAGGTAAAGCAAATATTAAGTCACCTAGATTTGGTTTGCACCTTTCGATGTTAACATTGCGAATTTAAGTTAAACGGAACAATTGGTTGAGATAACATTGTAAAGCGGTCGATTCCGCAATACCGTACCGTGGCGAAAGTGATTGGGGGTTTATTTGTATTTTCCGATCAATCATTAGGGGTCAATAAAATGGAAATATGCGCCTCCATGTTATGAGTTATGATGAAAAGGTCAGTCCAGAAGCTGTGACCAGTCAAGGTAACTTTTTATGATTTGTGAATTGAATACATTTGTAAAACTGCTTTTAACCTTTATGTTAATGTAAATTTAAATACAAGATACAGTTAATTAAAATTAAACATAAAGTTAATTGGTTTTTGGGAATTCTGCAAGCCTCCGACGCTTACATTTAACATGTAAAATTTTATGTACGAAAGATTGCACTTTGCTTCCTATCGTAAGTGAATTTATTGGTTTGTGAATTTTATGTTATTTCAATTTTACATGTCATTTTCTCCTTACCTCGCAGCGTTATCATTATTTACGAGTCGCATAAATTTAGAAGATAAAATATTTTGATTACGTTGATGTTACTGATCTGATTATTTTTGTTATGGTAATTTTTGATTTACACGACCTTACAGCGACAAAGTCCATTTATTTTATTTATGATTTTGACGAACACTTTTAACGTAATAATTTATGAGTTTTCTTTGTTAGATTGTCTGCTATTTTTTTTATTTTATTCTCTTAAGATATAGAATTTCATTACACCGGGCCAAAGATTCTATTTTACCGATTCACCTAGGATATACGACGTAAGGTAAGCAAGTTTCTTGTTTGTTTTGAGATTTGCTGTGGAATACTCGTATTTAGATCCCGACATTTTCGATTATAAACGCCCCTTTATTACTTTCCCTATTGTGCCTTGTGTATTACGAACTATCCTGGATGCAAATTATAAGACTCTCTTTATGAAGGAGAAAAATTACAATATATTATTAAACAAAGCAAAATAAAACTGTATTTCAACTAAAATATGTAACATAAAATAAAGAAGAATTAATTCTGGAGTTCAGGACCCTTTTTGGTTACGGAACCCTCCTGGTACTGGTGTACTGCGGGTTGGTGTTCCTTCGAATGGTACTTCTGTAATCAAACTAATTAATTTTTCGGTAACTTTGCGGCCTAAGCATCAAATTCTTAGCAAATTGGTGTATTTAATTATTAATATTTTTATCCATAAGGGTGGGTAACTTTTTATTTGAAACTAGGGAGTTTTCTTAATGTTAGTAGCCTTTGTGAAATTAAAATCGAAGACTTGGTTTACACCGATATTTGGCAATTGGAAATGAAGAAATCGGTGTATTTTAAGCGCGTTTTTAATGATAAATTACGTGTGAAAGTATTACGATTATTGTTCTGATTATTTTTACAGTGTATGAGTCCGATAGCTCTGAAATGGAGAATGCTTGAATCGCGCGGCTGTTGCCTATAGGATTGACAACATAGGTCAGTGGTGTGGGCGGGGATCTTACTTAATGCTGCACAAGGGCACTCGTCACAACTGCAAAAACGTCAAAATCGGGAGCATTCAAAAAGCGCCACCTGTTACACACATTTATAGCGGGAAAACGCCATGAACTACATATTAATAATAGTCTTACAGGAAAGCTCCCCTCTACTATAATTCTACTCCAAAAATATTTACGCAAAGTTCGCCCAAACTTCAATCAAATCGTAAGCTTCATGTAAAAGCCGCGAAATTGCGATAATAAATCTAAAAAACTCATTAAACATTTCGATAAACTTTCTAACGCGCTAAACATACTTCTGGACAAATATCTCACGATATGAAAACTTACTAAATATTCTTGCATATTACACACTGTATTGGAATTTTCGTTTATTAAAATAATGCCCTTATATTTTGTTATATAAAGCAATTTAAATCAAAAAAATTAAATTTCATTGAACGAAAGTACATATTTAAGCCACCAAGGGCAAATGGCCGCATCCCCAAATGTTTGAATCTTCTCAACAACAGATAACTGTGTTAGTTTATGGAACTCCCGTTAGAGGGCGAGGTTAGGACATTCAAACACAATAGCATTTATTAATTTTCGATCAATAACAAAGAAATCAATTCCAACAATTTTTCGTTTTGAAAAAGGTACTACATTTCTCGTGTCCTTTTGCGGTCGCCATTTTACGACGATATGGAAACTTTTTGAACTCTTCTAAAATTTCTATAAGAAGATTCTTCGGATGTAAATTAGAAAAATTAACTGTAGCAAGATTTACTTGGGCTTTTCTGAAAATGACTGTTCCAAAGAACATTACGGATATAAAGGAGTTTTTCGTTGTAAAAGGGGTAGGTCTTTTTACTTTCTATTAGTTCATAAATTTCTTTGTTAGCTACTGAAAGCGTAGAACCATAAACAAATTACGGATCCTCCTATGGACTAACGGAAGGCATTTCGTACCACTTCAGTGACCTGCCTAAAATCTCAGGTGTAAATGATGTTAATTTCCCCTTATATAATACTTACGTACCTTTCCTTTAAGCATCACTATAAAAGTTGTATTACAACTGGATGTAAACCGTGCCTGTTCGAAATTGGTAACCAGACCGAGAACTTAAATTTACTTTTGCTGTATTTATATTTAACTTTGGTGGGAACGTTCAGTTGCCTGTTTCTCTCGTACTTTTTTTTCTAGTATCTGGTGCAACTGAACCGTTCTTCCGACAAAATCTTGCAATTAATTTATAAACAACGAATATTTTAATTTTGAATAATTTCTTGGGTGTTGTTATGAAACCACAGCAAGTTGTATCGTTAAACGCTTATCTAGCGTAGGTATATGTGTTTTTTTCAGCTTCTGCGTAATGAAATATTTTTCATTTCCGAAAGTTAAACTTTTGAAATAATTAATTTTGTATATTAACTTTCTTTTGGGTTTGATGTAAAAAACCCGCTTTACTTGCGAACGTTGAGACTATTTTCACTTTGGGTCTATATGGGTGTTAACCATATTTGGTACATATAAATTATTATATTACATTATTTATATTGGTATATAAAAAGAAACAAAGATTTCACTTCAGTTAATTTTGTTTTGCTAATTTTGTATCACCCCTATTTTAAATATTTTGAAAATTACATTTTTGCGTAACACTACAACTTTTTTCTTATTGTCTTCCCCCTTTTCCTGTCCTTCCCTTTAATTCCGTATTCACCTCTTTAGACATCGTTATCCAGAAGTCGGGGTAACGGTGAGTTTTGCTTTTGGGGAGCGACTTCTGGCGCCTACTTTTACACTGGAATTTTCTTAACCCCCAGAACCGTTCTGAGCTAGATGATTTCTGTGTTATCTGTAGGTGAGTAGAGAACCCTTTCCTTTTTCCTCCGCTTTCCATTTAAACACGTAAGAATTTCAACGTCAAAATTATTGTCTCAACTATTCAAAAAACTGATCAATACGGTAATTAATTATTCAATTTCAAACGAACAACAAAACTAAATGTGACCGAAAATTTACAGTCATAAAATTTATTAAACGCCGATATCGGGAGGTAGTACCTAAATTCGGGAAAATGCACAGCTTCACCATAACAAATAATCAAATTCGCTTGCCTGTTTAGCAAAATCAGGCAAATCAATGATGTCTACAATAGGCATGTTGATTCCTAGAAAATTAACTTCAAAAAAATTGTGACTACTCACAAAATATCACTGGTATGCAAATAAACCAGTGGTTCGTTCAACGACCTATTTACTTTACAATTACGTTTCGGTATATATATATATATATATAATCTTATCTTCAACTTCAATTTTATCAACCGCTTGGAATTAAATCAATAAATCCGCCATAAAATGTTCACAAATTTAAGAAAATAATATAATGCATTAACTCATCAACCTTTAAAAGTTGCGTTATAATTCAATAATCAATAACATCTTTCGAACGTAATTACTTTACTTCAAATAAACGCTAAAATAATGACGTTAATTCAATGACTTAATCTCATAAAAAACAAACATTTAAAATGTTCGTAAATGTTGTGCTGTATAATAAATGTAGTGTGCAGTTTGAGAATCTTCTCCTCCTTCAGCACGCGGTGTGGATTGTTTTTGGTTGTGGATGTTCTGTGATACCAGTTGACGCCATTGTTGTGCATGTTGTTCTTGTAGCCGTGATAATGATTGTTGTGGGTAGATGTTGGTTGTGTGGATGTGGATGTCCTGTGGTCGGGTGTCGCGGTGATGCAGCTATGATGCCCAAGTAGATCTATAAGAGAAAGTTTGATGCATAATAAGCCGTTCTGTAGTAACTAGGCTACTACAGTATGGTTGTCGGGTTAGTATTCCAAAGCGTGAAGCGCTGTTGGAGAAACGGTAATGTTAGAACATAAGAAATAAGAAATCGATAATCTATACCAAACGTTGGGCGCGAATCTTCGCAGTTTTCGCCTGCTATCACCTTTCGGATGACAGGTAGGGCCTTTTCATATTGGGACCTCCGAAGAGGCCCAATACGGTGTCGAACCCTAAGGTGGGTTAACGACTTCTCAACCTTTCCTGCCGTTACTCGGGCGTAGCTGACGTTAGTCCGGGTTGAAGAAGGCGCCGCTATCGGCGGTGTCATCTTCGATCTCTGTGGTCCTACCATTTTCTTCCGTTGTGGAGGTCGAGGAACTTGGGGAATCCTGTAGCTGGCGGAGTGGTCCCCATCACAGTTAACACACTTTGCCCGATCTGTGCCGGGTTTAGTGCATTTACTGGAATGGTGATCTCCGGCGAACTTTACACAGCGTGCTGCGGCCCAGCAACAACGCTGTGCGTGACGGAAACCCTGACTCCGGTAACACTGCCCGATGCCGAATTCCGGTCGCAAGTCCTCCACGGTAACGCGGGGCGGCTAACGTACTCCACCTCTTGGATCTACTTCTTGCCCTCTTCGCTCGGTAGATGTACCAGAACTAGGGGAACCCTCGCTGCTTCATCCTGAAACAAGAGATCACTTTAATACCTAGAAGTGCCAGCTCTGAGTTGACGTCAGCCTTGGGTAGTTCTACGGGCAAGCCATGTATCGCTACCTTATCTATACGCTCACTCCTTGGGTGTGGAACGGAGTACCACACCTATCCATATACCTTAACAGCCTGACTCGGTCCCCGGGTGAGGCAGGCTGTATCCGGATTCCTCTCTGATTGCCTTGGTTATCGTGAAGGCTTGTCTGTCCAATTCGCGAGAGAAAGAACCCAGTTCTCCTTCTGACGAAGGATTACCGGGGTACTTTCTCCCTGGTGTCTTTTGCGATCGGGGCGTCGTCTGTTTCATGGCTGCTGGGTGTATTCCTCCAGTGCGTGAAACGTATTGTCCGTCGAGGGCGGCGTTGGCGATCGGACGGTCGGGGTCTTCTTGGGCCTCTTCTCCTGCTTGACGAAGTCATCGGGGCTGGCTGAACCGGAGCGGGCATCTTCGCTTTTTCCTTGATGGGGTCGATGGCGGCTGCGACGCTGGTGGTGGTGATGGACGTCGACTGTGCCACTAATTGGGCCTCAACTAGCGGGGCTACGTCTTTGGGCGGTGCTACTTTCGTCTTCTTAGGTCGTCCCTCTTCTGTGCGGTGGCGGCCGGTGGTGCGTCGCTGTTCGCTCGGTGAAACGGCAGGTCGAGCAGCGACGGTATCGCTTTCTGCGGTGTTGGCGACGATGGCGAATTCCGTTGTTCCTTCATGCATCTGTTGTAAGCGCGCAACCACTCCTCCCGGTTGCACAGCACACCCATCGTAAAAACGACGTTAACACTTTTTGTAATTGACAAGTCTGTAACTCTTTGAGTTGTTCTCTGTTCAAGATACTAGCCTCGAGTGGAGAGAGTTTGGATTTGCAGTCGCGTTTATAGGGACCGAGATGGATGGGAGGAGAATATTTTGAAAATGAGATTTCAGATATATAGGAATTCAATTGCGAGGATTGGTACGATATAATTAAGGAAAGTTAATTAGGATTTTTAAGATAAGGATCTGGATCATTACAAAATTAAAATGCCGAAATCCACGTTAACGAGGAGTACGCAGTTCCCTAATTAAGAATTATTCTGCATTCTAGTTTAGCCATTTACATAAGAGAGTCGGTAATATAGTCTCTTCGCAATTCTACCGAGTAGCGGTCGGCAGGATGGCCAGTACGCTATTCTGCCGAACACGTAGTGACAGTCTTATCATGAGAAGCTAAAGACAGCAAAGCATTAAAATATTGCGCATGATCAAGAGTAAAAAAATGGAAATTAAATCTACCCTAACTTAGGTTACCGTAGATATATTATTTTTTTACTTGATCATGATCAAGAGTAAAAAAGTGGAAATTAAATCTAGGGTAACCTAGGTTGCCATAGATTTATTTTAATTTTTTACTTGATAATGCGCAATATTTCTAAAATCCTATCTTCCTTCATTTCGTTAAATGCTGTAGGTAGCGGACCGAGAAAATTTTATCATTGTAATACACATCTATCAATCGCAATGGTAACCGCGATAGAAAGGATAATTAATGTGTTCAAATATCTTAATAAGTCGTAATTTGGTAATGTTTTCTGGATATTTGCAAAATAAAAATAAGAACACATGTTAGGATAGAAACAGATGTCCGCTCGAACTGCTATTGAAGGAGTGTAACGAATTGCTGAATATTTTTACACGCACAGTCTTGAAGTGAAAATGTCGCTTGTTTAACAATTAATTACGTCGGTACACGTCGCGATCAAAGACACCGTTGTTTCTTACTTTTGAAACTTGATATTAGACATAGGTTTTTGCTAAGGAAGAGTGCAAATTTTTAAAATTGAGATTTCGTTCAATAATGAATATGGAAAAATGTTCCCACGTAATTTTTCTTGTCTTTTTATTATGAAAACGGGGTGAATTTCGGGATTAAATATAGGTAGCTAATGCCGGAGGGAAGGCAGTTGCGGTTGAAGTTTTGATTGAGCCGGATTGATTTGATTGTTTTGTAAACCGTTCGGTCTATAAATATTTTGTCGTGTACCTTTTAGGAAAACTAAAACGCTAATTCGTTCTTTTCCTTTTGTGTAGGTTTTAATGTAAGTTTTTCTAGAAGTTAATCTATCATTAATAGCCGTTGCCTCGAGTTTAAACCGTCGTGTTGTGGTAAAGTGTAATAAAAGGGAGTATATTCAAGTGTAAGTAGATATTTTAATGTAAATTAAAGCTCGCAGCAAACAATTGTACAAGCCTATGTAACGTATTAAAAATCAATCATTGCCTTGCAAGAAGCATCTAATTACGCACGCAGGCTCATTAAGTTTAAATCTGTTAAAGTAAAGGGCTAGCGTCAGATAGTACAGGGCTCCCTCCCTCATTCTGGGCGAATTAGCATTGTCTGTTGATAATATTTGTATAGAGGTGAGCGCGGACAAACATGTAAAAGATAAATCTCGGTTGTAATTGTAAATAGGAAATACTGAGTGCTTACATACGCACGGGCCCAGATGACCATTAAAACACCTCGAATTATATTTTTATTGTTTTGTATAGGTGGATGTGTAACCTGAGAGAGGGACCCTGCATTTATGGTTATTTATTTGCACTTACTCTTGCAAGGCTTTCTTTCAATGAGTTTGTTTGTTTCTTTAATTCAGTTTGTTTAAGTAGAAGTGTTTGCCTGCGAACTAATTTCTGTTTATACGTAATTCATCGTAATTGCACGCAATTGTGCATGTGCAAATTTCTTGCCCATTTTTTCTGTCCTTATTAGCACCTGTGTAATTTGACTGTTGTTATATTTTATGTATACCTTAACCTGCATTATTATTTGCTTATTTACTTAAAGACCAGTATGATTGGTTTTAAAGGGCCACATGTTTGGTATTACAATTTTTATTCTGATTTATTTATGATACAATTGCGGGTGTGATTACTTTCATTGTTCTTTGTGTTATTTGATTTGTTAATATACTTGGGCAATTACTTATTTATGAATAAATTGGGTTTTCTTGGTGGTTCTTTCCCAACTTACTAAATTAACAGCTTGAACCATCATTGCGCAAATCTCGTTAATTCTAATTTGAGTAGTTTCATTGTTCACCTTGTAACAACCCACTTTGAGTTGTATTAAAATATACCGTAATTTAAGGTCTTTCGTTCATTCAGTTGTAAATATAAGAAAAATTTTATTAATTAATGATTTGTAAATATGTGGTAGGCAACTTAATTTGCATTTCGGTGTAACTTAAGTTGCATATCTTTTTAGGGGTTTATAGTGCATATCTTCTTAATGGTTTATACCACTTCTTTAAATTATTTTTCTGCTCAAATATTTTCGCGCAATACGTCATCGTTGACTTAATTCTTTGCGCAAATCTTTTCGCACGACTACATCGTCTGATATTCTAGGTGTCCATTTTAGTACTTAATGAACCTTATGTTGAGTAGGAAGCCATATTTTTGGGGTTTCCACCTAAATTTTGTGAAAGTGCCATTGATTTGATGGTAAGATAATTTAACTCGTAATACTAAAAATTAAAACATTTTTGCTCTTTTCAGGCACTTTCTTTTCTTTTATTTTTACTTTAATTTACACTTTAATTACATTTTAAGTACGCATTTAATTTTACTGTTGCGTACGCTTTCATTTTATGATTTCAAGAAAATGCATTAAACGGAGTATTCCACTTCATGAAGATAAATTTATAAGAAATAAAATTCCAGTTTGGGTGTGGTTGACAACATAAAAGCATTGTTATTGCAATACAGTAATACCCCGGACTTACGCGATAGGTGGGTCCGAGCGATTGCCGTGTAAGTCGAATTCGCGTAAGTCGGGGTTCAACTTTGCATATAAATAATATAAGATAATAAAACAATTTACATTGTTATGAATAAAGTAACCTAAACCGAAGTTATTTTGATGTCGAAGGCTTCATATATTCTAACAATGTTGCCTGAGGAGTTAAGTATTTCTTCTTCTCACGCAAAATTTCCTCGTAGCATACCAGTAAATTTTTTATTCCCCGTTTTGTAGTAAAAACGCGTTCTTCATTAGAATCTATTTTTTCTAAAATTTGTAACCCCTTTTCAATTGAATTGAGGCCTTCTGTTAAGTTTGCAATTGTCATTTGATTTTCCGATTCAACTGGGTCTAGCGAATCAGTTTGTTCAATGTCTTGCTCATGCTTACGCATTGTTACACGTCCAAACCGCACTAGGCGTCGTGTATGCTTACTAATGTAAGCGGGTTGCCAAGCCAGCTAACAGGGAGATGGGAGTGGTCGAAATAATAAGTAAAATGAATGATTAATACGCTACACCTTACACCTAAATTCAAACAGCTCAGTCCGGGAAAATATGTCTCTAGGCGCCACCACAATCGAAACTTTGCTAAAATAATTGTCTTAAGCTGGGTGTTAATTAACCCTACTTGATTGTGGAAAGTAGGATTGTGCTTACTCAGTAAACTTTCACACGAGGGTTCTAAAACAAACACTCGTCCCAAACAGTTCAACTCAAACTCAAATATATTTAGTACTACCCAGATTATTAGAAACTTCTTGAATACACCTCGTATACCAAAATTTCCACAACAAAATTTATCACTCAAATTTAACTGCATTCACGTAACCAACAGTTACACGGGTCGTCACAAACTTCCTGATTGTACCCTGTACATCCAGAATACCAAAGTTATAACACGTTAACTGAATATTTTCTACGTATCCCTCGTATACATATAAAATTAAATTTCTACTTATTGATGAATAAATAGTTTTTCATTCAATGATCGATAATTAATTTTTAAAATTCTTAACCAAAAGAAAGTCAATGTCATCGGCTTAATAATTGTTCCTTTATGATACCTCTGAATCGTATGTGACATTCGTAAATATGTAAGTTCTCAAAACTCTATCTCTAGTTATACTTAATGAAATTTTAATTAACAGCTGATCCGTCATTAGTGTACTGCGTTAAACGAAACTAACATGAAAATTTTTGCAATCAACCTGGCAAATATAACCTTTCAGGTTGTTCATTAATCTTAAAACCAAAATATGCAAAGTTTACATTTAAGTTGTCAAAAAAAAAAAAAAAAACTAGGTCACCAATTAAGTAAACGTCACAAATGTATCTCATAACTGGCTAAATAAACAACAAAGTAAAAGCTAACGATAAATATATATTGTCCTGCATAAAATAATAAACAAATGTTTACATACACAACAGCGTGGTTGATAAACCACTCCACCACGTTACTGTCAAAACAAACTTGCGTTTCTACAAAAATTCTTACTGCTAAAACAGCCAATACAACATAACTCGAGACCGATTATCTTTTTCCTTCAACAATAATTAAAAATTACCCAACAATACGCAAATTACAACTAAACAAAAAGATAATCGTGCTTATCTGAGTTTTCAAGGTTCTTAAATGTAATTCTTACTTAAAATTGTCCATTAATCCTTCGCTCTTCTTTCTTCTTTCTTCCCGTAAATCAATTATTTGTAGTCCATTTGTATTCCTTAAATTGCCTGAAGGCATAAAACAAGTACTCCACAATTTCACCAACACTTATTCCTTTCTGCACTCGCGATTAGTCCAACTATACGAGGCTATTACTCCAATAAACCCTAATAAACTGTACACATTTGGTTGCCTCTTACAAGTTTCTCGCAACCTTTAGGACAATTTAGCCCTTCCTTAACACAAATAAACTTTTAATGTCATACAAAATTACCTAAACATTGGCTCAAATTACTACCAATACTTCGCTCGCTTAAAGGTGGTTCCATAAATAATTTATACTAAAGATCAGTACAAGCTCACGCGTCGCACTTCAACACTTTAACGTAACAACTGTTAACTTTTTATAAATCTGCTTACGCACTTTTCCTTTTGAAGAACAAAGCTGATTTTATCTTCAATCTCAATTTTATTAATTGTTTTATTTATGAATGTCTCATACGATTCATCCCCTTTCGGGTTACGCAGTTGTTTAAACAATGACTGCCTTCTATATTATTCACAAATATAACTCCAACTCAACCCATTCTGATTTCACACTTCATCTCGCGCGCGTCTCTCACCGAGCTCTCACCAAAAGCCAAAAGCTAAAAGCTAACGTCAATCTCTGACTTTCCTATTTATACCTTAAGCCATCCATCTTTAAACATGTCCGACTTCCTCGCTATATTCACCGATGGTATTCATTCAAACTTTCTTAGTGCCGACAGATGCTACCATCTGTACAACCACGCTTATAACTACAATACATCGCCATGTTGGTTCTTACTTGCAAATTTTACAATTACTTTATGGAGAAACCATTTCTCGTCATTAAATGCATTCAGTGGCCACTCTGGACCATTACACAACTTTCAACGTTTATCTCCCACATGCGCTCGTCCTCCTTCCGCAACATTTGTAAAAATAAGTACAGTCTAAGGTCTCAAATCCCATATACATACACGTATTCTCAAAACTGATTGCACAACATTACGAGAACTTTCTGAAATTAACAATTAAACATACCAAATCTTTCTCTACATATTTTCTAAAACATTCTACACTTACACATTCACTTCTTCCGGCCAAGATTACTCCTCTATCTTCCAACATTCCATTTCTTATCAAGTAGTCAAACAGTAGCAAACATTATCGTCCCATCGACAAATTTCTCTTCACATTTACATTCGTCAGAATCTATTTATTCCAACACCAAAGTCTCTATAACATTCAAATACACGTATCTACATACTGAATGATATTTCTCCTAAATTTCCAGTGGCGTATCATCCACCTGCATACATTACGCATATACACAAACAATTTTTTTTCTCGTTCAAACTCAATACATCCGTACTCAAAACACGTAACACACGTCCTTATAACATCTTCCATACAGGGTGCGTCAACGCAACCTTACAGAATTTCTATAAGCTCGTCAATTGTTAGCTCTTGATTGTGTGAATCTAGCAATTCTTGAGCATCATCATCATCGACCTCTAAATTTATTTGTTTGGCGATATCGACCACTTCTTCTATTATGCTATCGATTTGTTCAGGATCTGAAACTGGTTCCCTTGGGTTTCAGTGGTGAAAAAAAATGGACATAGTTTTTTCCAGACGCCATTCAGAGTTTTTTTGTGAAACCTCATTCCAAGATTGTCCAATAATTCTTACAGCATCTAAAACATTGAATTGCTTCCAAAAGTCTTTAACAGAAAGCTCATTGTTTTGTCTCATAGCTTCATGTAGATGTGCAAATGATCGCCTTGTGTAGTAAGCTTTAAATGTTTTAATGACTCCCTGGTCCACTGGTTGAAGTAAGCTGGTAGTGTTTGGTGGCAAAAATACAACTTCCACTCGTGGATCGAAATTAATTAGAGTTCTGGGAGGATGACCTGGTGCATTGTCAATTAGTAGCATCACTTTAAATGGGATTTCTTTTAATTGGCAGTAACATTCGACTTCAGGAATAAAATGATGGCCAAACCAGTCTTCAAAAGAGAAACTGTCACCAAGGTTTCGCATTAGACTTCCAAATGAGAGGCAAACCAGCTTTGGATTTATTTTTAAGGCTCTTGGATTTTCTGAGCGATAAACTAAGGTTTCAATTTACAATCTCCAGCTGCATTCGCACCAACCATCACTGTCAATCGATCCTTGGCGGCTTTAAAACCTGGAAAAGTTTTCTTCACGCGCAATAAAAGTTCTTTTAGGCAATTTGTTCCAAAAAGACCGGTTTCATCTACGTTGAAAATGGTTTGGCTAGTGTAGCCACCTTCGTCTATCATTGTTTTGAGTTTTCTGGATAGAGATGCACCTTCTTTATTAGCGCTTGCCGCTTCTCCACTCTCTGCGATGCTGTGCCAATTACAACGACTCTTAAATCGGCTGAACCAGCCGTTACTAGCTTTAAACACCACTTTTAGCCGCCTCTCCAGCGTCTTCTTTTAGTTTTTCAAAAATCTGCTTTGCTTGAAAGCACACTGTATTTTGATCAACAGGACAATTTTTCACTCCTACTTGATTATCACACCATGACTAACAATGTTTCCATCTGTGCGATAATACCGTGACGCTTACGGATGATACTTGAATTCAAAGATTGAGAGTCTTTCACAGCGGTCATAATTTTTTCTTTACGTTTTATAACGGTGCGGACTGTTGATTCCGGTAGGTCAAATTTCTTTGCCAATTCACAAACTTTAATTTTTGCTTCAAAGTCTTTAATTATATTCAGTTTACACTCCAAAGACAGTGTTTTTCTTTTCTTGTTAGGCTCAAATGGCTCATTTTTTGTTCTTTTACATGACATAATTAGAGATTATAAGTAAAACGCACTGCGCACGTAAAACAATTCCACGCGGAACACGTTCAAACCTGTCGCAAACTGAACACTGAGCGGGCGGAGCGAGAGAGCCGATGCGCGCAACAATCAAAATGAAAAACCGCGTATCTCCGAATTCGCGTAAGTCGCGGTAGCGTAAGTCGGGGTATTACTGTATATTGCGCAACATTGACACAAGGATTACGTCACATTGGTTTGCATTTCTGCATTATTTTTTATAATACCAGGGGTTCTCAAGAAGATATTTTGTAACAGGTATTTAATGTTTAATGATTTTTTAGTAATTTAAGGCTATTTTTAAGATATATTTTATTTAACCCTATCATTTTAACTGTCAATAAACATAGTTGTATATTTTTTATTATTTTACATTTTGATAAAATTTTTAGTGTAGACCTCGGTTAGTTATTCCGAGCCCAATAAAAAATAACTTGGCGTCTGAGATCATTTTTATTAGTGTTACATTACAATTTTTTTATATTACTGTTCAGTGCAAGTAATCTAGCAGAATTTGTGGTAATTAAGCAAATCAAAAGATTGAACCACCCTACGTTAATCTTCCGACTAGGACGAAGGCATTATTTGTAGTGAATGGTTTGTATCTCGAGTTAGTTTAACGATTTGTTTTTGGGGAACCTTATTACATTTATTATTAAATTTATTATACCATTTACACCACCGACATTATAATCTGTCCCACGTGATGCAACGCTTAACTTCATCCAAGCCTATCTCATTCGCATACAACGCCGCAGCTACCACTAGACGGCTAATTCTTTTGAACAGCTTTTAAGTTTGCGAGTAATTAATTATCAGACCTGTAAAGAAATTCTAATGTTTCAATTATTTCCAGGAAAGTCAATGTAAGGCAAGCAATTAATTTGAGTAATAGTAGCATTATTGTCAGTAAAGTCAAGATACATCACTTCGCGATTGTTTTGTTCTTTAATTTGCATTATTGCGAATAAGTTCAAATTACACTTTTTAAGATAAGGTACCTGGGAACGCTACAACGCCAACCAATACCTAGCGTTTAAAAACTACAACTTTTAATAAATATGTAAATTATCGCTTAACAATCAATACATAAATCAGTTTATAGTACGTATTCGCTATTGTTCGAAACGAGAAAAGTTTGTTGTATTCAGTCGAAAGCTATGAAAATGTCGTAAATAGTGAGATCGCGATTTATAGATATATGATTTTCACTTCGTCGAAGTTCATCCAGAATAACATTTTTATAGAGTAAACTTAAACAGTGCAAAGGTAGTAACAAAAGAAATACATTTTTCCTCTTTCGAATCAGTTTCAGTTAAATTGAGGGGATCTTCCTAGAGTGTTAGAAGCTTTCTGAGAAGCACTTTCAGTGATAAAAGACTCGTAATAAAATTTAAACCTTTCAATTTCCGCAACAAATCGATTTGTAGTTTAGCACCCCCTAGCGAATATTTTCTATAATACACTTGAGAATGTAATAAAAAAAAGAGAAGAAGTTTTTATTTACTATTACAAACATTGTAGTTTCAAACTTTTTAAATAGTTTATTCTAGTCAATTCGTCTTCCAGTAGTTGAATCTGTAAAAAGAACGAATTGAGAAAATATTTACAAAGAAATAAATTTATGGAAAAACCTTTTTTGCGTGTGTTTGTTGAACTTTTGGTGCTGCATTAATGCGATAACTTTCAGCAGAAATCATTTTTCGCATTTTCTCTACTTCGAATAAAACTTTCCTTCTTTTGTCTTCGAGCTTCCCTAAATCTATCTTGAGAGTTTTACTAAGTTCGGAGGGTAAGGGTAAATAGATCGTGGTGTGTGATCCGACGGTATCACATACTGTTTCTTGAGTATTACCCTCTTCCGGTTGCATTACTCGAACTTTATCACAACCAGTCAAGTCTTCTACAACCCCTGACAATTCTTTATATATTTCGATTTGGCTGATAATGCAAACTGGAAGTTGAACAAGTGTAATTACGCCGTTCTAAAAGAGGTAATAAATCGTAACTCACCCTCTGGCTTGTGTTTTTTGGAAACTCCAAATAGTTTCATTAACCTCCGTATAGCTGTAATACTATCCAAGATTTTTCCAACATCCTCATCCAGCTTCTCGTCCGTCCACTTTAAATCCTAAAAAAACTCGATAATGATATGAAGTTTAATAAATAAACCCACTGACCTGTGGAAAATCAAGTTCATGGGGTACATTTAAATTAAAGGGTAGATGCTGATGTAGATGCTGGGACAAATATGGCATAAAGGGAGCAAGAGAGCGTAAACCGATATCTAAACAAACCAAAAGAGTCGAGCAATGTCCTGCAGCTATTTCACTTTCGACAGTTTTCAATCCACGTTTAGTTGTTTCCTAAATTGAAAAAAAAAGCGTTTATATTCTTTATAACATGCAGCTTTTCAATGAACAATGTGTGAAAGAGTGCAAGAATACATGCCAAGCTCTTACTTATGACCTACTTAAAATAATGTACAAAAGCTTAAAGTATCAAAACGATGCAAGCTTGAATAACTCTATTGTCGTGTTGAAAACAACAAAATGGAGAAGTTAAAAATAGAGGTAACATGTTTTTATATACGGGGGTGGAATGAATAGTTTCCAAATTTCCAAAACAATTGCAAACTTTAAAATTTTACGAAAGCTATTTCCCTTGTTATGATTATCAACAAAAATGTTCTACGTATTATACAAGTGGCTAAGCTACTTGCCACAGAACATGTCAGTCCCGAACTCAAATTTCGGTTCAGACATGATACAATTAATCATTTTAATGAAATAAAACAAAAGATGCTTTAGAGTTCAAAGCGCAAAGTGCAAAAATAAAACAATAACATTCGAATTTATAAATGTTGAGGATTAAGATAATGTTCAATATTTTTTTCAATTTTTCAAACACCAACTCTAAAAATAGAACGAAACAGAAATTGTAACAAAATGTTCAATGCTTTTAAAAATTGCAAAATTTCAAAACTCTTGAACACAAAATATATGTCATTAATCACAGATCAAGTGCATTTTTTAAATAATATTACAAAGATTTACAATTAAAATAAAAAAATATGCTGTAATTTAGAACATTAAAAAAATAGTAAAAATAACAAAATTGTTTTTAATTTTAAAAAACCAAGTTTAACACAATATGGAAAAAAACGTTAGGAACAAAAGTAAGAAAGCTCAAAAAGACCTAAATATAAGTATTCAAGTATTTTCTTTTATAAAAGATAACGAAAACAGGCAACATTGTAAAAACAAAAACAATAAACTGTCAAACACAACGTAAATACCATTTACGCGTTTTAATTCTTGTTGAACTAATTAAATTAAATTTTGAGGTTTATTTGGTTTCGTGCCAAACAATTTTATGAAGAAAAGTATGTAAAATTGAATTATCTTTAAAAAATATCTGTATAAATTTGGTATAAACTTGATCGTTAATCCGATATTGACGAGAATACTGGTTCATAAATATTTGATAAAAAACCAACGGGTGTTGCAAGTAAACCTCCTCCCTCTCTGCTAGTAAATTTTTTCTACAATCTAAGCAGCTCGAGGAAAAATAAAAACAAGCTCAAATAGGAAATTTCAAGTCTCATCAGTTTGGAGTCGTGAATACTAAAATTCGTCCGAACAGGTGCACACACACACGCGCACACACTCAGTCATACATACCCACGCACGTGTGCCCACCTTCCTTATTAAATTATTAATCCGTTAGTGTTTGTACAAATGTGTTTGTTTTCGTCATTGTACTTTCAGGGTGTATGTTAGCATAAACAATCTCCATATAAACAAATTCTGACAATTTAGTTACATTCTTAAATTTACTTTTCCCGTACTTCGTATAAATAGTACTAAATACGAGTATTTTACGATGATAGCAAGCTCAAAAATGATTTCAGTCGGTTTGCAGAATGTACTTTTACTTAACCCTGCTAGATACATGTTGTTATTGAACTAATCTAGAGCGTGTGTGTGTGTGTGTGTCGTGTGCTTCTGTGTCTGTAGTTGAAATCATGTGCGTGTGCTATATTCGTAATATGCTGTCATTTTTTATGTGTGTCGAATTCGTGTGTGTGTGTCGTGTGGTATAAAACAACATTTTTATAATATATATATATATATATATATATATATATATATATATATATATATATATATATATATTATATGATCATTAGTGCGCTAATACTTCGTTTTAAATTTATTTTGTGGAGTTGCTAAGTTGAATTTTTCTTTAAAAAGTGAAATTTATACCTTTACTTAAATTGTTCTGAAGACTTTAATATTAACAGTAGAACTGTAAGGTTTGGCAGACGGGTAAACAAGTGTACTTACTGGGTGTTTACAAAATATGGTCAATTGGCATGGCAAATTTGAAATGTCCATAACTTTTGTTTTTTAAATGGAACACCCTGTATTTTATCATGTCATCGTGTTCTGTTTTTAATTCTCTTACTTTTTTATTAAGCAGGTAATATACCTAACGTTACGCGTTCTCGAAATATTTAAGATTTGTTGCAAAATTAATGGCAATTGTGACAAAGTGGACGGTCTATACAAAAGTAATAAAGCAAACAAAAGAATTTGTATTTAAAAAATCATAAATTATTGAGAAAATTATAATGTTATAACTAAATCAAATGCTCGATATGTCCACCATTTTCTTGCAAACAGGTGTGAATTCTCTTCAAAAAAGAATCTTCAACATTTCGCAGCATATTTTGGTTTTGAAATGCATTCCGTATTCTAATTTTCATATCTTCTTTGGTGGTAGGAGATTCTTGGTATACTAAGCTTTTAATATAATCCCACAGGAAAAAATCTAATTTTGTCGGATCAGGAGTCCGAGCTGGCCATCCTACTGGCCCTCCTCTCCAAATCCATTTATTGGGAAACGTTCTGTCTAGATGTTCTCTAACAATGCGACTATAGTGGGGAGGCGCACCATCTTGATGAAACCACATCCTTTGACGTATTTCTAACGGCAATTCTTCAAGGAGCGGAGGTAACTCATTTTGAAGAAATTCAAGATAGGTTTGACCATTAATGTTTCTTTCAAAAAAGTAAGGTCAAATTATATGGATCCCTACTATCCCGCCCCACACATTCAAAGACCAGCGATGCTGATGATCTATTCTTCTAATAGCGTGGGGATTTGTATTGTCATAACAATGGAAATTATGCCTGTTCACAAAACCATTTTTATGAAAGGTTACTTCGTCGGTCATCAAAATATGTTTAAAGAAATCATTGTCCTATCCTAATCGTTCCAGTGCCCACTGGGAGAATTCCAAGCGTCTTTGAAAATCATTTGCATTCAGCTCTTGGACTAGTTGAAAATGGTATGGATGAAATTTATTTTTTCGAATAATCTTGGAAACACTAGTTTGACTAATACCTAAATCAGCACTGAGGTTTCTTGTGCTAACGTTTGGATTTTCCACTACACTGGTTAGTACCACAAATACGTCTTCTTCGTTTATAATCCTTTTTTCTCGTTCTTTTCTTTCGTATTGTGCATGCCCTGTTCTTTCAAATCTTTCTTTGAGTTTTTCAAATATCCTTGGATCAGGATGCCAGCGCTCAGGAAATCGTTGTTGATAAATTCTGGAAGCAAGAAATGAATTTCTTTCACTTTCACCCAAAGAGTAGACCATGTCAATACATTCATCTTGTGAAAATTTCATTGTTCACACTAAACTGAGGAACTAGTGAATAACGTTTAAGCCAAACGTCAGGAATTATAAATCGCAAGCCTACTGGGTGCCCTTTTTACACTTATTGCCATATTATAAAATTATGATTTTAAAAACTCGAATAAGAAGTAAACCTTTGTCCATTAGTGTTTATTGGACCATATTGTCAACAAGGCATTTACGATTTGTAAATATTCAAAGCAAAAGTCATGATTATTTTATTAATTTTGTAACAAATCTTAAATATTTCGAGAACGCGTAACGTTCGGTATATTACATGCTTAATAATAAAGTAAGGGAATTAAAAACAGAACACGATGACATGATAAAATACAGGGTGTTCCATTTAAAAAACAAAAGTTATGGTCATTTCAAATTTGCCATGCCATTTGACCATATTTTGTGAACACCCAGTAAGTATAATCAGGAAGTATGAAAGTCAAAAGATAGAGCAAGGTCTTGTTTATCCGTCTGCCAAACCTTACAGTTCTACTGTTAATATTAAAGTCTTCAGAACAATTTAAGTAAAGGTATAAATTTTCCCTTTTTTAATGAAAAAATGTTCTAACTTGGCAACGCCACAAAATAAATTTAAAAACGAAGTACCGTTTTTTAGCATTCAACAAGACAAACTATAATAAAATTAAGTAAATATAGGGTTCCATTTAACAAAACAAAGCTGAGTCCGGTCCTGCAATTATCGAACACCCTATAGGGATGAAACTATTTTTATTCGATGCACATCTAAGTCTGATATAGATCGGCGCTATAAAATTTTTTTTTATTTTTAATAATAAAGCCAGGATCTTCCGATACAAATGATTCACCCTGTATATATATATATATATATATATATATATATATATATATATATATATATATATATATATATATATATATATATGGAGTGTTTCATAATTGGATGATAATCCTTAAAGGCGTGAATACTAGGATGATTTTAAGAAGAATAGTTAATATGAACATATGTCCTAACCCTCTTAACTTTTGAGTTACAGGGTGTTAAAGTTTTCAGAAAAAAATCGTTTTTTTTATTAAAACTTTGAAAAAGTTCCAGATATTTTTTTGAAATTTGGCACACGCACTCTAAGCATCAACAGCCATATCTTGATGTAGAAGTTTGTTTAATTCTTTAACCAGCGGTGTCCGTACGAGATATGGACTAAATATTTTTGGAAAAAAATATAGTACGTCACTGATTTTTCTTAAAACAAAAATTATTTTTAAAATCTTCATTTATTTTAGGGAATTTTGATTTCTAGACTTTTTTTATCCGATGCGCGGTTTTCGCGTAAAAAAATAAAAACCGCCTTTATGCATAACCATTATCGCTATGCGCTTATGATTTTTGGAAAGTAGGCCAGGAAATTTACTGTTATTTAGCATTCAAACAATACCATGATTAAATAATAAACATTAAATTTAAATTAAAACTTTAATAAATATACGATTTTACCCTTAATTTAAAACAACTAACATTAAATAACAGAAAAAAATTTAGATTATCTGTTCAGAGTGGCTACCATCTGCAGTATGCTTACGCATACTTCAGCTCTTCTCCTCATTGAGTCTTGTACCCTTTGAAATATTACTGGAGTATTTCTGATAGTTTCACAACAAACTATTATGTGGTTTCTCAACTCTCTATAGTATGTATTGGGGTGTTGTAAACCAACGTCTTAAGATGTCCCCACAGAAGAAAATCTAGACTGTTCAGAACTGAGGATCTAGGTTTCCACGCCATTGTGTTCCTCCGCGACCTATCTAGCGATTGTTATATTTTTATTTCAAAATTCACTGAAATGGGCAGGTGCACCATCGGGAATAAACCACAACCGATGTCGGCTTGAAGTGGGGACATCCTCTAGCAAATTTGGCAAACTCTGTTCAAAAAACTGCCTATAAGTATATTCGTCCAATCTGCGTGGTAGAAAATAAGTCCCAATTTAATAAACTCTAATAATTCCAAATCATACACTTATAATTTTTCAGTGGTGGGAGTCCGTAATGGCAAGCTTTCTTCAGCCCAGAAATGATTATTATGAAAATCCCTTATAACGTTCCTGGAAAAACTAGCTTCGGCGGTGAATAAAATTGGGGATTATAATTTGATGAAACCATTGGACTAAATATGTGGGTAATGGAAAATCCCGATGAAGTAGGGCCTGGACCCGTTGGAGATGATAAGGATATAGCAAATATCGATGAAGAATCCCCCACACTAGAACATGAGTAGCACTTAACATATTTCCAATTTTTCTCCTGTAGAGTTCTGTTCCACTAAATTTAAAAGTTTCCTTGGTTTCCGCTGCTCTTGCAGTACGATGTGCCCCTCTTAGGTAGTTTTTTTTGCTTCAAAAGATCCCGTT
This sequence comes from Vesta saturnalis, assembly GCA_036346205.1. Classification (NCBI taxonomy): domain Eukaryota; kingdom Metazoa; phylum Arthropoda; class Insecta; order Coleoptera; family Lampyridae; genus Vesta; species Vesta saturnalis. The sequence continues at coordinate 957,977 of JARFJB010001008.1, read as the reverse complement.
TCACATAACTTTCAGTGAGTTCCTGAAATCGTTCGTGCATCCGGAACTGTTCTACTTGGATAACGCTCTTGGTATAATCGTCTGGCTTCCAATGCATTGCCGTCAGCAGCCCATATAGGTAATACATATCAGCAAACTCAACAATTTGTGAAATTTACCATGTTGTTTATGTTTAACAGAATATTACGTTTTAAAATTTCAAGTAAGTGAAACGCCGCGTTCATAATAAATATACGTCAAAACTGTTTAGCATCCATTGTTTTGCCATTTCCTTAACAATACAGTTCCTGGACGCCACTGCTTAGTGTGAAATTTAAAAAAAAAATGTAGAACGTTACCAAAGATAATGTGTAAGTGTATGTGTATGTATATGTGTATGTAGTATGCGTATGCGACTGTGAATGCGTATGTGTATGCGTATGCGTGTGCGCGCATGTGTGTGTATATGTATGTGTATGTGTATGTGTATGTGTATGTGTATGTGTATGTGTATGTGTATGTGTATGTGTATGTGTATGTGTATGTGTATGTGTATTGTGTATGTGTATGTGTATGTGTATGTGTATGTGTATGTGTATGTGTATGTGTATGTGTATGTATGTATGTGTATGTTATGTGTATTGTATTGTATGTATGTGTATGTATGTATGTGTATGTGTTATGTGATGTGTATGTATGTGTATGTGTATATTTATGTGTATGTGTATTGTATGTGTATGTGTATGTTATGATGTATGTGTATGTGTATGTATGTATGTGTATGTGTATGTTGTTTATTGTATGTATGTATGTTGTATGTGTATGTGTATGTGTATTGTATGTGTATGTGTGTTGATGTGTTGTGTATGTGTTTATGTTGTATGTGTATTGTATGTGTAGTGTGTGTTGTGTATATGTATGCGTGTATGCGTGGTATGTGTATGGTGTATGGTATGTGTTAGTGTATGTGTGTGTATGTGTATGTGTGTGATGTGTGTATGTGTATGTTGTGTATGTGTATGTTGTATGTGTATGTGTATGTGTACGTGTACGTGACTGTACGTGTACGTGTAGTGTACGCGTACGTGTACTGTACGTGTACTGTGTAGTGTAGTGTAGTGTAGTGTTGTATGTGTGTATGTGTATGTGTATGTGTATGTGTATGTGTATGTGTATGTGTATTGTATTGTGTAGTGTATGTTTTGTATGTGTATGTGATGTGATGTGATGAGATGATGTGTAGTATTACGTGTACGTGTATGTGTACGTGTATGTGTACGTGTACTGTATGTAGTTATGTATGTGTATGTTGTATGTGTATGTGTGTATGTGTATGTGTATGTGTATGTGTATGTGTATGTGATGTGTGTGTGTATGTGTAGTGATGTGATGTGATGTGGATGTGTAGTGTATGTACTGTACGTGTACGTGTACTGTACGTGTACGTGTATGTGTATGTGTATGTGTATGTGTATGTGATGTGTGCATGTGCATGTGCATGTGATGCATGTGTACTGTGTGTGTATGTATGTGTGTATGTGTATGTGTATGTAGTATGTGTTGTAGTATGTGTAGTGTATGTGTATGTATGTGTATGTGTATGTGTATGTAGTGTATGTGTATGTGTATGTATGTGATGTGTATGTATGTGATGCATGTGTATGTATGCGTGCATGCAGTACGCATGTGTATGCGTGTGCGTGTGCGTGTGTGTGTGTGTGTGTGTGTGCGTGTGCGTATGCGGACGCGTGTGTGTGAGTGTATTGGATGGATGGGTGTGGGTGCGTGGTTAAGCGGGCGGGTGGGCACGTGCGTGAGTGAGAGGGAGTGGAAAACTACAATTTTGTTTAGTTTGAGTGATCATTAAAAACATTGCTATATATTTATTTTTTGAGAAAACAAATTGGGTTGTAACCATGTAATCTGTTCATGCACTGCCTTTAATTTGAATTAAACTAATATTACATTGATGGTGTATTGGAAGATAAATTGTGTTGCTTATCGATCCGCTCAAACAGTTTTTGATTTTAAACTAAATTAAAGCTACATTTTCTGAAAAAACTTAAAATAAATTACTGTATCTGAATTGAGAATTTTGAAATGGGTTAGATTTAATTATTTATTGAGTCTTTTTGACAGGAATTTCAAGGCCACGCATTTAGCAAAGAATTTTTGAACAACCTTGAGGAAACCAACGGAATGGGGGCTGTCCACTCCTGTCGCTGAGGAAAACCCCAGAGCAAGCGACTTGAAAAGGTATCTCGCATGGGTCCTTTTTAGCTCGGTTTGTTTCTTTGCTTTCTTTCCCGACAAAAAGTGACCTTGAGTAAGGGCCTTCGCGTTGACAACTCCGGAAAACGTGGCAACACCGCATAAACTCAATAAATACCCAAATCTAATGTATGTAATAAAATACTTACCTTTTTTGGGCTTTTTAATGGTCTATTTGTATACAGTAAAGTTATACAATCGAAACGTTTGAAATCTACGTTTATCAAACTGTTATATTAATAGCAGGCATATATTTGCGTTTTAATTTTTCAAGTTTGACAAAATTGTTTCAACATCTTTAACAATTTTAATAGATAATATTACTACTGACGAAGATAACTATAAGTGTTATCCAAACGTTTAGATTGTATAACTTTAATATACAAAAACACCATTAAAACACCCAAAAAGGACAAGTATTTTATTATGTAAGGATCTAGGAAAGTTTACCGAAAACAGTTTACCGAAAACAGTTTATCGAAAACAGTTTACCGAAAGACAATTAACCGAAAGGTAAATTTACCGAAACAACAATTGGTCGAATTACAATTGACCGAAAAACATTTTTACCTAAACACAGTTTACCGAAAGGAATATTAACCGAAAATGTATCATAATGCTATGAGGTACGTGCAGGTTATGTATCTAATGACATACTATTATATAAACGAACTTTTCCTTCACACTTTACCAAGGCTTAGGACTTGCAGCTCAAATTGGTGGCGTGTTTAAAAAGTCGGAAATTAATTCCTTTGTCATTTTTTTTTATTTACTTGTGTTTTGATTTTTTTTTTCTTTTTTTATGCTACCATTATATACAAAGTCGAAAACGAATTCCTTTGTCATCTTTTTGTATTTACTTGTGTTTTGATTTTTTTTTTGCTTTTCTTTTTTTATGCTACCACTATATACAAAGTCGGAAACGAATTCCTTTGTAATTTTTTTTATATTTTCTTGTGTTTTATTTTTTTGTTTTTCTTTCTTTATGCTACCACTATGTACAAAAGTTTTAACCTTAATTTGTATCTAATAACTTAAATTATGGGCTACACCACGTAAATATTAGAATGAAAAACTGTACGACGCTGATAAGCTGATGTTTTGAAAGGGAATCGCTTCCATTTTAAATTAATAATAATAAGGGTTTTTTAAGTACGCACGTATTATTTCAACGCAATGAAAAGTATTATTAAAGCTCCTTCTTTGCATATTATGTCATTTTATTTAAAGCAGCGTCGGAATTTTTTCGGCGGGAAATGACCGTGAACCATAATTTTTGGTTGACTTCTCTTTCGGTAAACTGTATTTCGGCAAAAATGTTTTTCAGTAAATTGTAATTCGGCCAATTGTCCTTTCGGTAAATTGACCTTTCGGTTAATTGTCTTTCGGTAAACTGTTTTCGGTCAACTGTTTTCGGTAAACTTTCCGGGACCGATTATGTAATGGTGAAAGCTTACATTTTCATAATGCATTTAATAATTCGCATTGCAAATACAGTAATTAATTTTCATTAATTTTACCTTTCCAATTCTTTAACTCATAAGAAACACAAATCCACTTCAACAAAATAAATCTTAGTTTAAAATTTAAGGATGTTTCAAGATCACAACAATTACAAAAATATAAATCAACCAAATAACTTTGTAACAATTCTAAATTAGATGAGTTTGTATTTTAGCTTAAATTCAAAACATTTCACAAAGGCTACTACAAGGACACAACACATTTGAAAGTCAAAATAAGGCAATGTTTCAATGTAGTTCAATGTCTTTGGTTTAAAATCAGAAACGGCTAAACTTGATATGAAAGAAATAACATAATTTTTGCCAAACGAAAAATATCAAAATGCTACATACTTTGTTGATAACCATCAAAAATGGAGGCAATATTACTTTAGTTCAAATGAAAGGCAGCATGTGAATGATCACAACCCAATTTCCTTTATCACAGAGTAAGTGTATACACCGCGTCCAAGATAAGGATGCTCACTATGGGGATCTCGGAAACGGCAAGAGATGGAAGGTCGGTTAAATAGAACAAAAGTTACGCATTTGAGAGGATGTATTTATGGTCTTTGTAGAACTCGAATATCTCTTTTAGTTTTTGGGATATTTGAAAAAAATTGAATTTTCTGATTTTCGTTTTTATTTTTTTCTGACCTTATTTGAAGAGCTATCAAGAAAAGAAAAGCACATTTTCATTGCCACTTTTCTAGCTCTACTTAATGCTGTTATTCAATTTTTGATACAACGTTTCGTTTGTTAGCAACCATCATCAACTTTATTTTTTTAAATACACGAAACAATTATTTTTGCCATATTTAAATTCTCTCCTTGATTCTGAATTCAACGATATATCACACTTTATAGTTTTGATACGTTTCGGATGAGAAAATTCATATTCAATGTAAAACATCGAAAACGTACAGTTAAAACTAATACTAGAAACATTAGAAAACTGTAAAATTATTATAAAATAATGTTTTCTCATTTTCCAATGCCTGTTACTTATAAAATAATTCACAAGTATGTATTTAGTGAAAATACTATTAATTAAACAGTTAAAATGCATCTTCCGTCGTACTGATGCATTTGATAAAAATAAGTTGGCTTTGCATTTTGTTTACCTACCTGTCATAATTGATTGTTGTCCTTATTACGTTTGTTTGATGGTCTTTGAGTTACTTACATTTTGTGTTTACTTAAAAACAATATGGTAGGAGTACATTTTTCAAATAATGAAAAATTCGATATACTGACGTGTTACATTTTGTGTCAACGTAATTGTTCTGAAGAAGAAATAATGTATTTAAACAAATATCCAGAAAGGCGTCAACCTCACAAAAGAACTTTTCGCACATTAGCAGTTAATCTAAAAGAATATGGTGGGTTCAAAAAACCTGTAAAATCTGGCAAAAAAACCTTGCAATGAAGAAAAAGTCAATACTGCTTTATTAGCTGTAACAGAAAATCCAGAGGTTTCTACTAGGGAAATTGAAGAGGCAACTGGCATAGCCCGTTCCACAGCTCATTATGTTCTAAAGAAGGAGAAAGTACATCCATATAAATTTAGAATTTGCCAAGGACTTCGACCAAGTGACCCAGAAAGACGTAGAATATTTTGCGAATGCCATACACGTCAATATCAAGACAATGAATATTTTCTGAATAAAATAATAATGGAATTTTTAATCGTAGAAATGCTCATTATTGGGCAAGAGTAAATCCAGGTCTGTACAAAACGGCCAAACACCAACACCGTTTCGGATTTAATATGTGGGCTGCTATATTCGGTACTCGAATTTATAGGTCCTTTCATTTACCACGAGTCTTTAAATTCTGAACGTTACCAAATTTTACTCCAAAATGAATTAGAGATAGCTTTGAATGATTTGCCTTTCTAAGAAGTTGAAGGTTTTTGGTTTATGCAGGACGGTGCACCAGCACATAATTCCAGAGTTGCCAGAGAATACCTGTCAGTTAGATTTCCAGAAAGATGTATTGGCACTCATGCAAATGTACTTACTATGACCAGCCCGTTCTCCAGATATATCACCTTTGGATTTTTTCTTTGGGGATACATTAAAAATTACATTTATGGAAACGATATTGAAAACGAAGAAATTTTACAAAGGTTAGTTCTCGAAGCGTTTACTAGTATTACTCCTCAAATGCTGAAGAATGTTTTAGATGTTACAGTTAGAAGATGCTATTTAAGTTTAGAGAATAACGGGAATCTTTTTGAACATCTTTTGTGAGTTTATTAACCTTTAAAATAAATTTGTTTTTTATATGTCTATCATTTAAAATTACAAAACATAATTTTATAATAATTTTACGGTTTTCTAATGTTTCTAGTATTAGTTTTAACTGTACGTTTTCGATGTTTTACATTGAATATGAATTTTCTCATCCGAAACGTATCAAAAATATAAAGTGTGATATATCGTTGAATTCAGAATCAAGGAGAGAATTTAAATATGGCAAAAATAATTTTTTCGTGTATTTAAAAAAATAAAGTTGATGATGGTTGCTAACGAAACGTTGCATCAAAAATTGAATAACAGCATTAAGTAGAGCTAGAAAAGTGGCAATGAAAATGTGCTCTTCTTTTCTGGATAGCTCTTCAAATAAGGTCAGAAAAAAAATAAAAACGAAAATCAGAAAATTCAGTTTTTTTCAAATATCTCAAAAACTAAAAGAGATATTCGAGTTCTACAAAGACCATAAATACATCCTCTCAAATGCATAACTTTTGTTCCATTTAACCGACCTTTCACCTCTTACCGTTTCCGAGATCCCCATATAGGGCATCCTTATCTTGGACACGGTGTATAGCAATGTATTTAATGATCACTCAAACTAAACAAAATTATGACACACCACACACACACACCCACACACAGACACAAACACACACACATCCCCCCCCCACAACACATACACATCCACATACATACACGCTCCTCAAACGCACCGTTTTTGAGATAGTTTAATTTTTTTTTTCGTTTTTTGTCAATATCTCGAAAACAGTTTGAGATACAGCGCCAATCTTTTACCCACGTTTTTTACTTGAAAATACCCATTTTGATTACAATTAAAATTTATTTAAAAGTATCATTCAGTGGCGTAGATTTTAGGTACATTGTGATGTAGGTTTTGTTAATATCTTTTATTAACTGTAGTCTTAATAAATTGTTAATACATCATTTTAAAAAACTGTGTTTTCTTTTCTGAAACGGCCATTTCTTCTCAAAAACGATTAACTTTAGCGCTTTTAAGCAAGAGTACCTTTTTTGTGTAGAAAACATTGGTGGTTCAAATACGTATATCAAATCTGATTTCTTTCAGTGGCTTATAAGTTAGGGGGACTAAAACTCACAATGTACCTAAAATATACGCGATGTGTTTATAAGAAAAAAAATCTTATTTTTTTTATGTAAAATCAACAGTATCGGCATATAATTAAGGAACATCCAGTATACGTAATCCAGCGAAAACACCGATGCAGGTTATTAAACATTCTAGATTGTTTCTATCTTTTTTTCACTTATGTTGACAAACGAAATAGTAACATGAAAAATCAGTTGGAACCAGCTAAATAAATGTATGGCGTGCATCGGTTTTTTCGCTGGATTACCTGATACACAGATTAATGTAATATTTTAATAGTAATTCAAAATCAAACAATTTATTTTCAAAGAAGTGTTTTTAATAGCCATTTAATTCAAATTCACAGTTGAAGAGTCTACTTCAAGGTTTCAATACAAAAAAATTTCATAGAGTTAAGCGTAACAGTACAAGTTATATCAAAATATAAACAGTTTATTTAAAGAAATACAAAGTCAATATATCTAATGGTACTTTATTTACTACAATCCTCATTTTCACATATTAATCCGCCATTTTTAACACACCAGCATTTATTACACTCCCTCATAAACGTAGTCCCGTGCTCACAGTTATACGGCTTCTCCTTTTGTCCAGGAATGACGCTAAAAACCGAAATTTTAAGATATTTTTCAAATTAACTAGTTATAAACACTTCTTACCAAGCTTTCAAAGTACATCCAAAATGCCCGTTTGGTGCACAGACACAGTCGCTACAGTCATTTGCGATGTAATTAATGCCTTCTCTACAAACTACACTTCGTTTAATAACACAAAATTACAATAATTAGACTTACCGAAATCTTCACCCTTACACAATATCACAATAATCGAAATAATTAACAAGAGCAGAAACTTCATTTTGTTAACCTTCAATTTGAAGAGAAAAGCAACTTCCAGTTCGATGACGTTCAATTAACTACAAGTTTTGGTTTGTCCTTAATTACGTTTAATTTCAATCTAATGATATGGTAATTAGGAAAATGACGCGTCTTTACTTTGTTTACACCTAATGACTGACAACTTTGGTTAGGAATTTTCATAATAGAAAATTTAGTATTATATTGAAATGGTTGAAAGTCCACGTGATTTAACAAAATTGTCTTTATCTTAATGAGAGAATAATTTAACTACAGAGTTTTGTTATCTAAAATGAGATTTTAATGAATTATGAATGAGCACTTTTACGAAAAACACATTATAAATATGTATACAAATGTACGAATGCACTAAAAATGATATAATTTCCCGCTAAAACTGTTAATACTATTGTACAGGATGGTCATTAATTACCATTTAAATTGTTTAAACTAATTCTGGTTACAATGTAATAAACGGGAAGAAGAGTTACATGAAAACACAGGAAATGAATACTACATAATAAAATGTAAATAGTACAAATAGCATTGTGATTACTTTTGTTATTGCAATTACAGAAACTAGGTATTTTACTTAGTCAGCCCAATGTCAAATGTACAGTTTACGGTAGCCAACAAAAGTAACAGTAAGGTAAGAATTAAGGTGTTTTATTTCCCACAGATGGCGCTGTTAACACACTCTAGTAGGAACTCTAACTCTAACAAATTATTGACGTCATAGCATGAATGATATCATATAAAACAATATTAACACAATACTATAGAAATATTTTGAAGAGATAGATCGTGTATGATTTACGCAAAATAAATAAATAATGTTCCGACTTACACGTTCTTCAAATACAGGGTGTCCATTTAGTGTGTAATTGTCCGATTATGGGCTCCCAGACTACTTGTCCGAAAAAGTGCGGAAGGCTTCCCAAATAGACTAAAAGTTTCAGATTTTAAAAATATTTTCATATACACTGTGTCTCTGGAATTTCTGGACATAGGAATTCATGTTCAAATAAACTATTGTAAATATTGGCTCTAATTATTTTACAGTAAAATGTGAAATGTAAAACTTCTTAAGGAAAAAAGGCTGCTTCTTATGTTACAATTGCACTTACATTTGGTTCATCCGTTTTCGAGAAAATTAGGAAAAACTTAAGGCTTTTTCGTAACTGGTCAAGGTTGCTTTGCTTTAGACAGACAATGCTAACAATAATTATTAACTGTCATTGTGAATCATTCATTGTTCAAAAACAATTCATTCATCATTAAAACTTTATTTGAACAGATTATTACTTTTCAAGAAAAATTTGTTTATAAAATGAATTATTACACCATTGAAGAAAAAGTAAAATTTATTGAATGGCATTACTCTGGCAATTCACTTAGAAATATCAGAGGTTTGTACTGCTAGTTATCAAAACCTGCAAATTCAAGTGCAGAAACAATTTAAAAATTATCAACTTATTCAAATCTACCGGTAACGTTAATAAGCCATGTAATTGTCAAGATATTAAACCTCTGGGGCAAAATGACTTAATGACTTAATGTTATTGAAGATAAGAATAAAAGTGTGAGACAAATTGGGTGCAGTTTAGGAATATCTCACAGTACCGTCCATCGAGTTTTGAAGCGACAAACTCCAGTGTTCAAGTCTTTCAAGTATAGCTTGCAGCAGAAATTTTGATGAAGATAAACTCATGAGAATGGAGTTCTCCGAAAGATTAGTAGAGTTATCAAACATGGATTGAAGCTTTCTAAGTCGTATTTTTTATCTCATGGTATTCATAACCGCCAAAATTTTCGTTACTGGAATACTGAAAATTTGCATTTATCAATAAAGAGTAGAAGTCAATATCGCAACACAATTAATGTATGGATTGGCACACTGGGCCATAGATTAATAGGTCCTTTCTTTATTGATGGTACGTTGACTGGAGAGCGTTATCTTCAGCTGCTTCAAGAAGAAATAGGCCCAGCGCTGTAAGACTTGAACCTGGAGGAAGACATGTGGTACCAGCACGATGGGTGTCCAGCACACAATAGTGTAATCGTACGTGAGTTTCTAGACTTCACGTTTCCCGGCTGTTGGATAGGTCGAGTTGGTACCATAAACTGGCCAGCACGCTCCTTGATTTGGCTCCCTGTGACTTTTTCCTCTGGGGTTATTTAAAAAACAAATTATACAACAGTGATGAAGATAAACTCATGAGAATGGAGTTCTCCGAAAGATTAGTAGAGTTATCAAACATGGATAGAAGCTTTCTAAGTCGTATTTTATTCACCGACGAATGTTCTTTTTATCTCATGGTATTCATAACCGCCAAAATGCTCGTTACTGGAATACTGAAAATTTGCATTTATCAATAAAGAGTAGAAGTCAATATCGCAACACAATGTATGGATTGGCACACTGGGCCATAGATTAATAGGTCCTTTCTTTATCGATGGTACGTTGACTGGAGAGCGTTATCTTCAGCTGCTTCAAGAAGAAATTGGCCCAGCGCTGTTAGACTTGAACCTGGAGGAAGACATGTGGTACCAGCACGATGGGTGTCCAGCACACAATAGTGTAATTGTACGTGAGTTTCTAGACTTCACGTTTCCCGGCTGTTGGATAGGTCGAGGTGGTACTATAAACTGGCCAGCACGCTCCCTTGATTTGGCTCCTGTGACTTTTCCTCTGGGGTTATTTAAAAACAAATTATACAACAGTGATGAAGATAAACTCATGAGAATGGAGTTCTCCGAAAGATTAGTAGAGTGATCAAACATGGATAGAAGCTCTCTAAGTCGTATTTTATTCACCGACGAATGTTCTTTTATCTCATGGTATTCATAACCGCCAAAATGTTCGTTACTGAATAGTGAAAATTTGCATTTATCAATAAAGAGTAGAAGTCAATATCGCAACACAATTAATGTATGGATTGGCACACTGGGCCATAGATTAATAGGTCCTTTCTTTATTGATGGTACGTTGACTGGAGAGCGTTATCTTCAGCTGCTTCAAGAAGAAATAGGCCCAGCGCTGGCTGTAAGACTTGAACCTGGAGGAAGACATGTGGTACCAGCACGATGGGTGTCCAGCACACAATAGTGTAATCGTACGTGAGTTTCTAGACTTCACGTTTCCCGGCTGTTGGATAGGTCGAGTTGGTACCATAAACTGGCCAGCACGCTCCCTTGATTTGGCTCCCTGTGACTTTTTCCTCTGGGGTTATTTAAAAACAAATTATACAACAGTGATGAAGATAAACTCATGAGAATGGAGTTCTCGAAAGATTAGTAGAGTTATCAAACATGGATAGAAGCTTTCTAAGTCGTATTTTATTCACCGACGAATGTTCTTTTTATCTCATGGTATTCATAACCGCCAAAATGTTCGTTACTGGAATACTGAAAATTTGCATTTATCAATAAAGAGTAGAAGTCAATATCGCAACACAATGTATGGATTGGCACACTGGGCCATAGATTAATAGGTCCTTTCTTTATCGATGGTACGTTGACTGGAGAGCGTTATCTTCAGCTGCTTCAAGAAGAAATTGGCCCAGCGCTGTTAGACTTGAACCTGGAGGAAGACATGTGGTACCAGCACGATGGGTGTCCAGCACACAATAGTGTAATTGTACGTGAGTTTCTAGACTTCACGTTTCCCGGCTGTTGGATAGGTCGAGGTGGTACTATAAACTGGCCAGCACGCTCCCTTGATTTGGCTCCTGTGACTTTTTCCTCTGGGGTTATTTAAAAACAAATTATACAACAGTGATGAAGATAAACTCATGAGAATGGAGTTCTCGAAAGATTAGTAGAGTGATCAAACATGGATAGAAGCTCTCTAAGTCGTATTTTATTCACCGACGAATGTTCTTTTTATCTCATGGTATTCATAACCGCCAAAATGTTCGTTACTGGAATACTGAAAATTTGCATTTATCAATAAAGAGTAGAAGTCAATATCGCAACACAATGTATGGATTGGCACACTGGGCCATAGATTAATAGGTCCTTTCTTTATCGATGGTACGTTGACTGGAGAGCGTTATCTTCAGCTGCTTCAAGAAGAAATAGGCCCAGCGCTGTTAGACTTGAACCTGGAGGAAGACATGTGGTACCAGCACGATGGGTGTCCAGCACACAATAGTGTAATCGTACGTGAGTTTCTAGACTTCACGTTTCCCGGCTGTTGGATAGGTCGAGTTGGTACCATAAACTGGCCAGCACGCTCCTTGATTTGGCTCCCTGTGACTTTTTCCTCTGGGGTTATTTAAAAACAAATTATACAACAGTGATGAAGATAAACTCATGAGAATGGAGTTCTCGAAAGATTAGTAGAGTTATCAAACATGGATAGAAGCTTTCTAAGTCGTATTTTATTCACCGACGAATGTTCTTTTTATCTCATGGTATTCATAACGGCCAAAATGTTCGTTACTGGAATACTGAAAATTTGCATTTATCAATAAAAGTAGAAGTCAATATCGCAACACAATTAATGTATGGATTGACATACTGGGCCATAGATTAATAGGTCCTTTCTTTATTGATGGTACGTTGACTGGAGAGCGTTATCTTCAGCTGCTTCAAGAAGAAATTGGCCCAGCGCTGTTAGACTTGAACCTGGAGGAAGACATGTGGTACCAGCACGATGGGTGTCCAGCACACAATAGTGTAATCGTACGTGAGTTTCTAGACTTCACGTTTCCCGGCTGTTGGATAGGTCGAGTTGGTACCATAAACTGGCCAGCACGCTCCCTTGATTTGGCTTCCTGTGACTTTTTCCTCTGGGGTTATTTAAAAACAAATTATACAACAGTGAAAACTCGTTTAACAGCCTGATCGACTTAAAAGAAGCAATCTTAGCAAACAACCACGAAGTCTCCCAGTACATGCTCGCAAACGTTCGGCGAGAGTTCTATGATCGATTGTTTAGCTGCAAACGGAGATTTATTTGAACACTTGATCAAATAATAGAAATGATGATTTTTTGTTATTTATTTTCCAATTTTCATAATTAATTTATTTATTTAGAATATCATCTTCTTGTTTATAACAGACTTATTTTATTTGTGCTCCTTATTGTATTTATCCTGACACTTACATGGCTTATTAACGTTACCGGTTACGAAAAAGCCCTTAAGTTTTTCCTAATTTTCTCGAAAACGGATGAACCAAATGTAAATGCAATTGTAACATAAGAAGCAGCCTTTTTTCCTTAAGAAGTTTTACATTTGACATTTTACTGTAAAATAATTAGAGCCAATATTTACAACAGTTTATTTTAACATGAATTCCTTATGTCCATATACACAGTGTATACAAAAAAACGTGCTCAACCAAACTTGATTTTGTTTAAATGGAAAACTATGTATATTTTCGCACCATCGAATAACTCGTAAAATTTTGCGTACATTTGAAGGGGGAATTCATATCCCTAGCTTCAGCAACATTTTTGAAAGGTACACGGTGTCAAAGAAATTAGTGTACCGTGGAAATTATTGTAGAGATAAAAATGATTTTCTGAGGTGTTAAAGTCTGAGTACGGCCCTGAAAATATTGCAGGGTGGACCGATTTCGATGGGATTGCAGAGTATCTCGGTAACTATTACTGTTAGAGCAAAACTGTTCACGTAGCATTAGGTCAACTTTTGAGACAAATTAAACAGCGAAAACAAAAATTTGCTATCTTTATTATTATGAAGACCAAATTTGAATTTTCCAAATTTCGATAGGTTTCATACTCATCTGTTGATAAATATTCTAGAAAATAGTGTAATAAACATTTCTAGTTTGCAGTTTTTAGCGTAGAATCAAATGGAATAGTCAATTTTAAATTTGGTCACAATAGTCAAAACAATAAACTTAGTTTTTTAATGGAAACCATAGTTGGCTTTGACTTCATTAAAATCCTTATTTTATAAATTTTCAATAATATGCAGTTATATAGAGGTTCATTTTAGAAAATTACGGATTACAAGCGAATTTGTTAGTTTACTTTGTAAGTAGAAGTGATGCAATACTTTAAAACAATGAAAGTACAGCAAATATGTTAAAACAAACTGAAACTTCAGTTGTGCATTAAATAACAGTATAACACAAGTTTAATATGTTGATAGTTAAAATGAATCGTTATGAAAATTATGAAAAGTATGATATGTTGAAAATATTCATTCAGTGTGGAGAAAATTCGGAAGAAGCGGAACGTTTATACTTGGAGATTTCCCAGAAAGGCATCAGCCTAATAAAAGATATATAAGAGGTAAATAAACGTTAAAGACTCTAAAGCCGCTTTTCTAACATGATTATACTGTTATTGCAGGCTACAAAGTAATTTAAATAATTTTCATTTACCGACCACGTCCGAATCATTACGATATAGCAAACCGTGAACAAGATGCCTTAAATGTTTTAGCATGTGTTGAAGTCAACCCAAATACTTCTAGTAGAAAAATTGAACAAGATGTTGGTATTTCCAAAACAAAATCGCTAAAAATTTTGAAACTTTATAAATATAAACCTTATAAGATTCATATCAACAAATACCTTTATCCAAACGATCTTGAAAACGATTACAATTTTGCCAATGGTATATTGATAGATGTGCTGCAATGCCTAATTTTCATCAAAATATAATTTGGACAGATGAAGCTCATAAAAGTAGTGCTGGTATTTTCAATTATCATCACTGGGCAAATGAAAATTTACATGTAGCGGTACCTAGGCGTAATCAAGGCAGATTTGGATGTAATGTTTGGTGTTGCTTAAAAGGGAATAAATTACACTATTGCATTTTTGAAGGAAATCTTACCGCATATCGATATTTAGAACTATTACGTATTGAGCTTGACGAATTCTTGGATGATTTTCCTCTAGCAGAACGAGTCGGTCTTTTTTCCAGCAAGATGGTGCTCCGGCACACAATGCTATGGTAATGAGAAATTATTTAAATGATAAATTTCCAAACTGTTGGTTAGGTACCTTTGGACCAATTCCATGGCCACCAAGGTCGTCTGATCTAACAGCTTTGGACTTTTTCTATGGGGTTTCATAAAAATAAAATTTACAAAAACAAACAATACTAGGGCAGAATTACAAAACAATTTACATGCTGCTTTTCAAAAATTAAGCGCTCAAATATCAGCTGCAATTTCATCACTACAACGACGATGTCAGTTATGCATTCGACAAAATGGCAGCCAGTTTGAACAATTTATGTAAAAGTAATATTATCATTTGTTTGACAGTTGGTTTATTTTTGTAACCTTGTTCTTAGAATTAAATAATTATACCTTTTGTTTGACATATTTGCTATGTTTCATTGTTTTAAATTATTGCATCGCCTACTTACAAAAGTGCAAACTAACAAATTCGCTTGTAATTCCGTAATTTTCTAAAAGAACCTCTATAAACTATATATTTTTAAAAGCTTATAAAATAAGGATTTTAATGAAGTCAAAGCCAACTATGGTTTCCATTAAAAAAACTAAGTTTATGTCGCATCTCGACTATTGGTGACCAAATTTAAAAATTGACTACTCCATTTGATTCTACGCTAAAACTGCACAAGAAATGTCTTTACACTTTTCCTGAATTTTTATCAACAGATGAGATATGGAACCCTATCGAAATTTGGAAAAATTCAATTTTGGTCCCTGCATCAAAAATGAAAAAGATAGCAAATTTTGTTTTCGCTGTTTAATTTGTCTCAAAAAGTTGGCCTAATGCTACGTGAACAGTTTAGCTCTAACAGTAATAGTTACCGAGATACCCTGCAATCCCATCGAAATCGGTCCACCCGTACAGGGCGTCCGAAAAGTTTGGTTCAAACTTTGACATCACAAATATCGGAAAACTCAATTTTTTCAAATGGAAACCACCATTTTTTATATCACTAGTGAATTCTCCTTTGAAAATCAATAGGAAAGTATCTGACATGCCCTATACCTAAAATAAGCAGTTTTTGATTTATTCGATAAAAACTAATGTTTTTACAAAACGCGATAGGAAGTCCCTTTTTTTGTAGAGTAGGCTTTGAGGATTGGGATAACAAGTTTCTTACGTTTGAATTGCTTCTGTGGCCATCTAATGGATGTTTTAGCAGCTGAATAAAAAATATTTGCATGCAGTACATTATAATGACATCATGAATTTTCTCGTTTTAAATGTGCATTTAGCAGAGAAGGCTGAGGAATGGTTGTTTTCTTAACATGACGTTTTGTTTATTATTTACTTGTCATCCAAAATGGCTTTATTGTCATAAACTTCGTTAATTTAAGTTGTTTGTACGTGTTAGTAAAGCAATGAATCAAACAAATTATTCAAGGCAACAACTTGTGAGAGTGACGTATGCAATAGGAGAAAGTGATGGGAATTGTTTGTTAGCGTCACGACTCTACGCTTAAAAATATCCAGATAGAAGACATCCCCAGGTAAAGTGTTTTGAAAAATTAAAAAACCACTTTGAAAGAACAGCCAACGCAAACTAAAAAAAAAAACAAGAAGCCAATATGTTTTACATGAAGAAAATAAATTGGATATTACATTATCCGTGGTCGAAACTCCAGAAATAAGTGTACGAGAAGTTAGGAGGAATCTAGATATTGGAAAATCCTCCGTATCTAAATGTATCAAAAAGAATAAACTACATCCCTATCATGTACAACTCCATCAAGACCTCTCCGCTGATGACTACATTCAACGAGCTAACTTTTGTCGATCGATGCAACTTAAATTACAGGAAAATAATCAGTAATTCTACATATTATTTACAGACTGATGTACAGGTTGTCCCATTTTCGTATGTTTTACGGGGTATCTCGCTTATTTTCTAGGTTAGAACCTTGCGGTTTTTGCGACACCGTGCTATTTTTTAATGAAACCAAAGATGCACTAATCAAATTTGCCATAGCCATCTTAGTTTGTGTGCTACAGGGTGATTTTGGAAAAATTGCATTTTCAGTCATCCCTGTAACTATGTTATTGTCAGACATATTAAAAAGTAAAACTGATATTTGTAGATTTTTTACGTAGAATCCAGTGGCGTGCTCAGATTTTCTTTAGAGGTCACAGTTTTGAGATATTGACATAACCTTTTTTATGGGACACCCTATATATTTTTTAAAATCTTTTTCCCTTGCCAAAAGCTTTTCAAAAATATAGCATAGTCTATATTTATTTTTATAAATAACGTGTCAAAATGATTTTTTCTATAATTTACATTGATAATAGTGGATACCCTTGGGTAACCATGGTAACGCAAAAACAAAATAATTAACGTTCTGTCATTACTTAGGTATTTGATTTTGAAGTTTCTGCTTCTCTCAAATTATTCCTGGTTACATTTTCCCAAATTTAGTGCTGATATTTATTGTTATTCGTTGTTTTGTTTATTGTTATCGTTCTTGTTCTTGCTGTTGTTGTTGTTTAATTATTTTTAACATGGCTCGAAACCAAACATTTGAAAACTTTGAGAAATATGATATGAATACCTACTTCATATTATCTAATGAAAACGCAGACCAGGCCTTAGAACTCTATCTGAACAGGTCAGTTAATCTTTACCTTAGAATTTGTATTTATTTTATATACCTATTTTGTCATATAGATATCCCGAAAGAAGACAACCCGACGAAGAATATTTCAAAATTAAAATTTAATCTTTGCCAACATGGATGTTTTGACAAACCTCGACCTCGGGTTTACAACAAAGAGAACGAGGAGAGATCAACGTTTTAGCAGTTGTTCAAGCCACTCCTGAAACCTCGTGCAGTAAAATAGATGAAGAGACCGGTGTGACTAAAACAACAGTGCAAAGGATTTTAAAAACATAAATTCAAACCCTACAAGTATAAACTTGTTCATCATCTGCACCCTGGTGATGCTGAACGTAGATTGAGTTCTGCAATTGGTTTATAAATATGAAAACTCATGACAATAATTTTGAAAAAACAAATAATTTGGGCAGACGAGGGAATTCTTAATATACACAACTTGCGGTTTTGGAGTCAGGAAAACACCCACGTGATTTTTCCTAGAGATCGTCAAGGCAGGTTCGGATTTAATGTCTCCTGCTTTATTTTTAACCGAAAAATAGTTTACTAGATTTATGAAGAAAACCTAAACTCTAATGGGTACTTACAAATTCTACAAAAAAACTATGAACATTTTAGAAGATATTCCACTGGCTCAACTGAACGATATATTCTTCCAGCAGGATGGGGCTCCAGCCCACAATGCTAGAATAATACAAAACTGGCTAAATGAACGTTTTCCCAGGAGATGGATTGAAACAAATGGACCTGTTCGATGGCCACCACGATCACCGGATCTCTTTGTTTTGGTTTTTTTTTGTGGGGTATTCAAAGAATAAAATTTATTCAAGGCAATATGCCAACATGCAACAATTAAAAATTGCAACGGAAAATGCTTTTGCAGAATTACGAAGACAATCATTTATTTTGGAAAATGCTATTAAAAGAATTTATAAACTTTGTGAAACTTTGTCTGCAATTTGAACAATATTTGTGATTAATTAATTATTTTGTTTTTTATCAATGTAAATTATACAAAAAATCATTTTGTCACGTTATTTATAAAAATAGATATAGACTATATTTTTGAAAAGCTCTTGGCAAGGGAAAAAGATTTAAAAAAATATACAGGTTGTCCCATTAAAAAAAAGTAGGTTATATCAATATCTCAAAAACTGTGACCTCTAAAGAAAATCTGAGTATCGCCACTGGATTTTACGTAAAAAAATCTACAAATATCAGTTTTTACTTTTTTAATATGTCTGACAATAACAAAATTACAGGGGATGACGGAAAATGCAGTTTTTCCAAAATCACCCTGTAGCACAAAAACTAAGATGGCTATGGCAAATTTGATTAGTGTATCTTTGGTTTCATTAAAAAGTAGTACGGTGTCGCGAAAACCGCAAGGTTCTAACCTAAAAAATAAGCGAGATACCCCGTAAAACATACGAAAATGGGACAACCTGTACATTCCATCGAGATGGATGTGTTAATAGACGTAATAATCATTACTGCATCACCGAAAATCCACATTTAGTACATGTAAATCATTTTCAACAACAATGGAGTTTAAATGTCTGAGGAGGTATCTTTGGCAATTATGTTACAGGGCCGCATTTCTTTGAGGGCCGCGTAAACAGATATTTTTTACAATTTTTTGAATGAAGACTTTCCACTTCTTATTCAACATAATACAGAGAAAATAAGAGAAGAGATATGACTTCAAATGGATGGTGCTACACCTCACTACCATAGACAAGTCCGAGAGCAAGTAACTGCTTTATTTCCAGAAAAATGTATCGGTAGAGGTGGTCCTATAGCTTGGCCCGCTCGATCGCCAGACCTTACGAGTTTAAGATTTTTTCCTCTGGGGGGTTGTATAATCTGCAGTTTATAAAACACCGGCTACCACGAGAGAAGACATGTGAAATCGTATCACGGAGGCCTCTCAAAGTGTTACACCTATAATGTTACAAAATGTCACAACTTCATTTCGGAATAGACTTCAAGCTTGCCTGAATCAAAATGGACGATATTTTGAACATATGTTATAATTTTCTTATTAGCTGGATCAATTAATATGTGAACAAAATAAGAGAATTATCCATAAAATACTACACTCATTCCAAAGCGGGTTAAATTAACTGAGTTAGCATCTTCAAAATAGGTATGAACTCTCTGACTTTGTTTTCATGTTTCTCATCTTTCATATTGCCATATTATTGTAGAATTTAACCTTAACTTTGTTACTGAATATTTGTAGATACAAAATAAATTTATTATTATTTGTATGCTCCTAATTACGTAGTGGACTGTAAAAGTATTTAGTGTCCAAATGCGAATTAAGCATCACCTTTGAGAGAGAAAATTCATGATATAATAATCTACTGCATGCAAGTATTTCTTTATTCAACTGCGAAAGCACCCATTAGATGGTCACAGAAGCAATTCAAACGCAAGAAACTTGTTATCCTAATCCTCATAGCCTACTTTACAAAAAAGGGACTTCTAACGCGTTTTGTAAAAAAATGGTTTTTATCGAATAAATCAAAACTGCCTATTTTAGGTATAGGGCATGCCAGATACTTTCCTATTGATTTTCAAAGGAGAATTCACTAGTGACATAAAAATAGAGGTTTCCATTTGAAAAATTGAGTTTTCCGATATTTGTGATGTGAAAGCTTGAACCAAATTTTCGGACGCGCTGTACAATATTTTCGGGTATTGGGAACGGTTCTTAGTAGGGCCGTACTCGGACTTTTTATCTCTACAATATCTTCCACCGTACACTAATTTCTTTGACAACGTGTGCCTTTCAAAATGTCGAAATAATGCGAATACCTCGAAAACCGCTAAAGCTAGGGATATGGATTACCCGTCAAATGTACGCAAACTTTTACGAGTTATTTTCCATTTAAGCAAAATCAAGTTTGGTTGACCACGTTGTTCTGAATTGCCCTGTATACATGAAAATATTTCTAAAATGTGCAACTTTTAGTCTATTTGGGACCCTGCTCACACTTTTTCGGACAAGTAGCCTGGGGCTCATAATCGGACAATTACATACTAAATGGGCACCCTGTAGAACGTAGTAGAACATATTAGTACAGTACGAATTTTTTACTCTACTAGTACTGCTTTCATTTTTATGCCCACTGACCATTTATCCAGACTTATTTTTACGCTTATAAGTAGTGAATTTTCATTATTTTTACATCACTGTGAGACAGCATTTTTCACCATTTTTATTACCTTCGTTGAGATTTCTCTATTTTAACACTGTTTAAAAAAATATTTTAATTATCAAATTGACTAGTTAGACGATGAATTAACTTAACTAATTATTTAAAAAGTATGGATAAATAACACATGAAATATAAGTTTAGTGTACTATAGAGAACGTTTAATCATTATTAAAACTACAGTGAAAATTCAAAAATTGATAATAATATTAGATGAGAATGAAAGAATTGAAGAAGAAAGTTAATAGAGAATAAAAAATAAAGAAAAAATACAGATAGAGAAATTTAAAAAAAAATGAAGAATAAAAATAAAATAAAAATAGAAAGAAGAAATAAAGAAAAGATATTGAGGGTTAACGAAGATTCGAGAAAATGGAGATTATAAATTAGTTAATGTGCACTTAGTTATTCATTTACATATTGACTTTAATTTCACTGTCTAATATTATGAAGATTATTTTTGAATGTACTTAATGACAATTAAATCATTAATGTTATAGTGAGAAGTCATATTATGAAATTGTAGTAACTATTTATATTTTACATCAAAATCTTTTACTTTTATAACAAACCTTATAATATTTACGAAGACATTTTATTAGTTAAATTGTCAATGTAATTTGTAGAGAATATTTACATCTTTTATAAATGAATAGTTTACATTTTTTAAAAGTAATATATTAAGCACTAATCAATTATTACATACGATAAATACTTTAAAAGAAAACTTGTTTAGATATAATAATGTAAATAGTAACTTATACATTATGAAATATATCATCAGATAGTATTATGACTAGTTTTTAAATTTAAATTTAAACATTAATTTGAAATTAGATGACCAATAAGTTATACATTACAGATTCAAAGATAGTCTGACTTTATTACTATATTTAAATACTATATGATTTTATGAAAATTAATACTTGTTGTTAAAATTAATTATCCAAATTTACATATATAATTGAACAAAAATCAAGTTTTATAACGACATGAGCTAAGAGATAAGAATTTCAATTTGCCTGTTAAGTTGTTTTAAAAACATGTTTAAAAATAAACTGCATTAGTATAGACCAATGAACATATTTTAGGAAATTATACAAAAAAAGGGTTTCATTAAATTAGTCGATATTGTAAAACTTGAACCAAACATTTCGAACAATATCTGGGATTGAATCAAGTGCTACTGACTTTTATAAATATCATACAAATTTTTTACAACGGCTTTAAATCAAATATCAATACAAAACGTAGCTAGATATTAACCCAAATGTACAAACTTTAAATATTTAGCAAAATAAGTGGTTACAGTTGTTAATCTAACAAAATGATTCTTATGTCACTTGTATTTGCCCTGTCTCTTGTCATCTGGGCTCTTCGCTTCTCAGTTCCTCCTTAACGTTCTGACTTTTACGTTCATCTTCTTCCTCTCGTTCATTCTCAGTTTTGCAGTCAGTTTCCACTTTTACTTTATGTTGCTTCTTTTTCTTCTAGTAACGTTTTCCTATTTTTTATAGCCTTAACGTTTTCACTATTTTCACGTCCGTTGCATTTTCCCTTTCATCCTAATTTTTACTTGTAGACCATTTTCAACCTTCAACTATATTTTATCAGTTGCTGTATTTTCCTAAGATCCTATATTTTAGAACGAGAGAACGAGATTGAACGTATGAAAACGAGAGAACGAGTAAAGAGACGAAACAGAGAGAACGATGAGATTGACGAGAGAGAACGAGAGAGAGAAGAGATTGAACGAGAGATTTAGATTTGATGAGATAGAGAGAACGATGAGAACGGAGACAAAGGAAGAGAAGAGAGAGAACGGAGAGTTTTAATTTGAGGAGAAGAGAGAGAAGAGAGAATTTTTGAGAGAACGAGAGAGAACGAGAGAGAAAGAGAGAACGATGATGAAGAGAGAACGAGAGAACTGAGAGAAAGAAGACGAGAAGATGAGAGAGAACGAGAGAACTTGAGAGAACGAGAGAAATGAGAGGAATCGAGAGAGAATGAGATTGAATGAAAGAGAATCGAGAGAAAGAGATAAGAGAAATCTGAGAGTTAGAAGAAAGATGGACCTAGGGACAGAGACAGAGACAGAGAGAATCATTTTGTTTATAGACCCAAATCCCAGTCTTAATTTATGCGGCAGCTTTGCGCGTTTTTCGTTTTGTGTGTTTTCGTTTTTCGTGTTTGTGCGTTTGTATGTTTGCGGTTTTCGTGTTTGAGAATTTTGTGTTTACGATTTTCGTGTTTGCGTTTTTCGTACTCTGCGCGTTTGTGTGTTTGTTATTTTTCGTGTTTGCGAATTTTCGTTTTCGTTTTTTGTGTTTGTGAGTTTGTGTGTTTACGAATTTTCGTGTTTGCGAATTTTCGTTTTTCGTGTTTGCAATTTTTCGTGTTTGTGTGTTTGTATGTACCTGTGCTTGCGCTTGTGCTTGTACTTGTAATTGTTCCTGTGCTTGTGTTTGTGCATGTCCTGATTCTTGGGCTTGTAATTGTTCCTGTGATTGTGTTTATGTTTGTGCTCGTGCTCGTACTTGTGGTTGTGTCTGTGTTTTTGTAAAGCTAACTTTCACAGGAGACAATTTAGAATACAATCTCCGATACTGGACCAACCCCTAGTCTGACCCAGACCAAATCCGATCTCTCAAGGCTAAAATACGATCCTTACATGGACATTAAACTATGCGAAAATGGCATTATAAAAATACTTTGTTATACATTATTGATATTAAGTTTCTTGTTGTACATGAGATTAATTTGGTAGTGACTACCTTGAGCGACAACTAGATTTAATTATGACCCATAATTAAAGCAAAAGGATTGGACACATTGTGACTCATATTTAAAACCAAAATATATTGTATGTAAATAATACGTATTAAAAAGGTAAATAAATAAAAGCGACATTCCTTAATTTTCGATAATTACTATTGCTGTAAGCAGGTTAATCAATTAGTTAATTACACATTTTATTTTTAAATCAATTTCATTTTAAAATATATTCAAATGAATTTTCACCACAAGAGGACCACAATCTAGATATGGGATTAAAAGGAACCTAATAATGATTTTAATAATAACAACAATTATGCAATCTCATTTGATAAAATTCAATTCATATTAAATAGTCGCTAAACCGTACATTCACATTGTATGACAACAACAGGGTAATTAGCTGATTATGCAATGCCATTAACTGTTTATTATCGTTATAGAATGTAATAGTGTATTTTTAAAATCAAACGTATACGTTATCTTTACCTTGATTAGTTTCTTTTAATACTAAAAAATATCCTACCGTTTATTAACCCTTAAAATAGGTAAAAAACGATCCTACGTGCGCATGCATTTGCCTATCCTTTAGGGCTCCCGCCAAAAGGGCTCTTAAATACAAACAAAAGGTTGAAAATACTGTCAGGGTTGAAATGTACGTCCTCGCAGGCGGTCTTGTGACGTCAAAATCCAAAGCAGTGTTACCATATGTTTAGGTGACAATTTTAACCGGCGTCATAAGTTTATTAAAATAAGGATGAAAATAACGTCCTATGTAAGCGAGTAAAAAATAATTAGAAAAAAGAAAGGTTGAAAATACGGTCCCACACGTGGGGTATGTAAAAATAATTAGGGTTGAAAAAGGTTGAAAATACGGTCTCACACGAGGGTATATAAAAATAATTAGGGAAAAAACGGGATGAAAATACGGTCTCACACGCGAGTGTGTAAAAATAGGGATGAAAATGGTCTCACACGAGGTATATAAAAATAGGGTGAAAATGCGGTCTCCAGTATTGTGGGTGAAAACACGTCCTACACGTAAGCGTGTAAAAATAAGGGTGGAAAATGGTCCCCCCGGGGCATATAAAAAGTGAAAGGTGCTATGTAGTAGAGTAAATGTGGTAAAGGTGTCGGTACTACTATTATTTATTTATTTTTGGTAAATCAACAGATCTATTCTTCAAAATATTTCTATTGTATTGTGTTAATATTGTTTTATAGGATTATTCGTATGACGTCAATAGTTTGTTAGAGTTAGAGTTCTTACTAGAGGTGTTAACGGCGGTATCTTGGGAAATAAAAACCAATTTACCTTACTGTTACAAAACAAGACGTCGTGTATATTTCTATTCGCTATAAATAAATAAAAAACAATGTGATGTATGTCTGTGTCACGTTGCATTAGCGACAATTATTTAAGACAAAAAGGGAACGTACATTACGATTATAGGACGGCTGTAAAGGCGACGGCAAGCCAGTCACAGTTAGTTTAGATTTATTTATTTTCATGTCAATAATATGAAAATTGTCACAACTCAAATTCAATTTTGTTTCCAATTATTAATATGATAATCATTATATTTAAAGAAGTCTGGTTGCAAAGTTGGTAACTTTTTATATTTTCACTAAAGATACCAGTTTTAGGGCTTGTTTATTACCCTACAAATAACGCTTGTCAACGAAACTTTTCGCAAATTGAATGACCTTTAAAAAAGGTCTCTACACTTTTTCCTATAAAGTGGATAGTTTTCAATATCTCTTAAAAAGGTGACTAAAGTGGCTTTAAGCACCTATCCATTATTACACTACGAAAACCTTTTACGAAGAAAACTTGTTTAAAGTATAATATTAAAATAGGGCTACACTTTTTACTTCACAGTTGATTACATTCACAACAGGTGGTTTAGTGACTATTTTTAAAGTGTCTTTTTAGAACTTATTTATTACCTTCTTGACCATCAAGCTTTTACACATTATCAGCGATGTCGAAACGATCTAGAGTTCTAGACTATTATAACTTGAAGAATACGAATCGGAATTTAGTGAAATTTCAAACTTGTGTGTTAAAACTTAAATATCTCTCAAATTTTCATTAAACTCAGGTTGCAAATAAAGGTGCTTCAAAGAACTAACTAAAAAAGTGAAGACCTTTTCAAAGGTAATTCAATTTTTGTATGTTATGTTAACAAAAGTACTATATAGGGTAATAAATAGAACCTAAAAAATACTCAATTCTCGAAAGTATATTTCCTGAATATATAAAAATTATCAACTTTGTAGCAAAATTCGTAGAAACATTTTTTAAAGATAATTTAATTATAGATCAGTTTTCTTTATAATAGTTGTTCTTAAAATATTAAATAAGGCTTTCAATTAAGAAAGACTGTTTGGTGACTATATCAAACAATGTCACCTTTAAAACAAAAGATGTAGAGGCCTTTTTTAAAAACAATTCAATTTTAGATTACTTTTTATGAAGGGTAAAAAAAAGCCCTAAACATTTACTTTATACCAGTTCTAAACGAAACACTGTTTTTCAAAGATTAATAAATTTGCCATAAAAAGGTACTTAAAAAAGAATCGTCACAATACAATTTGTGTATTAATCGAAAACTTTCAACTTTGGAAAAAAGGTCAAAGACCACTTTACAAACAATTCTATTTTAGATAACTTTCTTAGTAAAAGTTGTTAAATGTACAAAGACCTTTATCAAAGAAAATTCAGTGTTACACGTTATTTTAATTAAAGTTTTTCATAAGACAATAAACAGGCCCTGAAGTATTTCAAAATGATTTCCAACAGTACCTTTTATAAATATTTAATGGAGACCATTAGCTTTAAAGGAAGATATATAAAGGCTTTTTCAAAAATAATTCAATTTTACATGTTATCTAAATTGGAGATATTCGTAGGGTAATAAAGAGACTCCTTAAAAAATATTAAAAAATTATCGAAAGCACGTTTGGTGAAAATATCAACAAAAGCTACTAACTTTGTGGGAAAATGTATAGTGACCTGTTTTAAAAATAATTTAACCTTAGATAACTTTCTTTATAATAGTTTTTTCCAAGCCCTAAAATACTTTTTGTGAATATCTGGGAAACCATCAACTTTATAAAAAAAATGCAAAAATCTTTTTGAAAAATAATTCAATTTTATATCTTAATGAAAGTTTTTTCGTAGGGTAATATAAAACAACATTCTTTAACGTACCTTTTGTGAATATATGGAAAATCATTAACATTGTAGCAAAATGTTTAGATCTTTTTTTAAATATAATTCTATTTTAAATAAGCTCTTTTTTGTAATAGTTTTTAGTGGGGTAATAAAAAACGTTACTTCAAAAAGTGTCTTCAAAGTGCCTTTTATGAATGTACCGCAAACTGTCAACTTTGGGAAAACGGTCAAAGATCTCTTTCTCACTTTCAGATAACTTTTTAAGACATTTGTACAGTAATAAAGAAACCTATAATGGTCGTGAGATACACGTCCTAAAGTACTTTTCGTGATTCGAAAACTATTAATCTATGGAAAAATGTATAGCGATTTTTAGAGATAACTCAATTTTATATGTTATCTTAATTAGTTTTCGTAAGACAATAAATAAGCCCTGAAAAAGTATTTCAAACATATTCCCGAAAGTACCCTTTGTTAGTATATCCATACAACGGTACTTAAACAAAAGTTTGAGACCTTTTTAAAGATAATTCGACCTTAGTTGAGTTTTCTTTAAAATAGTTTTTGTAGGATAAATACCTTTTCTGAACATATCAAAAACTGTCAACTTTGGAACAAGACAATTCCGTTTAAGATAAATCTGTTTATGAAGGTTTTTCACTTTGTAGGGTAATGCATGGGAACCTTTTTTAAAGAAATGTTACCTTAATGGAATGTTTTCGTAGGAAAATAAATAGGCCCTGAAAAAAGTACTTATAAAATTCTCGAAAGTACCTTTCATAAACGTATCGAAAACTATTAACATTGTAGCAAAAATTTCAGGTGTTTAAAAGGTGATTCCATTTTAGATAAGTTTTCTTGTAATAATTTTTCGTAGGGTAATAAATAAGCGATAAAAAAGATACTTCAAAAAAGATTTCAAAGCACATTTTGTGAATATATTGAAAAAAGTCAACAAGAAATGTAGATGCCTTCTTTAAAGACAATTCAATTTTAAATAACTCACTTTTGATTATATATTATAGATAATTTAGTTGTACATGATATCTTAATTAGTGCTCGTAGGGCAACCGGCCTTGAAACAAGTACTTCAAAAAGTTTTGAAAGTACCTTCAGTGAATATATCGAAAACTATTAACTTTGTAACAAAATGTTCAGAGACCTTTTCAGATAATTTTTTTATAATAGTTTTTCGTAAGGTAATAAATAAGCGATAAAAAAAATGTGTATGAGACATTTCTTAAAATAATTTAAATTTACATACCTTAATCAGTATTTCGTAGAGTAATAGATAGCCCTTGAAAAAATTTGAAAGTACATTTTGTGAATAAATAGGCCCTAAAAAGTACCTTACAAACAGGGTTTAAAGTTCCTTTGTAAATATATCGAAAACCGTCAGCTTTGGAACAAGAAAACATAGAAACCTTCTTTAAAAACAATTCAATCTTAGTACACGCACGAACGCACGCACGCACTACTCACGCACGCACGCACGCTCGCACGCACGCACTTGCATAGGTACATAAAAGCATTTTTTAATAAAGATGAGACATTTTTGGAAATTCGAAATTATTTTAAGCAAGCATGTATTGTATTTATTTATTTGTCGAAGCAGTTGATCATGACGTATCACATCCTTGTCGTCCAACTCTGTTATATAGATTTAGCACCCGATTAAGAACCGAAAGAAGATATTACAGATAACCGGTTTCTAGAAGAAAGAAGGGTTATTTCGCACGCCTAGCTAGAAGCTAGGCCTACGGAAGGTCTAGCTAGAAGAACAGTCAGTTAAGTAGAGTTTGTCGTACGTACGCAGCCGTCCTAAATTGTGCCAAAGACTGTACAGATTTTATACAAACAGAAATCCGTTTCCAGTCACCTATGGTAATTTGTTCACAGGCTAGATCTTTGCGACCACCAGCACACAGCCTGCAAGCCTAAAAGTTGCAACTGCCCCACTCTAAAAAAAGTGATACCACAAGTGTTTTCAGATCACTGCTTAGCACGATTGCGCGAAACAACTAACACCCTTCGAACAACAGTTTCATCACGCCAGAATCAAGAGACGTGATTTAAATGCTATGTTTGATAGACATAGAGACTTGATTACCTCCTTAAAAGGAACTGCAGAGATGAGTAATCGTCACAATATTGGGAAAAATGTTGATACTAGCCGAATTATTACTCAGGTCTGCCCAGGCACCACATACGTACCCGTATTGATTCGGTTACAAACGACCTTGACCACTGTCCTTGAACCTCAAGTATTTTTACTAGGTAGCCTAACAACTCAGTAGAAAGCACCGAGTGCCGTATAGTTGTATAGTAATAAATAATTTTAAAATCCTAAAATTGTATTTTTACAGCCACCAGATGGCGCAGTAACAATATTATTCACGGCAAAGTAGATGCTTCGATAAGATAAAGAGATTCAATATGTTTCAGTATTAAATCAATTAGTTTACAATACTACAATGATATTTAAACCACCAGAAGGTATTGTTACCAGACTTTAGTGCGCTAATTGCTCTCATTACGTGGTTGAGTAAAGGTTTAATACAGATTATAATACACAAATTGGTTAATAATGATAAAACATTAAATTTATATAGATTCTAATCTAACATCTTCAAACACTTCTTCGTACACTTCTTCTCTCTTGCCGTTTCGTTTTTATACGTCCGTTGTCTCTTTTTAGCGTATTTTGAAAATCATTTTTGTCGAATACGTTTTGTAGTTTACAGTCATTTAACTCAATATACTTCTCTCATTCTCCACTTTCTTCTGAATATCTACCAGCTTTCAACGTGTATCTTTCGTCAAGATTTTTGCAGGTCTTCGCCTATTAAATTCCAGTTAAACGGCGTATTCAGTCTTTGGATCTCTAGATGTTGTTCAAGACTGTTCCTTGTCTTCTGCGACCTCAACACCTCCAGCAATTTGCACTAGCTAAAGCTAACTTGTTCCTAGCCCCACCCCCAGTGAACGAGCACAAGTGTTTTCACTTTCAAGCTTCAAGCCTATTTTCAGCCATTTTGCAACCTTTTTACCCATAAATTCAGGATTTTGGCTTGTGTCACGCCTCGCTTGCATCTGATTGGTCGTCCCCACGCGACGTGGTTTCCTTCAGTGCGCCAAATTTCTAACACAGGGCCCTTTGACATGTTTCGATTAGCCTTCCCGGCTTTCCGTCAGGGGCTGCTATCCGGTCCCATTTCTGGCAGGGGTCCGCTGGAATCTTTTTCAGCAAATGGGGCTCCGCCCTGAGCCTCATTTTTAACTGCCCCCAGACCTGTTTTCCACCTAAGACCCCAACGTAACACCATTTCCGACAGTTAGGAATACGTCACGGCCCCCATCCGCTATGGTTGTGACACCATCTAGTAATGTGTTTTAAAAGCTAATAGAAGTTTCCTGTAATTGGATTAACATCACCATTAAACGGCATATTTTAAAACTTGACAGCAATTTCCTGTATATCATTGCTTCACCGTGGCGCCATCTAGAGGAATATTTTTTAAACTAGCAGAAGCTTCCTGCAATTGTTATGGAACTGAAACTTGAAAATTTAAAATGCTAGTACCCCATTCCACCACACGCGTCTCTGAAAGAGCTCCGACATTTACCCCAGAGCCCAAATCATATTTCATAGTCCTCATGTACCGTTACATGGCAGCACGAACAACGTGCTATCATCTAATGGTACTAGGCTGATAAGACATTTGCTGTATTTAAGTTACCATCACCATCTAACGGAATATTTTAAGATCTGACGGAAGTTTCCTACATTAGATTATCTGATCGAAGTCTCATTTAACTGAATATTTTTAAAATTAGTGGCGATTCCTGGAAGTTATATTTGTTATGGATGTATGTTTAACATAAAAATAGTTAAGCGTTAATTATTGAAAACAAAATTAGTTACAGGTACAATGTAATCGAATAAAATATATTACGTAAGAAGTTAATTAAAAGAATTACCTATAAATTTTTTCCTGTGACTCATCAACAGGAAAAACCAATTGTTTTGGAGCTTTTTTATTTTCAATTTAAAATAACGATTAATGTTTATAACCATAAGACAATTGCTGTATTTACCCATAGGGCATTATATTTTTACGTTTAAACAATGTTCAGTACAGTAAATGGTGGTACAGATTCAGTACAGATTTGCGTAACACCGGTTGTACACGCACATCAAAATAAGGCATTTTATGAACCAACTCTTTATCGATCAAAATCGGTCAGAAAACTAATTTTTCATCAAAATTTTAAAGCTACATTAACAAACTACATCTTTTTACTACATTTTCATTCATGTAAAATACCTATTCATGCTTCCCTTAAAATTATTTAATAGCCTAAACGTTATTTTATCTATTTATATTAAATTTTGAACTGAATATATAATTAAAGCCATATTTACCTAGAATGTTTAACCCACTCGCAATTTATATTTTCAACTCTTTTCAGTGGAATAGCTTGATTTTAATTTATAAAATTTTTATTGTAAATTAAAATGCAAGATCTATTTATGTTTTTGAATAACGTTAATTAATTTATTGAATATAAATTTTTGTGTCTAGAAAAATAAATATTAAATTTATCTGAAGCGTTAAAATCCATACTCTACAAAACAAAAACGCACTCGCACAAGCAAATGCTTCAGGCCATGGAGACCGACGCTCTCTTAGGATCCATTATTAATCGCCAAAGTGGGATACAAAAATAAAAATTTCAGTTTCCACTCCGCAATTAGTGAGGGGTTCACCCACACAAATCTTTACCTACGCGACAGTCACTTCACACGCGTAACAATGCTCATCGACATTAGGGGGCCTGGAAGCCGTATCCCACACAATTCCAGCGCCCACACCACATTCTTACCAAGAACAAGAAAAATATAAAAACACATTCATCGCAAAAACAAACATAAAACTGTCAAATCCCATATATAAAGTCACAAATCGGTAATTTAACATAAACTTATCGGCAAGGACTATAATTCAATATCAAAAACAATATGTTTGTTTCTACAATGTCACACTACGCTCCCATTTATCTAAGGAAATAAACATAAAACTTTTTTTCTGTTTCAAATAAACTTAATACTAAACTAGTACTCAATTCGGAAAAATATAAACTAAAAGTTTTAACCTTAAAATTATATCACTTCAATGTGTACAGGGTGGTCCACCCAAGGCGATCCTGTACCTTATCTCGAAACTTATGGCAGTTACAGAAAAAAGTTAAATACAAAAGTTAAATGGGAAATAATGAATTTTTTGTTTTTGCAATTTTCTTGTATACAGGGTGTTCAGTTTTGCTTGGATCGAAACCAACTTTTTTATTTTAAATGTAATGCCCTATATATTATAGCACATTCGTATTCTGTACTAAATTTGGAATATTTTTTATTAATGTATCTATACCAAAATTCCTTATAGTTTTTGAGTATTTATTGTTTAAACTTTTTTTTGTGAAAATGCAGTAAGTAATTTTACATTGTTGAACCT
Source organism: Vesta saturnalis (assembly GCA_036346205.1). Classification (NCBI taxonomy): domain Eukaryota; kingdom Metazoa; phylum Arthropoda; class Insecta; order Coleoptera; family Lampyridae; genus Vesta; species Vesta saturnalis. The sequence continues at coordinate 925,719 of JARFJB010001008.1, read as the reverse complement.
GTTGAAGCGGATAGTTGTACTAATGCTTTTTAATGAATTTATTGCTTAATAATCTACAGGGTGTTGTGTATAATATGCCACAAATGTGTAGTTTTGAAGTTATTGACAATTTTCTACTTAGCTGTATTTATCAAATGTGAATCTAGCATTGTTGATGTTCTCAAGCAGATGCTTCTAGATATATCCCAAATATTAGTACAAGTATCCAGAGAACATTAGCAATTAATAGTTACGATCTTTATAAATTTACTCCTATGTAATAACTATCAGCAGCAGATTTTGAAATTATATTCAGTTTTTCCAACACTATGATGGATAAACAGTTTGAAAGTGATATTTTCAAGAAAATCCTCTAGACCGACGAGGTGATCTTTAATACTGCTGCTATATTCAATAGAAAAAATTTAGATTGTTGGGCTACAAGCAATGAGGTCAGCTTAAAATCAGTTCAACACTAGGGGAATCAAACTGCGTATATATGGTGTGGGATTATTTGTGATCGTGTGATTGGACCTATATTTTACAACAGAACTCTTAATGGACAAAGATTTTATTATTTATAGGTGAATTAAATACAACCCTTAATCGACGAATTACCAAATCACATAAGAGAAAAGATTGTATACCAGCAGGATAAAGCGCCTTACCATACCGTGGCTCCAGTCGTCCAATACTTAAATAATAATTTTGATACTTGGATAGGGAAAAACGGCACTATACTCTGGACCTCTCGAAGTCCAGACCTAACACCTTGTGATAATTTTTTGTGGGGGTATATAAAGGAGCAAGTTTACCAAGGCAGATGTGATAACGTGGACGAATTGAAAAGAAGAATATGACAAGTCATCCAAAATATAAATGAACCAAACGCTATAAGAAACATTACTGGTTGAGTAGTGCTGACACGACCTGGTTAGCATTCGGGAGGTAATGAGTTCGATTCCCGCTACCATCTACCCTGTATGAGGTTTGTGCATATGTAGCGGCATGGTCACTGCGTACATGCACACCATGTGCGGCTACTTAGTCGAATGCTGGGGTAGTAATTTCCCCCTCAGAATCCTAACTCAGTTCCTTCTGATAATATCCTGACAACGCCCGTCCTTAATACCACCATGCATATATACGTAATGTATGTATGTACGCTGGTAATCCATGATTGCGGCTGAAGGATCTTGGAAAGCTCAAACAGCCCGCCCTCCCTCTTAGGTGTTGAAAATTTGTTATGAAAATGAAATTAGTTCTGTTCTGTTATTTTAATGGTTTTGTTAGCATATTGTTCCTATCTTATTCTACTTCACATTTGGTATATTTCCAAAAGCATCTCTTTCATGCAACCAAATATTTTCTTAGTCGGTACTCGATTTTGGGGATACAATGTGCAGTACTCCCTTAATACTAATATGGAGATTTACTATTTTTGTGGCTCATTTGCTTTTCGCAGACAAAAAAATTGTACTATAAATCAGGGATGTGATTTGATTCATTTTTAGAGAATTTTTCGAGGGTGGTACCTACTGCGCACCGAATAGTTCATGTCTTTAACATTAAATAACGTCAAATTAATTATTCTATCAATATTAAATGTTAATACTCTGATTGTTGTCAGTAACGTCAAAACTACACATTTTCGAAATATGACATATACCGGGTGTCAACTAAATCATTATACATACCTTAATCTTGTTAGAACAAAAGATAAAAATTTGAAATTTGGGATGAAGATTTAGTGGATAAAAATACATTTTTTGACATTAAAAACAGCTGACTATCACTTCCGGTTTTACCGAGAATGGCCTTATTTTTCTTATTTTAGATAGGAACCTACCAATTTTTGTCGGTCAGCATTTCGAGCATTTACGGGGACATTAAAAACCTTCCTCCTTTAAATCGGTCCTTTTAGGGCCACAACTTACATAATAGAAACAATTCCAGAAAATATTGTTAAAAAAATAAAAATTTATGGGATTTTCGTATAAAGTTTTCTTGGCCTGATATTTTAGGTTAGGAACAAGATATCGAGATGCCGTTTTCGCGAGCTTGTTTAGGCATCATTTAGCAACTAGTTCATGAAAAAAGTCATACCAATGCATTTAATTTTCTTGTGAAAATTCACCGTATCTGTCGGAATGTCGAACAAAGCCTTCTAGCGACGACATGTGAAACTAAGAAAACTTCAAATATTATAACATTTGTAGCGCAAGAATAGCTCATTTCAAAGCGCCCAAGTTTGGTAAAATCGTCTTAGCCGTTTCGAAGATACAGGGGTTATTTAAGAAACATTTGAATACCCCCATCACTTTATTTTTAGACATACGTCAAAAAGTGCCAAACAAAAAGTTCAGATTATCCTCGACTTTAAAGATCAGTTATTTTTTATTAAGTTAATATAGCAAAATTCACAGATCACTTTTTAGATTCAAGATTGCAGTTACGCCTAGCGGCCATTTCAGAAACTTGAATATATTTTCGAGGTTTTTGTATTGGCCGTTTTAGTAATAACTTTTTTGCGCAAGCCTCTACGATGGATAGTTTCCCAGATACAGTACCTCGCATTCTTAGTTGGCCACCCTGTACTTTGCTGAGTACCGCGCTAACAATCTGCGCAATCAAGATTCAAACCCCAATCGTTCTACATACATAAAGACAAAATTTGCATCGATTGGGGCTTGAATCTCGATGGCGCAGATGGTTACGGTACTTACAAAGTACAGTCTAGGTTCAAATCCTACTCGAGGTAAACTTTTTATTTATGTATTTAATAAAATTAATAATTTTTATTACAAGTAAAAATTGTTTGTTTAAAATGCTTATTTTATACTCGGAAGAACAAATTAAAATGTTGATCATTTATGGAGAAATTCCAGAGCTGCAGCAAAATTATACGCTGAAAGGTATCCAGATCTCCACGTACCGCATTTTACCTATTCTCCGTATTTAAAAGATTATTTGAAATATGGAGGTAATGAAGGTGGTAATGAAATTTTAATATAAATGAAGAGAGTGAAATAAATGTACTATCTTATATTGAACATGATCGCACCGCTTCTTTGCGAGAGTTTACTTTAAATTTAAATATTATCCATGAAAGCGTAAGAAGAATTTTAAAAAAGCATAGTTTTAAGCCTTATAAGTACCAAATACACCATCATTTGAACGAAAATGATTTTCCTAGAAGACTTGAATATTGCCATTGGTTTCTGGAAAATTACAATCGAGAGGAAACATTTCATCACAAAATTATTTTTTCGGATGAGTCGAGATTTACCAATCTGGAAATGTTTAACCGACAAAATACCAGATATTGGGCCACGGAAAACTGGAGGTTAGTAAGAGATGCAGCATTCCAGGAACGGTTAGGAATTAACGTTTGGTTAGGAGTCGTTAGAACCCATATTACACCAATTTTTTTTAATCTACCCCTGAATGGACAGATGTATTTAAATTTTCTACTGAACGAGATTGAACTTTATTTAAATAATCTTCCAACAAACAATTACATACTTCAGCAAGATGATGCACCTGCCTACAACTCACGAATTGTGACTAATTATTGAAATCAGAGATTTGGCCAACAATGGTTGAGAACAAATGGCCCTATAAGGTGGCCCACTAGGTCACCTGGTTTAACCCCATTGGATTTTTCCATTTGGGGCTACTTAAAAGAAAAGGTCTACAAAACACCACCTGCAACTCTAGAAAACCTTCAACAAGGAATACATCAAGCAATATAAAGTATTTCAAGGAATCAATTAGAAAATGTTTTGCAAGAAAATATTAGAAGAGTTTTATTATGCCGCGGTCAGGAGGGCCAAAGAATAGAACATTTAATATAATAACGTAGTTTTGTAAGTTTTTTTTCATTTCAGTGTTTTGTTATGACTTTATATTTATTGTTCGTTACCTCGTAGAGCACCTAGGCATAAAAATTGTTTTTTTTTCAATTACATACCAGCTGATTTAGAAGTTAACTTGTGTTGTGTTGTTTTTAGATATTAAAATGGATTTACTTTCTTATGGGTATTTAGTAGTGCTTTCTATTTAAAAATTTTGTGTAAACATTAGTAATTTTCGTACTGCGTAGAATCACAAATACTAATTATTTAAGCAGAATTTTATAAATTCCAATTAAGAGATTAAAAATAAATAATATTCTCGGACAATTCAATGAATTATTTTCAAAAGTAACGAGTACTTACTTCAAATGGCATTGAAATGACTTTGAAATCAACAAAAACTCCGCCTGAACCGCCATTTTGAAAACAAAATACGACTTGTGATACATCATTGGAATGGGAATTTAGAGAGGTATCGTTCTATGAAAAAAAATTGGTAGGTTCCTATTTAAAATAACAAAAATAAGGCCACTTCCCGTTAAACCGGAACTGATAGCCGTTTTTAATGTTAAACAACGTATTTTTTTCCACCAAATCTTCAACTCAAATTTCAAATTTCTATCTCTTGTTTTAACAGAGTTAAGGTATGTATAAAGATTTCGACACCCGGTATACATGAAATTATAGACATTCGCATGTGTACTTACAACAAAATAAAATATATAAGCCGTTCTATTTAGATTTTCATGTTGGAAAATTGACATTTTTGACATATTTTCATATTTATATTGGAAAATTGACATTTTGGTATATTTATCCACAACACCCTGTAGATTATTAACAATAAATTTACTACAAAGTATTAGTGCAACTATCCCTTGATTGGTATGTAAAATTATTTCACATTCTCGACACCCCGTATATATGAAATTAGAGCATTCGCATGTGGAATTAACAAAATAAAATACATAGGCCGTTCCATTGAAAATAAATAAGATTTTCATGTTGGAAAATTGACATTTTGGCATATTATCCACAACACCCTGTAGATTATTAAGCAATAAATTTACTACAAAGTATTAGTACAACTATCCGTTGATTGATACATAAAATTATTTCACATTCTCGAGACCTGGTATACATGAAATTAGAGACATTCGCATGTGGAATTATAACAAAATAAAATATATAAGCTCTTCTATTTAAAATAAATAAGATTTTCATGTTGAAAAATTGACATTTTTGCCATATTATCCACAACAACCTGTAGATTATTAAGCAATAAATTTACTAAAAGTATTAGTACAACTATCCGTTGAAAAATTATTTCACATTCTCAACACCGGTATATATGAAATTAGAGCATTCGCATGTGGAATTAACAAAATAAAATACATAGGCCGTTCCATTGAAAATAAATAAGATTTTCATGTTGGAAAATTGACATTTTTGGCATATTATCCACAACACCTTGTAGATTATTAAGCAATAAATTTACTACAAAGTATTAATACAACTATCCGTTGATTGATATGGAAAATTATTTCACATTCTCGACACCCGGTATACAGGAAATTAGAGACATTCGCATGGGGAATTATAACAAAATAAAATATATAGGTCGTTCTATTTAAAATAGGTAAGATTTTCATGTTGGAAAATTGACATATTTGGCATACTATCCACAACACCGTAGATTATTAAGCAATAAATTTACTACAAAGTATAGTACAACCATCCGTTGATTGATATGTAATATTATTTCACATTCTCGACACCCGGTATACATAAAATTAGACATTCGCATGTGGAATTATAAGAAAATAAAATATATAAGCCGTTCTAATTAAAATAAATAAGATTTTCATGTTGGAAAATTGACATTTTGGTATATTATCCACAACACCCTGTAGATTATTAAGCAATAAATTTACTACAAAGTATTAGTACAACTATCCGTTGATTGATATGTAAAATTATTTCACATTCTCAACACCGGTATACATGAAATTAAAGCATTCGCATGTGGAATTATAACAAAATAAAATATATAGGCCGTTCTATTTAAAATAAATAATATTTTCATATTGGAAAATTGACATTTTGGCATACTATCCACAACACCCGTAGATTATTAAGCAATAAATTTACTACAAAGTATAGTACAACCATCCGTTGATTGATATGTAAAATTATTTCACATTCTCCACACCGGTATACATGAAATTAGAGACATTCGCATGTGGAATTATAACAAAATAAAATATATAAGCCGTTCTAATTAAAATAAATAAGATTTTCATGTTGGAAAATTGACATTTTGGTATATTATCCACAACACCCTGTAGATTATTAAGCAATAAATTTACTACAAAGTATTAGTACGACTATCCGTTGATTGATATGTAAAATTATTTCACATTTTCGACACCCGGTATACATGAAATTAGAGCATTCGCATGTGGAATTATAACAAAATAAATTATACAGGTCGTTCTATTTAAAATAAATAAGATTTTCATGTTGAAAAATTGAAATTTTTGGCATACTATCCACAACACCCGTAGATTATTAAGCAATAAATTTACTACAAAGTATAGTACAACCATCCGTTGATTGATATGTAAAATCATTTCACATTTTCGACACCCGGTATACATGAAATTAGAGACATTCGCATGTGGAATTATAACAAAATAAAACATCTAAGCCGTTCTATTTAAAATAAGTAAGATTTTCATGTTGGAAAATTGACATTTTTGGCATATTATCCGCAACACCTGTAGATTATTAGCAATAAATTTATTACAAAGTATTAGTATAACTATCCGTTGATTGATACATAAAATTATTTCACATTCTCGAGACCTGGTATACATGAAATTAGAGACATTCGCATGTGGAATTATAACAAAATAAAATATATACAAGCCGTTCTATTTAAAATAAATAAGATTTTCATGTTGGAAAATTGACATTTTAGCCATGTTATCCACAACACCCTGTAGATTATTAAGCAATAAATTTACTACAAAGTATTAGTACGACTATCCGTTGATTGATATGTAAAATTATTTCACATTTTCGACACCCGGTATACATGAAATTAGAGCATTCGCATGTGGAATTATAACAAAATAAATTATACAGGTCGTTCTATTTAAAATAAATAAGATTTTCATATTGAAAATTGACATTTTGGCGTACTATCCACAACACCCGTAGATTATTAAGCAATAAATTTACTACAAAGTATAGTACAACCATCCGTTGATTGATATGTAATATTATTTCACATTCTCGACACCGGTATACATGAAATTAGACATTCGCATGTGGAATTATAAGAAAATAAAATATATAAGCCGTTCTAATTAAAATAAATAAGATTTTCATGTTGGAAAATTGACATTTTGGTATATTATCCACAACACCCTGTAGATTATTAAGCAATAAATTTACTACAAAGTATTAGTACAACTATCCGTTGATTGATATGTAAAATTATTTCACATTCTCAACACCGGTATACATGAAATTAGAGCATTCGCATGTGGAATTATAACAAAATAAAATATATAGGCCGTTCTATTTAAAATAAATAATATTTTCATATTGGAAAATTGACATTTTGGGATACTATCCACAACACCCGTAGATTATTAAGCAATAAATTTACTACAAAGTATAGTACAACCATCCGTTGATTGATATGTAATATTATTTCACATTCTCGACACCCGGTATACATAAAATTAGAGACATTCGCATGTGGAATTATAAGAAAATAAAATATATAAGCGTTCTAATTAAAATAAATAAGATTTTCATGTTGGAAAATTGACATTTTGGTATATTATCCACAACACCCTGTAGATTATTAAGCAATAAATTTACTACAAAGTATTAGTACAACTATCCGTTGATTGATATGTAAAATTATTTCACATTCTCAACACCGGTATACATGAAATTAAAGCATTCGCATGTGGAATTATAACAAAATAAAATATATAGGCCGTTCTATTTAAAATAAATAATATTTTCATATTGGAAAATTGACATTTTTGGCATACTATCCACAACACCCGTAGATTATTAAGCAATAAATTTACTACAAAGTATAGTACAACCATCCGTTGATTGATATGTAAAATTATTTCACATTCTCCACACCGGTATACATGAAATTATAGACATTCGCATGTGTACTTACAACAAAATAAAATATATAAGCCGTTCTATTTAAAATAAATAAGATTTTCATGTTGGAAAATTGACATTTTTGACATATTATCCACAACACCCTGTAGATTATTAAGCAATAAATTTACTACAAAGTATTAGTACGACTATCCGTTGATTGATATGTAAAATTATTTCACATTCTCGACACCGCGTATATATGAAATTAGAGCATTCGCATGTGGAATTAACAAAATAAAATACACAGGTCGTTCTATTTAAAATAAATAAGATTTTCATGTTGGAAAATTGACATTTTGGCATACTATCCACAACACGTAGATTATTAAGCAATAAATTTACTACAAAGTATAGTACAACCATCCGTTGATTGATATGTAATATTATTTCACATTCTCCACAGGTATACAGGAAATTAGAGCATTCGCATGTGGAATTATAACAAAATAAATTATACAGGTCGTTCTATTTAAAATAAATAAGATTTTCATGTTGAAAAATTGAAATTTTTGGCATATTATCCGCAACACTCTGTAGATTATTAAGCAATAAATTTATTACAAAGTATTAGTATAACTATCCGTTGATTGATATGTAAAATCATTTCACATTTTCGACACCCGGTATACATGAAATTAGAGACATTCGCATGTGGAATTATAACAAAATAAAACATCTAAGCCGTTCTATTTAAAATAAGTAAGATTTTCATGTTGGAAAATTGACATTTTTGGCATATTATCCACAACACCCTGTAGATTATTAAACAATAAATTTACTACAAAGTATTAGTACAACTATCCGTTGATTGATATGTAAAATTATTTCACATTTTCGACACCCGGTATACATGAAATTAGAGCATTCGCATGTGGAATTATAACAAAATAAAATATCTAGGCCGTTCTATTTAAAATAAATAATATTTTCATATTGGAAAATTTACATTTTGGCATACTATCCACAACACCCGTAGATTATTAAGCAATAAATTTACTACAAGTATAGTACAACCATCCGTTGATTGATATGTAATATTATTTCATATTCTCGACACCGGTATACATGAAATTAGAGACATTCGCATGTGGAATTATAACAAAATAAAATATATAGGCCGTTCTATTTAAAATAAATAAGATTTTCATATTGGAAAATTGACATTTTGGCATACTATCCATAACACGTAGATTATTAACCCATAAGAGCCCAAATATTTTTTTGCCCATTTTGCTATTTTTTTGATTTAGTTATGTTATTTTACCTTCACTAAAACCATACATGTGGTTTTTCAAAATTTGGTGTTTAGGTTTAAAAAATGGCGTTGCATATATGCAACGCTAGGCTGTTATAGGTTACAAAACTTTAATTACAATTATTATGTAAAGAAATACAAAATTATAAAAAATCTCATTTTGAGTTAAACAAAACATTACAATCGATACATAGACTAATATGGCATTTATTACACATCGTTGATTACACTCTTGCACATCTTCTTCTTTATTGTCTGGAATATATTTCAATAAGTGATCAATTTTGTCAAATCTTATATTGTCACTAATTTGGTTTTGTGTTACGCTTGTAAGAGAAACGGATGGTCTTCCTGGACCTTTTGAGGCTGTTCCGTACTTTAACAAATAGGTCTGAACGATGTCTCTTCTAAATTCAAGTTGTGCACGATTTTTCTGCTTGTTTATATATTATCCACGCGTTTGCTACTGACACATCTAACAACCACGTGAAAATACTCCACCACCACTTTTTGAACGAATTGCAATTCTGTATCTGCCTACATTCTCATCCATAAGATCAGTACCTCCATGGAACTGTTATACCTGGATATGCCATGGGGACGTGGACAGCAACAAATTTTTTTTCCGATTTGGAAAACCTTTTAACAGTTGAACGAGGTTCCACACCGTAAGAGCTGGATGCTACTGTAACAACACTGTTATCTACCCAGCGTGTTACTAGAATTCCACGATTTTTTCAATAATACTATGTTGACTTCTAACAGACTCTCTCTGCAGAAGTTGTTTAGAGGGCAGTATTCCTTTGGGTAAACGATTCTTATTGTTCCAGAGCACCAATATCCTTTTGTTTTAAATCATAAATTAGATTGAAACTCGTAAAAGATGATCTGTGTATAGTTTATAGGAAGGCATCGTTTCTCTGTAGGCAATTCACCCAAAAGTTAATAAGTGGGGCTGTTGATTTGCCATATCTTTTCTCCTGTATGTTAGTAGATTTTAAATTCTACCCTTGATATAAATCAAAATTTATTAAATACCCTTCTGCAGCATTCAAACACCACATTTTAAAACCAAAACGAACTGGCTTCCCTTTATAAACTGTTTACAGCTGTGGCGTACAAGTATTTTATCATGGATTCGTCGTAGTTTAAATTTTCAGATAGTAAATAATATTTTATATAGTTAGATTTCAATTTCATCATTAGTGATCGAACTTTGTAAGCTTTGTCATTAGGATTTAAATTGTCATTGTTCGCAAATGCAAACATTGCATAATTTGCACAAATCTATTTCTCCTCATTGCATTTTTACGAATTTGTTTTCCATATCGGGTTTAGAGTCCCAATAATAGCGTTTACCCGGTTTATAATCATAACCGCTGAGAATTAAAATTCACGATAAAACTTTAATTTCCTCAGAAGAAATACTAGTATCTGAAAAATTCTTTGTGAAGCATAACGCACTGTTTCAGTTTTAAATATTCTATCAATCCATCGTCAAAAATAATTCAAATAACTCGACCGGGGTTAAGTCTTTGAAAATAGAATAGTCAGATTGTAAAACTCACGACTATGGTTTTCTAAATCACCCTGTATGCAACTATGTCCTAAATCTTCATACGCTGCTTCTGGTTCGTCTTGAACATCATCTACAATTCCTTCCTCACGTAGTTGAATTTCTGCAGGAACTTGTAGTTGTCTACCTGACAGTTTGTTTATATTGGCATCCTCCTCGTCCCAGAATCTTCATCAGTGAGGTAATTCACTTGAGGCTTTATATATATATATATATATATATATATATATATATATATATATATATATATATATATATATATATATATATATATATATATATATATCATACAGGGTGTTTCATTAAGGCTGACCACCGGCCATATTTCAGAAACTAGTGGACATAAAAAGTGGAGAAAAAAAATTCATTATAAAAGTCGCCACGAGAAAATCCTGGAAATTATTTTTAAGTTCCGTAATTCATCGCAAGGGGGCGCAATTGAAAATTAAAAATAAAATTATAAATTTCTCCGAAAATTCCACATTAAGGCATACCTTTGGTAACATCGTTAGAAAGCTTAGACAATTCTGCATCATTTTGGTCTAAGGCTCATTGGCGTACCGACCTTAATAAGAGTGGGGGAAGCTATTGAATGTGTAATCATTTAAATCGCTGTTATTTTTAAACGACTTATCCGATTGTAGTAAACCTAGGCTTGTTTAGAAGAAAAATGTAAGTACTTTTAACTGTCGCATCCATTGGTACGCGATAGCTCATAATAAAATTGTTAGAGGGCGCAATTTGTAATAATACCAGTTTTTTGATTTTATTCAGAAAAATTAAATCATACGGTATAATTATGACATCATAAGCGGAAAGTACTTAAATTTGTAACAAAAACGTAAATAACGCAATTTGATATCTTTATTTGTTCCAGAGTTATGGCGAAAAGAAGACTTTTAACCGTTTAATTTAATAATTGATTGTTGCTATGGTTTCTTAAGGTGTATAGGTTGGATTAGTAATGAGGAATCTGCATTTATCATAGTCTGTGCCTCCTTCACACTCTATCTAGGCTTAGGACTAGTCCAAACTAAGCAAATTGCAAAATTTGGAGCGTGTTTAGAGGCCAACGGGCCATAACAACGATATCAAAGTAATGATTGATTTTGTTTAAAAACTTTTCAATAGAATGGTACAAAATCATGAACAACTGTTAAAAACTAGTGAAAATCTATAAATGTTCAAATTGACGGCCGTTTTGTAAAAACAACTACTAATTCTTCTTCTGTACGTTTATAACATCATATAAAACTTCTAAGGCATAATTCTAATGTGGTGTGTTTAAAATAATAATCTAATTTGCTGCGGAACAAAGTCGGCTCGTTTCCATGGAGGTAAATAAATTGAAATAGTTGTCAACTTACTTAATTTTGATTGATGTTGTGTTGTAAAATTTTTCCTTCATTAGTTTTGGGTTTCATTGTACCTTATCAGAAATTACTGCTATCCTTCAAAAATGTCGTATACCAATGCCGAGGCTTACGACATGCTTGCCGTGTATTATGAATGTTTTCAAAATGCAGCTATTGCGGAACGACAATACGCTATCAGATATCCTGATCGAAGGCACTACACTAGAAAAGTGTTTCGGCGAATGGCAACACGTTTAAGACAAACAGGAAATGTACGACGTATTCCACTTCCTGTCAGAAGACGTCGCATAAGAAATGAAGACAATAGTATTAATGTTCTTGCGTACGTAGAATCGGAGCCTCACGTAAGCATCAGGAGATTTCCACAGAACTAGGTGTAAGTGTTGCTTCTGTGTTCAGAATTTTAAAGGATTTTAAGCTGCATCCTTATCATCTAGTTTTACACCAGGCTTTATCAGACACTGATTTTGACAGGCGCCTCGACTATTGCTATTGGCTGAGAGACATGTGTAGTGAAAATCTTCGATTCCTTTCCAAAGTTTTATGGACCGATGAGGCTACTTTTACTAGCTGCGGCAGGGTTAATTTGAACAATATACATTATTGGTCGCAAACAAATCCTCACTGGATGCGCGAAGTGGATCACCAAAACAGATGAAGTGTAAATTTGTGGTGTGGTGTTTTAGGTGACAGAATTATCGGACCATTTGTTTTCATGGACACCTAAATGGTGAATCTTATTTAAACTTTTACAAAATGACTTGCCCAATCTTTTAGAAGACATTCCCTTGACGTGAGAGCATCCTGTGGTATCAACATGATGGATGTCCTTCACACTATTCCCGAAGAGTCCGTGATTTCTTAAATGTTAGATACCCAAATCGCTGGATGGTAAGGGTAGTTTGTTTCCGTGGCCACCTAGATCCCCGGATTTAACTGTATTAGATTTCTACTTGTGGGGAAGAATAAAAGATATTGTTTACAAAACGAGACCAACCACCCGAGAGGACATGATTCACTGAATTGAAATTGCAATAAATTCGATTCCACGAGACGAAATCGAAACAGCTGTTTCCAGTACAAGAAGAAGAATTAATAGTTGTATTTTACAAAACGGCCGTCAATTTGAACATTTATAGCTTTTCACTTGTTTTTTAACAGTTGTTCATGATTTTTTACCATTCTATTAAAAAGTTTCTTAAACAAAAATCAATCATTACTTTGATATCGTTGTTATGGCCCGTTGGCCTCTAAACACGCTCCAAATTTTGCAATTTGCTTAGTTTGGACTAGTCCTAAGCCTAGATAGAGTGTGAAGGGAGGCACAGACTATGATAAATGCAGATTCCTCATTACTAATCCAACCTATACACCTTAAGAAACCATAGCAACAATCAATTATTAAATTAAACGGTTAAAAGTCTTCTTTTCGCCATAACTCTGGAACAAATAAAGATATCAAATTGCGTTATTTACGTTTTTTGTTACAAATTTAAGCTACTTTCCGCTTATGATGTCATAATTATACCGTATGATTTAATTTTTCTGAATAAAATCAAAAAAACTGGTATTATTACAAATTGCGCCCTCTAACAATTTTATTATGAGCTATCGCGTACCAATGGATGCGACATTTAAAAGTACTTACCTTTTTCTTCTAAACAAGCCTAGGTTTACTACAATCGGATTAGTCGTTTAAAAATAACAGCGATTTAAATGATTACACATTCAATAGCTTCCCCCACTCTTATTAAGGTCGGTATGCCAATGAGCCTTAGACCAAAATGATGCAGAATTGTCTAAACTTTCTAACGATGTTACCAAAGGTATGCCTTAATGTGGGAATTTTCGGAGAAATTTATAATTTTATTTTTTAATTTTCAATTGCGCCCCCTTGCGATGAATTACGGAACTTAAAAATAATTTCCAGGATTTTCTCGTGGCGACTTTTATAATGAATTTTTTTTCTCCACTTTTTATGTCCACTAGTTTCTGAAATATGGCCGGTGGCCAGCCTTAATGAAACACCCTGTATATATATATATATATATATATATATATATATATATATATATATATATATATATATATTCTGGACATCTAAATTATCATCCTAAGCGATTTGGAGAGCTTCTTCCGAAGTAAACCTGTTCTACAAATAAAAATCCAAATTACTAAATAAGTACCCTAATGGCTAGCGTTGCATATATGCAATAGGCCTACATAACACGTGTTTATAAAACATGCGAAAAGATAACCAAACTAAATGAACATTACTTAACTGTTAGATATATATATATATATATATATATATATATATACAAACTTTCAATAAAAATAAATTCGTTACTACTCATAATCACACAAATACAATACTTACTGTAAGTTGATGTCCATAACCAAAAGTATGCACACAAACGTCTCTTAAAAGTACCTGCAAACTATAACGACAGCCAAACAACTGTTAACAGACATAAAATAATGCTCTGTAAACCTATATCCGACGCCATCTCTGTTCCAGAAGCAAAACTTACACTTCAGCAAATGAAAATATGTCCGTTGCATATACGCAACCCTGGGCTCTTATGGGTTAAGCAATAAATTTACTACAAAGTATAGTACAACCATCCGTTGATTGATATGTAAAATTATTTCACATTCTCGACGCCCAGTATATATGAAATTAGAGATATTCGCATGTGGAATTATAACAAAATAAAATATATAAGCCGTTCTATTTAAAATAAATAAGATTTTCATGTTGAAAAATTGACATTTTGCCATATTATCCACAACAACCTGTAGATTATTAAGCAATAAATTTACTACAAAGTATTAGTATAACTATCCGTTGATTGATACATAAAATTATTTCACATTCTCGACATCCAGTATACATGAAATTAGAGACATTCGCATGTGGAATTATAACAAAATAAAACATCTAAGCCGTTCTATTTAAAATAAGTAAGATTTTCATGTTGGAAAATTGACATTTTGGCATATTATCCACAACACCCTGTAGATTATTAAGCAATAAATTTACTACAAAGTATTAGTACAACTATCCGTTGATTGATATGGAAAATTATTTCACATTCTCGACACCCGGTATACAGGAAATTAGAGACATTCGCATGTGGAATTATAACAAAATAAAATATATAGATCCGTTCTATTTAAAATAAATAAGATTTTCATATTGGAAAATTGACATTTTTGGCATATTATCCACAACACTCTGTAGATTATTAAGCAATAAATTTACTAAAAAGCATTAGTACAACTATCCGTTGATTGATATGTAACATTATTTCACATTCAATTCAGCTTCAACAATGTAGATTGGTTTTTTAAAGACTGCATTTTCACAAAAAATGTTTAAACAATAAATACTCAAAACTATAAGGAATTTTGATATATCATATATCAATAAAAAATATTCCAAATTTAGTACAGAATATGAATATGCTACAATACAAAAAATACATTTAAAATAAAAAAATTGGTTTCAATCCACAGCAAAACTGAACACCCTAAATACACAAAAATTACAAAAACAAAAAATTCATTATTTGCCATTTAACTTTTGTATTTAACTTTTTTCTGTAACTACCACAGATTTCGAAATAAGGTACAGGATCATCTCAGGTGGACCACCATGTACATATACCTACTCAAAACGTGATTGTATATTCAAATTGTGCTGTTAGATGGCACTGTATTACTATATTACTGAATTTTCAACATAATGTATCCGGATGCTGCGAAAGTTATACCTACCTGCCGTTAAAGTACTTAATATACGTAATTTTTACCTGTCAATTTGCGTCACTTTTATTAAATTATAAATAAAATAACTTAGATTAGGAAAGAGAGGATACCGTTCGTCGCATTTCGCAAAGGTTAACATTCTGTTACCAAAATCGGTTAGACGCCATTGTTTTGGTGGAAAACAAAGGATTTGGTACGGTGTAGTTTTCTTGTGATTTTTTGTGGTTCTTATGACTTTTCCATTTAAAATTATGTTGTAAGTAATGGTTGGATGTGCAGCTTATAGTTGTAAAAGCCACAGCAGTTCAAAAAATCCTGAAATTTCCTTTCACAAGTAAATAAAAATTTGCATTCTTTCACAAATATTTTTATCTCGGATGTCTAGAAAATTATATTTTATACAATTATATTTGAGGAATATAAGTATTAATAGAGATATACGAAGCCGATTATATTTTGGTTTGAAATCTTATTAAGCATAATTATTAAATTAGCGTTGTTATGCTTATTTTCACTCTGTCACCAGTGGCGTACGGCTAAGATTAAAATAACAAATAGAATTTTAAAAATCAGTCTAGACAGGAGGATTCTGTACGAAGCAAATTAACGAAATTAATCCTATTTAAAGGTCAGTAAAATGTTTTGTAACCACAATAAAACTGTTTTTCTATATGGGTGTTTTATTAATTCCTAAACCTGAGAACAACTTAATTTTATGGTTAACGTAGCTCTACGCTACGCCACTGACACTGTGGCATTGATCCCAAATGGTAACAGATTCTTACGCTGCATTATACGTCCACTATTATTACCTAGTCTAAGTAAAATAAGTTTACATTTACACGATAACGTCGATTTAAAAATATGTAGAATATCCGTGCGGAAACCGGGCATTATTGCATATAATTAACATATTTCTGACTTACTAAAACTAACATCTCTGATGACCAAAGTTAAAGTAAAGCGAACTAACATTAAAATTCAATTAAATTTAAAGTGTACCTTAATTGTAGAAGATTAATTTACATGCACTTCAAAACTTGTAATTACGACACCTAAACGTAATTAAAACTCAAAAAAGAAATTTTAATATGAGTAAAGCCAAAAGGCGAATTAAATTATGCGAGCTTTTTACTACGTTCAATTTTTAAGCAAAACACAGAAAATAAATTAAATTAAATTTCTGTTCAAGATCTCTTCTGCAACAAACCTTAATTGAATTTCTATTGTATTAATTTTTTCTCCCCCAAAAAATTAATTTCAATATCGGTTAATTAAAAAAAAACATGCAATACTTACTAAATAGACGTCACAGAAATCGTAATAAAGAAAACTCTTGAGTGAAGCTGTTGCAATGTGAAAATCGTTATTTTCAATTGCCTCATTCACATTTTTCACCATTTTCGATAATCTACTTAGTATCCATTTATCCATAATGGCTAATTTGTCTTCATTGACGTTAGTTAATGTTTGAAGGCTTCCCACTTTCTCAATCCATTTTATTGTAAACTTTGTCGACTGCCAGATTTTGTTACAAAAAAGGCGATTTGTATTGCATTCGGATACATCAAAGTTTATAAAATGGTCTGTAAAAAATAAAAAATAAAAATATACACAATTAGATCATTTCAAATATGCATTAAATGATTTTTTTAGTATTGAAATGTAGACATAAATATTGCAACACGCATACAATAGTATGTATAAAGTTGCCTATTAACCAAAGATTTTCGGTTAGTGTCACAAATTGTAAAATGTCTGGCGTGGAAAAGCACAAAACCTTCCAACTTACAACGTGAAAATTAAAAGACATGAAATAATTTTAATGTCAAGATTTTTAGGATAATTGTGCAACCTCTTATAATAAGTTCATTACGAAAATAGGTAACATAAAAACAAGGACATAGACATATACAGGGTGCGTATTAGTGTGATAAAGTCCCATATCTCCTTTATTTAAAGAGATACAAAAAAAAATTAAATACAAAAGTTGTAAGATATGTTCTGATGCATATTCCAAAAATATTTTTAATTATACAGGGTAGATCATAAAAGGTTAGGAGTAATTTTAAATTTTTTTTTAAATAGAAAACCCTATATATTATTAGATATTTAGATTCTACATACAATTTTAGACACATTTTATGTATAATGTCCTATACCTAAGTCTAACCGTTTTTGACAAATTTCAAATTTTTTGTCAAAAATGACGTTTGCAGGCCAAAACATAGGTGGAAATCTTTTCTAAACGAAGCCTTTATCAATTAGTTATGGTTTGTTTCCTTGGAAATGGGGACCTACTATAATGGGCTGTATTGATATTTTTGTAATACATTCATACAGGGTGATCAAAAATGGACAAAAGTAGATTCAAACAAAATTTTTTTTATGGAAACCCCCTATTTTTTTAATTCTATCTTATTTAGCATTAAAAATAAGAGTGACTTTGTATAAGAGTGTATATTCCAAAAAATTTTAGTTTTTGAAATAATGACAATTTAACATTTTTTTATTGTAAAAAAGCTATACGGCTTTCAAGTTTTGTTGTTAGTTGGCCGTGACGGCGAGGCGCGGCGAAACAAAAAAAATCAAACACTTCAGATCGAAATATTACAATTTATTGAACACCATATAAATAATTATTTTATTAAGCGAACTTAAAGTAAAGACAATATTTTTTTGATTCAACAAATTATGTCCTAATCCTAATCATAAACTTAACACCTCTAATGTAACTAAACATGTAAGTAATTATACAGATAAAAGTACTAGAAACACGTCAAATACGTACTACCTAATAAGTTGTTCGAAATGTCCGCCTCTTTATTGAATACACAATGCAATACGTCTCTCAAATTCGCTGCTTAAATTTCTACACATTTCAACACTAATGTTTTGAAAACAGTTTCTAATCCTAATCTTCATGTCTTCCTTTGTTATAGGCGGTATTTTATAAACCTGCTCTTTGACGTACCCCCATATGCTAAAGTCCATTTTAGTAAGATCTGGGGATCTAGCACGCCAAACAACAGGCCCTCCCCTGCCAATTCAACATTCTGGATATCTAGCATTTAAAAAAGTTATTATCGGACCTGTATGATGTACTGGGGCCCCATCATGAAGAAACCACATTTCTTGTTGCGTATACTGTGGCACTTGACGCAACAAATTAGGTAGATGGTTTTGCAGAAAGTCTAAGTATACTTCCCCTGTTACTCGTTGATGAAAAAAATATGATCCAACTACATGATTACCGACAACACCTCCCCAAACATTTAAAGACCATCTAGTTTGAGAAGTATATCTTACAAAATGTTTCGGTAGAATAGTAATGAAAATTGTGTCTGTTTACACTTCCGTTTCTGTGAAATGTGGCCTCATCTGTAAATAAAATCAAATGAACAAAATTTCTTTGTTGGTTTATTTTGTTTTGAGCCCATTGACAAAAGTAGTTGAATGTGATAGGGGTGCATTTTTTGAGACTTCAATATCCGCTGTACCGTACGTCGTTCAACACCAACCTGCTGAGAAATGGGTCGTTATCCAATATATGGATTTTCGGTAACTGTTAATAGTACATTTAATTGATTTTCCTCAGTCTGTGCACGTTTTTCCCTAGTATTTTTTTCATATAACACATTGCCAGTTCTTTCAAAACGCTCCAAAAGCTTTTCAAATGCCCTTCTTTCAGGTTGCCGTCTCTCTGGAAACCGTTGTTGATACAGCCTTCTTGCTAAGAGCGTATTCTTATCACTAGCTCCCAAAACAAAAATCATATCAACCATCCCGGCTTGCGAAAAATTCATTATTTACAATTTTAATTCAAGTTTTAAATCAATTTGCTATAAAATACACTAATGCATCACACCAATTATCAACTGACAATAAATAATGACGTTTTTGATGATCTCTATTATTTTTATATGCCACGCCTCGCCGTCACGGCCAACTAACAACAAAACTTGAAAGCCGTATAGCCTTTTTACAATAAAAAAATGTTAAATTGTCATTATTTCAAAAACTACAATTTTTTGGAATATACACTCTTATACAAAGTCACCCTTATTTTTAATGCTAAATAAGATAGAATTAAAAAATAGGGGTTTCCATTAAAAAAGTGACCTTATAGGTTTTTTGAATCTACTTTTATTGTCCATTTTGATCACCCTGTATGAATGTATTACAAAATATCCATACAGCCCATTAGAGTAGGTCCCCATTTCCAAGGAAACCAACCATAACTAATTGATAAAGGCTTCGTTTAGAAAAGATTTCCACCTATGTTTTGGCCTGCAAACGTCATTTTGACAAAAATGTGAAATTTGTCAAAAACAGTTAGACTTAGGTATAGGACATTATACATAAAATGTGTCTAAAATTGTATGTAGAATCTAAATATGTAATAATATATAGGGTTTTCTATTTAAAAAAAAATTTTAAATTACTTCTAAGCTTTTATGATCTACCCTGTATAATCAAAAATATTTTTGGAACATGCACCAGAACATATCTTACAACTTTTGTATTTAATTTTTTTTTTGTATCTCTTTAAATAAAGGAGATATGGGACTTTGTCACACTAATGCGCCACCCTGTAGATGCTAACTTAACCCATTACCGCTCAGCGTCCCATTTAAAGGACAGCGTTCAAAATATTTATTTTTGTAATTAGCTTCCATTTTGATACTCTAATAGACCTATGAAGAAACGCGACGTCATTATAGCCATTAACAAAGATTAGAGAGAGAGAGAAGATAGGAAACGTAGGTAAGACGAGTATAACAAATACTGACCCAAAAAATGAACGTATGTTTACATCTGAAGCACCAGAGAGCGCCCTAGCATTCCAAAAGCATAACCGCGAAATTTAATTTCTCCACTAATCAACTATCAAGCATATTTTTTTTAGGATTTAGGACAATGAAGTTGAGATAAACAAAAAAAAGGTTTGTAGTAATAACGTAGATTATATTAAAATATTTTGATACAGTTATACAGTAATACAGTTAATTTTAACTAAAATGAAGCACAAAAACTATATACACAAAGATATTTACACGTAACAAGATAAAAAACACAATGAATATTAAATATAACGAGATAACAAACGAATATAACAATTCAAGCACCTTGTTTACATGAGCGTCATAAACATATGGTAGACATTGTAACGTTATCTTAATTAATTTGGTCACATTTCTAGGATCGCTATTCTATGGAATAAATTGTTTCATGTTTCTTTACTGTCGGATAGCGTACGTTTGCAGTCTACTTGATTCTCATTGGTGTATTGCGTTCGTTAATCTCGAACCCTTGTTTCCGCTTTTAGTTTCGTTTTTTTGTTTTTCTGTTTCCGTGGTTGCAAGGATACACACACAAAAAAAAAGTGAGTTGGATATTTTTTTGCTTCACTTGAACCGCGATTCATTGACATGATTTTCTAATTAAAAATAAAACGGATATTTTCCGGATTTCTCGATCAATGAATAATTAATTTTTGTGCCGAACCTGATGCTAGTTCGCGTCACTTAAGTTACGTGATAATTATTACGGTTTTAAGCGTTCAAGAGTGTTGTGTTTCTCCTTATCTAATTCTAACGCTTGTGGTTACCAGCTTACAAGGTCAGTAATTTTTGTGAATCATTCCGTCATTTAATGTTATATTTTCTTTCGTAGCGTTTTTCTTTCCCTTTTCGTTTTCGCTTATTTTTCTCCCTCTACGTATATTACCTACCCACTACCACTTCGAGTTGATCCAGCGTCGTCAATAGAAAAATAACACCGCTGCCATTTTGAATTTTTCTTACGACTGAAGAAATTCTAATTTAATGACTTATAAAGAAAACTACTGTCTGCTCACACGAATTTACCTAGTAATTTTATAGTCTTAATTTATACGTGAAAATTTCACTGTCACTATTTGCTTATTTGATTTCTTTCTAAATTCATAATTTTGTTTAAGTTTCAATTATTTATCAATATTGTAAACCACTTTACCTTTAACTATGTGTTTGCCTATTGTAACCTAATTTATTAGTGTACCTTCAGTATTCGAATTTGTTGTCAATCAAGTAATTAATGTATCCATTTTCTAGGGCCAACCTATTGTTTAAGGTCCGAATTATTATTGTTCTCTTTTCCATTTAGCTTCTGTAATTTCGGACGTTACTTGCGCAAGGAAACGACACCGGAAAGAAGTTATTTTCAGGTGAGATTATTGATATACTTGATCGCTTGTTTACTTGGGTAAACCGAATTCCGAAAAGTTTGTAAGATTAACGTAACTAATATCAATTTTTGTTGCTCGAGGATTAAATGTAAGGTAATTTGGATCAATCATTCAATGTTATATTAAAATAATATTTATTTCCTTTTTTTTATTAATCAATCCTTACGGGTATCTCTATTACTTGTCAAATTTATGTTACCATTTAGACCATTTATCTGTTTTTGATGACGATTATAATTTTGTGACCCCATTGTGTCTATTTATTCATAATTTTTCTATGATTTATTTAGTTTTTCGTACTTCGAACTAAGGTAAATTACAAATATAACTATCTTGGAAGTACGTGGCGTCCATTTTTCCTGATTATTATTTTATTTTATTTCTGTATATAATATTATGTATAATTATTTAACTGTATTAACCCACCCCAATGCCTACTAGCACTGAACCACCGAGCCTTGGCTTTATAAATTTTGTTACCAATTAAAGTTACCGTAGCAACATGTAAACAAAATTTTAGTTTCCTATAATTATTTGTTATCGACTTGTTTGTGCGAATACACCTGAAGCGATAGATGTCGCTACCTTCGCCTTGGTCGTTACGTTCCCCATCTTTTTACTTCCTAATCTTTGCTTTGGCCATTAATTCACGGAACATTTTACGAAAATTTTTAGGTTGGCACTCATTGATCTAGAAGTATTTCATGTTTGTTACTCTTACAAAATGTGTCAAAAACAGGATGCATCCAGTGGAAAACTATGGTGTGAGCAAATTCTCGCAATTTCACGTATTTCTTCCTGATGAATGTTGTGTTGTTTAGGAAGCCTTTTTTTTTGGGTTTCCGCCTAAATTTTGTAAAAAGTGCGTACATGCAAGATTATCCTTATTATCTTCCATTTTTGTGGTTTTTGACAGAATTTGGATAAAACAAAAAGCGACTATATCAAATTTTTACTTTTAAAATTAAGACATTACCAACCGGCACAAAAAACCCTAAATACACTAAAATAAAACAGTTTGTTTAAAAACGGCGTAAAAGGGAAAATTGCAAAAATAGCATAAAAATCGTGTTCATAAGAGCTTGAAGCACTCATTCTTTAAAAAAACTCGTGACTATTATATGACCGCTACAGTTATTCTTAAAACGCCGACCTTCCATAAAAACAAGTTGCTATTGGCATCTACCCCTGCAAACATTTGCAAACCACTTGTCATTTTCGGTTGTTTGTCGGTGTGTAAAGATTGGTTACTGGTAAACTTGTGCAAGGTGTTATTGTTTAGTTGTTTGTTGAATAGTTGCATCACAGTGTTTTATTGAAATATAACTTCTTGTTTGTTTTATTATAATGCTATACATTTTGACGTCATATAAATATGACACTTGGCCCTTGCAGTGAAAACATACCGCTTTTCTAACCCTTTAAAGATTGAAAAGTGAATGATTCTACGGGTTTACTTTAAGCGGTCAGTAATAAAAAAAGGAGACAGTAATGAAATGAACCGGTGAGTAATGGACCACTTTCCAACTTGTGGGGGAGCTCCTATCGCTTTTAACTGTCAATGTCAAATTGACAACTTGCCAATTTTAATAAAGGGTCAAGAGTATGCAACCATTCTTTCTAACGTGCGTAGATGGTGAGTGAACGCAAGCAATAGGTGGAAACAAACAACACGTTTTCTTTAATAAGCATATTTAATAAGTGAATTATTGATAACAAGTAACGACAAAACCAATAGAAAAATAGTAATCATAACATTTATGGCTTCTCATTAAAGTAAAAATTAAAAGTCGCATGGTCACGATCTTCAATACTAAACGAGAAGCCGTGATGGATGTGTTCCAAATTTTTTTGATTTGAACTGTATAATGTTGCTTGTTCTTTAATTGTAAATAAAATCGTATACAAACCTCGGTAAAAGTACCATTCCCCTGTCTCGAGAACCTCGAGGCTACGCCTCTGGGTGAACTATACTTCTCTCAACAGGAATGGAACACTTTCCGCCTCGGAATGTAATATACTATTATTGCATGTTTATACATTATTTCTGACATGTGTTCTAACGCAGATATTATTTTAGTGGTAATAATGAGTAATACATTTAAAACGCTGGAAGAAGCATGGGAATATTATAATTCGGAGGAATGTGATGCGGATTTATTAGCCATTCCGTCCGATGTTGACGAATTGATGCGCAAGGAAGGTTTTAATGATGAGCAGCTTACTATCCCTGTCATAAAATATATCCCAGGACGTGTAGAAATCAACTTCGATGAAGAAGACAACGAGATTGACGATTACGACTTTGAAGATGATTTGCCACTAGCAGCATTGATTGAAGAAGGCGGCAGTTATTACTTACCTGCTAAAAGTATCAATGAACTGCAATCACGGCCGTACGCAGAATTATTTGGAGGGAGGGGTGTTAAGTAGAAGTTATACCGGAGGTCGGGGGTGGTAGTAGGGGTACCCCAAGGTGACGCCCCGAAAATTTTTGAAAAATTTGAACTCGAATACACAGTTTTAGCTTTAAACGGTAGAGACTGAGCCTGAAGCCAAGCAAATAATATTGTTTTCGCTGGAGTTATTTTCATTTTTTGATTTTTTAGGTTGAAGAAGAAATCTTAACGATTGTCTTTTAGTCATTACTTGTTTTATAACGGAACTAAATAAGTCCGTACTGAGTAAAACAGGAAGAGTTTAAAAATTATTATTAATTTTATTGAACACATAAAAAAGTTTACCTCAAGTAGGATTTGAACCTACGACCTGTACTTTGCTAGAGTGCCGCGCTAACCAACTGCGCTATCGAGATTCAAGCCCCAATCCATGTAAATTTTGTCTTTATCTATGTAGAGTTTGCCACGTGTCTAACCATCAAATGGCATAAAAAGAATGAGTGAGCTCGACTAAACTCAAGCGCACGGTCGGAAGACCGCAGAGCACTCGGATGCGTGGTTGTTTTGGAGGTGTAGCTTAAATTGATAGTAGTCGGGTTAGATAGGAACCGGATATGAGTAGGCGCCACAGGCTTTAATAAGGAAGTACTCAACTAGTGTTGAAAGGAAAGTAAACCCTGTAAAGCCTGAAAATAGATTTACCAAAAAAAAAGAAAAAGAAAGAAATAAGAATGAAAGGAGGAAGTAGAAATGAGTCGACAAATACCCCGATAAAGTGATTTTTATTGTCGGTATGTTGACAATATATATATATATATATATATATATATATATATATATATATATATATATATATATATTAACAGTCCACCAAAGCCCACGATGGCAAACGGTGAGCCTCAGCTTATGCCCACGACAAATTATAATTTAAATTTCAATTAAAATTAAAATAAAAGTAAAATTATTATATGCCCCCTTCCGGCCGTTGTAAGATCTTACTATTCGTACTCGGAATTGGCTAATTGCACACATAATCACATTGGGATGTTCAGTAAGAGAAAAAAAAAGTACTAAGGAATTTAATTAAGGAACGTGCTTGCCTTACCCTTCACACTGTATATAGTAAATATAAAAGCTTGTTCGGTCCACATTAAATTACTACAATAATCAACAAAGTAGTCAATAAATTTATAGGAAGTAAATTGGCCCAAACAACCTTGTCCACAAGAAAAGTAATGCACATAACACATAAAGATTATGAGATAAACATTACAAATTCATATAAAATTAAATGTTTAATATTTGCAGTAGTTCACGTAATACATATACTCGTTACACCCGGTATATTGCAATTAAAGTAGAAATTACATCGTTGGTTGAATGTAGCCACAGAAGCTAGAATTAATTAGTCAAAATGGAAGCTAAAACTGTTTAGGTGTGGTATCTCTATTTTAATGATTCAATTAAAGTTTTAATTATGATTGAGTACCAAAATTTTCAGAACTGAATTCGTGAATATATATATATATATATATATATATATATATATATATATATATATATATATATATATATATACCGTTTTAGATAAAAGGAATTTTGTGAAAGTGAACTGCTGGAAGTACCATAAATATACAAATGTAAATAAGAGGTAACAATTTTCGATTATTTGATTACAAAAGTAATATCAGTCCATTTATTTTCATTATAGGAATTCACTAAAAACCTCCTCGGTGTAATTGAAATTTGGAAACACAATCATGTAACCAGGTGATAAAGAAAGAAAAAAATATCTGATGACCTTCATTGTTGACACTATTACTTATTTGTTCTTGCGAATTTCGGATACCATTCCAATGATCTAGCAGCCTTCACGTATATGGTCATGAATGTCAGCAAGGATCTTATGCTTTTCAGCGGTAACCATATATTTTGGATGTAACGTAACAGTAAAATGTGAGCAGAAAAATAGGTAGCAGGGAGATGCTCATACGTAGGTAGTACTGAGATGCTCGTATGTAGGTAGTACAGAGATGCTAAACACAGGTAGCATGGAGATGCTAAAAGCAGGTAGCGCGGAGATGCTAAAAGAAGGTAGTATGGAGATGCTAAAAGAAGGTAGTACGGAGAAGCTCTTACAGGTGACAAACGAGCCGATAGTGAACATTCAACGTAATTTCGATTGAAGTGTCTTTATATGTGAAGAATTAGTATTGAATGCTTTTATATTAGAAAGCCGAAGATGTGGACGAATGAATAATTTCAATTATATCCGCCTATAAAAGCGTTAGCAATACTTTTACATAACCAAGTATTACTTTAAGTGAGAATTTTCCAAAATTAACCTTAAAAAGATCCTAGGTTTCTATTTAACTGCTTTATATTAAATGATCCGAAATCTCAGAGATGTCGCTGAAGGTATTAAATTTGACTTATATTTGAACTAAGTAAAAGATGTGTACGAAAGTTACATACGTTAATTTAAATGCAATTAGAGATGCGTAAAAATTTGCGAAATAGTGATTTGGAAGCATTCAACCGAAGAGTAAATTGCTATTTTTAGTAAGTGAATTTGACAAAATGACGAACGTTATCAAAAAGAAACGTTTTCCAATTAAGCACGTAACAAGTTTACGTTATGTTATACTTACAAAGGGAAAATATTGTAAACTAACGTACACTAAACCGTATAGGCACCTATTTAAAGTACACTTCACACAAATAGGTCAAGTCGTTTTTCACGATTGTGGTCCAAATTCATTTCATTTATTAAAATTTGTCCTATGTTCACCTCAGCATCTCCAATCCCAGTATTATCGAAATTAGCATGCTCATTTTTGGGCAGTCTAGGTGTTTGCTTACAGTAAATTTTATTTTTATAATGATTATAATGGAAAATAAAAACTAAGAAACACCCCCCTGCGTACGGCCTTGACTGCAATAGAGGATGAACCACGCCAAATATTGCAATTACTCACCACTAACGTAAAGGTGTGTACACCAGTCAATATTTTTGAGAAATTTTCCAACTCAGCCGTGTAGGATATGATTGTGGAAGAAACAATTAAATACGCTCACCAAAAAAATAAGCATACATTCCAAGTGACGAAGAAATAAAAATATTTATTGGCTTCCTGATATCCTCTGGTTAACACGCGCTACCCAGTGGAAGGGATTATTGGTCTGATGCGGAGGAT
The DNA here is from genome assembly GCA_036346205.1 of Vesta saturnalis. Taxonomy (NCBI): domain Eukaryota; kingdom Metazoa; phylum Arthropoda; class Insecta; order Coleoptera; family Lampyridae; genus Vesta; species Vesta saturnalis. The sequence goes on along the minus strand of JARFJB010001008.1, from coordinate 897,871 downwards.
TGAGGAATACCTTTGGTTCGCAATGCGTATTTAGAAATAAAATCCCTCCTCCATGTCTCAAATTACAAAAAATCCAATGAACATGAGGAAGATAAGGCGTTTAAAATTAGCCCTAAGATACAAATGGTAAATTTGAATATCTTTAAATGGCAAATATTTCAGTCAAATCTATCGATTGACGAAATGATAAGCTTTTCTGCAAACTAAGAGAATTAGAATTTCGAGCAACAGGTACTATTAGGGAAAACCGTACAGAAAAATGTCCACTTAGCCCAGCCAAAGAATTTGAAAAGAAAGGACGTAGAACATACAGGTTCCGTTTCGATTTAAAGAATAAAGTTTGTATTGTTAGATGGAATGACAACAAAAGTGTAACACTGGTAATAAATTTTGATGGATGCATCACGGTGAAGCAAGAAGAAACAAGAGATGGTTCCTCAACCAAACGTGATCAACAATTACAATAAGTATATGGGGGGTGTCGATCAACATGATTGGCTGCTAGAAAAGTATAGTATCCCAGTGCGTGGAAAAAATTGATATTTGTACTGTGAATATGGCAGTTGTCAACGCGTTCCTCTTATATCGAAAAGCCATGGTCCTATATCCAAAAGATTTTAGAACTATTGCTGTACAATATTTAAAATTGGGACATGGAAAACGAATCTTGCAAGGAGGGCCATTTAGTTTACCTTCAACATCACGGTCAAATGTTCCTAACGGCCAGTACCCAACTTGTTCGGGAAAACCAATAACACTTTGCAGCAAGTGCAATGTTGTATTATGTACGAAGTGTTTCCCAAAGTATCATCACATCTACGTAAAAATTTGTTGTTTTATTTTTAAATTTCATAGCATATTTACCTACATCAGGATACATTGTAACATATTCGTCAATAGCTAATGAGTTAATTTAAAAACGTTCATCTTTAGAAAGGCCTAACAATCAAGTATTGCAATTTTCATACAAATCTCACAGAAATATCAATAATACAGATTAAGCATTTTCAATCATTATTTAATTAATTTTTAGACTTATTTCGCTGTATATTCAGCGCAGGTGGAAGAACAGAAAAAGATGGCCGTCCCGGATTCGCCAGCCCCAACGACTTCGTCAAGCAGAAAAAGAGGCCGAAGAAGACCCCGACCGTTCGCACGCCAACGCCATCCCCAACGGACAGCCATTGGCGGACCACACGGACAGCCCAGCAAAATGGATCAGACGACGACGCAGACCGCAACCGAGACCAGATAGAAAGTGCCCCCGGTAATCCCACGTCAGAAAGTGAACTGGGTCTGTTTCTCCCGAGAACTCAACCGATAACGTAACGCCTTCACGAGCGCCAAGACAATCAGCGAACGGAATTCGGCTACAACCTGCCTCACACCAGAATTGAGGCAAGCTGATGAGGTATGGTAGAGAATACTACAATTATCACGCAAAGAGCGCGAGCTTAGCTAAGGTGATAATACGAGGCCTGCCCGTAGAACTTTCCGAGGCTGAAGTTAGTTCCGATCGAGCACTACAAGACATTAATGCTCTCTCTTGTTTCGGGATAAAGCAAGGATGCCGGTCTCCGTTGTGGTAGTATACCTATCAACAGAAGATCTCGCAGATGCAGTACGTCGACAGTCTCCGAGTCACCGTCGAGGACTTGAGGCGGAAAACCGGAGATCACCATTCCAGTGAATGAACGAAACCCCGAACCGACCGGGACAAGTGCGTTACCTATGGTGGGCACCACCACGATAGCTACAGGTGATGCCCGAAGTTCCCACGACCTCCACCGCGGAAGAATAATGAAGCCCCACAACAGCAAAAGAGGAGACCGTCGACTGCAGCACCCTCTCAACACCGAACCGGCGCTAGTTACGCCCAAGCGACGGCGAGCGGTAGCTAGAAGGCGAAAGTACCGAAAGCGGTGAAAGCTGCAGTCCGCTCTACCCGCTTTGGGTTTCGACGCCATTCTGTTACATGCAAGGTGACAACGTCGCTAGCGAAAGCGCAAACTGAAACTGATATGTGGAAAGTGATCCTCACCTCCAAAACGTCTACGATACTAGATGACTCGGATAAGTATACTAGTATCAACTTATCAACCTATAACCCTTGCCTATACCGCCTCACAGTAGGTGCTACTACTGCACAATAATAGCTTCAATATTGTTTTGCAGACAATTATGACGACTAAACACCATATAACCCACGCGCTGAAGAGGACAAAGTCTCCTCTGACCAGCCCACCACCAACACAACAAAATACTTTGTATATTTTATTATATTGTAAATTGTACTTTGTATTATAATTCTATAAGTATTGTTAATTATCTAAAATGTTTAATAAACTCTGTTGAATTGAAGTTGATTGATGAAGGCCGCCGACAGCCAGATTATCCAGATCTTTTCATTCCACCTCCGATTCAGATTTCACCCCGCAAGAGATTACTCATTCCGAATCTCTCACATGTTGCATCTCCAGTTCTCCTCGGACACACTCCCGACCAGCGTTTACTTAGTGCTCAATATCGCCCACACGTAAGTTTTTTTAACAACACTTACGCTAGACAATACAAGTACGGAAGTGTGAAGACGGAAAGTAATCTCGGAACTGTGTCACAAACGCGTTGGCCGGACGCAAAGTAAGCCTAGTTTGGCGACACACACAGACATACACAAAGTAGCTAATAAGACGGGGTGTTTGCCCTTGTTCCTAGGTGACTTGACTACACTCACACAAACACACGAAGTAGCTAGTAGGACGGGATGATTGCCTTGGTCCTATGAGTGATTTCCGTTACACACACCTACAAGGTACGGTAAACGTCCAAAAGTTGGGCCAGTTTCAAAACCCGCTTCTGTAAAATTCTTGTCTAATTTAGTCCCGATTTAATTAATTTCCGTATTTCTATCCCGCCGGTCTACTAAAATCCACCTCTTGAAACATTCTGCTAAGGTTGCACAGAATAATTAAAACCATGATCAACCACCGGTGAAAGAAATTAACGTATCAATTTCCATAACCGCCATCCGTGGTAGTCTGGCATTCTCCACATTTTAATTACCCCTTATCTAATGTATAAAGCGACCACTGTTCCCGTAATTATTAAAATCAAATTGATAATGCACCAAAACATATTAGTAAAACTGCCAGTAAAAATAAAATATCGATTTCATTTTACGAGCATTGATCTAGAAACATTTCTTCAGAAATTCATATAACCTGGCATTGAAATAAATCTACTTTTTACAAATATTACCTGAGATAAATTAAATCCGTTATCACGGTACAGTTATCCGCTACCTGACATCAGAGTTGCATTTATAAGATTTTATTCATTTATACATAAACGTATTTTGATCGAAATAATTGTTAAATAATTATTGATTGTATTTTTATATTACTAACCGATTTTCCCTTTAGTAAAACGCAGCCGAATAGCCGCTCGCAGCCGACCCGGAAGCGACTAGTCACCGCAAATTGTGTTAGTCCCTTGTCCAACTTCCGCCGTCTATTAAAGGAAGTGGGAGCATCTAAAATTTGTACATATTCTATTATATTAGCTATACGTTGAGATAATAAAGGAAAAAATAGAAAATATAAGATTTTATAAAACCAATCTGACTCTGTATCAGACGGTAAAAATTTTTTAAGGTAATATTAATTAGTGCATCTCAAAAATAACCTTCAAACCACCCAGTCTCCGACATTTGATCTAAGCTGCTAGTAGAGCAAAACTTGCATTAACAGGTTAAAATAGTTAAGTAAAGTAGTACCAAATGCATCAATAAATCTTTTATTTTAAAAGTAATTAAAAGTTTATATTGATGGCCTCCATTGCATATATTTGTGTGGCTCTCATTCCCCGACAGGTGGGGTAATGGGAGCGAAAGGAACCTTTTTGTTGATTTAGTAGAAAAATTCATTTTAATTATTAGCTAAAAACGAAAAAACTCAAAAAGTACCAAAAATAATTATGATTAGATAATTCAATTTATTTTTTATTGCTTCTCTTGTGAGATTATTTTGACGCAGCCTTTTATTGTGCGTAGGACGTATTTTTGATAATATGCGAATGTGAGATTGTACTTGAAACATTTTTTTGTGCGCACACAATGTAAGTTAGTGTAAATGCTAGGCTACTGGAATTTTTGGTAAAGCATTGAGTATCATGTAAAAGCATCTTTAAATATTCATGATTCAGAAGTATTAAATTAGTAACACACCTGAGACGATAATGAATATTATTGTATTTGGCTTCTGTATTTTAAGGAATGCAGAGTTTAAAATTGCTGTAAATGAGTAGCGTGTGAATTTGTGATACGTTGATATTGTATTAAAGTAAAGAGGAAGAAAATGTATGTATATTTTTGGTTGTATAAATGACAAAATATTGCAGAATGGAAGATTTTATGTATGATCAAGGACAAATAGTATTAAATTTACTGAATTTTGCAGAAGGAAAGTTCGCGCACTTGTGAAACTCTCATAAAAAGTTGAATCTAAATCTGGATGTTATGTGGAGTGGTTACGGATGCGAAATTTGAACGTTCCGAAGAACCATTAAAATTTTCATAAAAATTTCAAGATGGCTGATAGATTGATCCCAATTTTAGCGTTGGTGCCGTTACACGTTTTCGTGGGCGGAAAAGACACGCGTTAGAAACACCTCTGGGATAGGCTGCTTTGGGGTTTGAGCGGGATAAATATGATGACGTTTTGCAGGGTGGATGACGGAATGCATATAAGGAAGGGTAACAAGATATAACATAGACACTAGGACTCAGAGTGATTCATTTCGCGCGAGTATTTTTAAAAAGCATAATGATCTACGCTAGTTTTTATTTCCTATCAGTGCCGCAATATATATATATATATATATATATATATATATATATATATATATATATATATATAAATTGGGATGTTATATTAATTTGTTTTAAATGGCGACTTATATTAATTTTTATGGATATATGCACCAATAGGGAATAAATATTTAGTTTGGGAAAATATGAATTTTAAATGTTGATAATATGATTGAAATAATATTTAAACTTTTATGCACCGGACTAGCTCAGATCTCAAATGGGGATAGAGTTCAAGGAATTTAGTTTGAAGTTGAAATTTTAATTTGGAAATGTGTATATGAAATACCCTTTATATAATTATATTAAAAGTATAAAAATTATTCTGAATATAATTTGCTATCAACGCATGCGTTGTAATGAACTTAAATGAAATTAAAAAGCTGTCAAAGATGTCAAATAAATAATTTAGAAATGTAATGTTTAGATCCAAAATGAAAATTTAGAAAAAGAAAATAAATTAATACCTTTACAGGTGTTTACACAAGTAAATATTTAAAATTCTTAACCAAAAACATATATGTAACAAATATTAATTTGCAGGAAATTTTATCAATGAATGTCCACAATAAGTAGGGTTATTAAAATTTGTGACTCACATATACTGTCCTCACTGTAGATTGATGTCTTCGGATAACTCCAACTGGATGCAGGCAATGTCCACTTGATTACAGTTGTTACCATCACCCAATACTGCTAACTCGATTCTTGGTTGTCGAAGACACCAACTTCCAAAAACTTAAAGATGTTTTCTCCAAAATCGGCAAACTCCAACCACTTGTTTTATTTAGGTAACTTTTTATTTAGTTAAAATTTTAAAGCTTAAAGAATGATATCGTTTAAAGAAATGTTTAATTATCCAAAATTTTTGTTGATGAACACTTTTATTTTTAGCTACCGATTAAAATTTTGTTTAAAAGAAATTGTCCGAAGAAATAAAACAACATTAACCAAATAAAAGTGGGTTTTAATTTGGTATAACAGAATTAATTTAAGTTGGATAACACAAAAGCAAATCTTTACAAAATCGTGACACAAATTAACACGAACAAAAATGTTTTCCGAAAACGACAGGTATCGGAGACCGAACTATTTATTTTAAACCGTCGATATAAAAACAAATGCTCTCGAAAGTATTCTTCGTAAAGTATAACTTTTTGACGAAAATTTAAATTAGGTTATGAACTTACTTTTTTTCACAAATTTCACAACACTGTTTTAACCTTTTACACTTTTGAACAAATTCTAGAGAGAGATTGATTTCCAGAGCACTTCCTTTTATATGTTTCTGGTTGTTACCAAAAATTCATTTTTTACAGCCATATTGCGAAAGTAACTAGGGCTATGATTGGTGGATCTAAATTACAAATTGGACTCAAATGGAAATTTGGCCGTAACTTTCTTATACATACTCGAAATTAAAAATTAAAAACAGAAATGAAAACTACGTAAAATTTTGAACAAAAAGACACCTAACAAGCTATAGTTCCTATAGTTAATATACGAAGTAACCTAATCTAACTTAAATAAGCTTATAACTATTTACACTTACAAGCTATACTAAATCTAATTGCAAAAATGGAATTTTGAGAACATTTTACACAAGAATACATACTTTTTGTGTTCGAAATATTTAATTTAAAGAAATTTTAAGCTTTTGCAATTTTATCTAAATTTCACCTCAGATTTAACACAATTTTGCGGTGAAAAGCGCTGTATCCTTATAAAAACTGTGCCATATTAAGAAAGAACATCTATTATTTGCTTTAAGAGCAGAATCTAAGTCTAATAATGTGGAAAAAGTATAAAATTATGTAAAAAACCTAAAAATTATGACCTAACCAAACTTAAATCTAAAATTGAAAATAATTTATATTTAAAAATGTTTTTAACACTTGAAATGTTATGTTAAATGTTTGTACTTCTTGTCTTTATTATTCTCACTAACTATTTGCAATGCATAATGTTATATATTGTTGGATTGAAAAAGTCTCATCGTCTAACACTCTTATGGAATATTTCACTATATAAATGTACGGCACTATAAATGTCTGTATGCCAAAATGTTCTAAATGTAGTTCTTATTGTTAAACTTGTAACATAATTTTTGTCACTAATTCGCTTCCAAAAATATGTGCGAAAAATGTCTAAACTGTCCATATTATAACCCTTTTATTAAATTTTTGTATTTCCTGCATTCAAAAACTAATCATACGCTATCCCTAACATAATCCTAACTATATAGTTCATGTTTAAACACCTGTAAAGTGCTCACTTGCCAAATTACCCTTGAAAAATTGACTTTTATTGCAATAATTGCAATACTAAAATGACTTTACGAAAATGGTTATATTTAACATTCTTGACAATTTTGTTAGCAGCAAATTACTTTTTATGATAAAACCAAACTAAGTAAATGATATTCAGACTAATTTATACCAAACAAATTTATTTTAATCACATCGTGAACCAGATTTATATAAAATAGTGTCTTGCACATGTATCGAGCTAGAAATCACCCCTTTTTATTACCCAAATGTCATTTAAGCTGTCCGATACTTCTATTACCTCTTTCTGAACATCTCAATATATATATATATATATATATATATATATATATATATATATATATATATATATATATATATATAAAAGTTGTATTGCAAAAACCCATTTTGGGGATGAAATATTTAATGGTATTACAGATTTGTAATAAACCGTAATCATTATATTAAAAGAAAGTATTGTGTATTAAACCCGCGCGACAAAAAGAAACTACATAAATGCATACATACTCAGGATTAATTAAAACAAATCAACTCCAGTGGACAGCCTAATACAGGACTACGGAATTTATGTATCTAAAAATAATTTTAGATATTTGAATTGTGGAAGTTTGATTATCCTTAGAGATAACATTGTCTATATTGCAAATTGCATTTTAGGCATTAAGTATAATCAATCTCCATTCGACCAGTTAACTTATTCTGTTGCATAAATTATGGTACATCTCCCTACAGTTTTAATGCAGTACTTCATTAAAGTGGTGGTTCAATCTACAGTTTAAATAGAACCAATATATTCTAAGATTTCATTGTATTTTTGATGTGTGAAGTGACATAAAGGATTAACCATTTTAAAATAATCAAACTTTTGACATTTTGGCTAAATGGTTGATCTGAAAATTTTTATTTTGAGACAGACCGATTACAAAATGTAATTACTTTGCATTCATTAGGAGTTGTTGAGTCACGATTTATTAGGAGAAATTTTGGATTTAAATAATTTTAATAATAAAAATTGCAAACTGTATTTGAGAAGATATATATTTCATAAAACACACACTGATGGTTACATTTGTCAATTTTTAAGATACGAATTAACGTTTTTATGGTTAAAAATTAATAGACCGAATTATTACGTTTTTAATTGGGTGATATTTATTTATTTTAGAATATCATTTATACGGGGGTAGATTAGAAAATATTCAGATAATGTCTTATTACATTGATTTTATACATATATATATATATATATATATATATATATATATATATATATAGGGTGTGATCACTTTAGAATAACGTATATGTTTCAAAATGTTATTGGGATTTGGATAATTTCATTTTAATGTTAATTGAACTTAAGTTGACGTGTATGTGCCTGTTGTTTTGGGATTAAGAGAGATTTGTGAAGATTACTGTGACGAAATTTAACGTACTCTTTTAAAGTGAATGTTTGAACTTGAATTGTGTATGATTTTGCCGACTAGGCTACAATTCTATCTTCCACAGGCAGGTAAGGTTAACTTAGCAACTCGCTTAGGACTATTTATTTCCAAGAAATTGCAGATTATGGTGGCACCTAGGGATTATTTTTCCCGGGTTGAATGTTGTTATGTATTGCTTTATGGTAAGTGTAAGGTGTTTTAGTCTAAATCTCAATCATTTTACGTCTTATATTGAAACCGCCCATTTCCACTGCAGCTAGACTGGCAACCCGCTTACCTGGTAAGCTTTCATGACGCCTAGTGCGGCTCGATCGTGTAACATTCCTTACGTAGCTCCAATTGCCCCTCACCCCCGCCCCCTAAATTGTGCATACTCAAACCAAGATTTAGTTCTGCTTTTATTGTGTGTTCTATCCAACAGTAATAAATGTCTTGAGTAATTAACGCTTTATTTGGGAAAAAAATGGCGTAATTATTTATTTATTGGTTCGCAAGCTTTCACACAGACATTCTGTCTTTTGTCAATATTTGTCATTTTCATATTACTCCTGACGAAAGATAGAGTATCTGTCTGAAAGTTTGCGAAGAAATAAATACATAAATAATTACACCATTTTTTTCGAAATAAAGCGTTAAGTAACTAAAATGTAAAATGGTGAAAGTTTCGATGTCTTTAATAAGTTTATTTCGTATAATTGTCATTTAATATTAATCAAGTAACCTTGGAATTTGTAGACAATATATTACATGATTAGTATGGTTATAGAAGTTTTCATGCACGCCCGCGATTTGTACCACAATGGTTGCATTGCAGAAAGTGCATGAAGACCGTTCACAAATAAAGAATGTATACTCTTTTTTGCATGGATGTTAATAAATTTATAACACAATTTTTGAAATATATGAATTACTTCAGTATATTTTCCTTAGTCGATAAACTGGTTTTCTGTATTACCGGTAGCGAATTTAAATTCTATTCATTTTAATACCTTTTTGATACAATGTCAAATATTTTCATTTTTTAACGTGCGTTATAAACGGTAAAATGCATTTTGTATCAAAAATAACGATTGTAGATTGTATTTAATAGCGTTAATAATAGGAGAAAGAAACCCGTTTGTATTACCGCCCGCGTGCGGAGATTGAAGTTACCATTTTTGTATTTAGTGCTCGACGACAACGTATGTAAATTACATTTATGTAAGATGGCGTCACAAACAATTAGGGGTCAGACAGGGGCGAAGACGTGAGAACAAGTTCCGAAGGTATGCACTTTTAAAGATATACCGCTAGGTGGAGTGATGATCAACCTGTATTACAGAAAACATTCAGTAGTCCTAGAAATACACCACCAGATGACGCCACAAACAAAACCAACCAATCAGGATGCAGCGTCTTAGACCACCAACCAGAGCACAAAGCCTGGAGGCTGGGCGCGGTCTAAGGGTCAATCAGAAAGCAGCAGGCTGGGGCCTGTCTTTAAGCCCACCAATCAGAACGCTCACCCTGGGTCTGTAAGCGATTGGCTTAATAAATAAAATCATCTTTGATTCGTGGTACTTGAGATTGATTTGATTTGATTGATCGATTAATCGATTTGGGGTGTTACTTTTAATTATGACTCATTATTAAAACGGGTTAAGCCTCAAGAGCAAGTTTCAGAGTCCTATACCTGTCTTATGAGATAGTATGGGGGCCTCCTATACCTGTTTTATGAAGCTCTCCCTTATTAGAATACCATTTAAGGAGTCCCGCAGCTGTCTTATGAGTTAGTATGGGGGCCCTCTTATTAGAATACTATTTCAAATTTCCCACCTTAACAATTACAGGGATCTGCATACACTTACCGTTAGGTAGAGCCACAATCAACCTCTATTACAGAAAACATTCATTAGTCCTAGAAATACACCACTACACGGCGTACTTGATATTGATTTGATTGAGATTGATCTGATTGAGATTAATCTGATTAATTGAATGATTGAGGTTAATTTGATTGATTGATTTGATTGAGATTGATTTGCTTAATTTGTTTGATTAATTGATTGATTGATTAATTGACTTGATTGAGATTGATTGATTTAATCTACAACTTTTAATCATTTGATTTGATCGAAATTGATTGAGATTAATGTGATTGAGATTGATCTGGTAGGGGTGTGGCCTACCCTTAGGCCCTTTTTGATCGAGATTGATTTGATTGAGATTAATCTGGTCATCTGGAAGGAGCGTGGCCTACCCTTTAGGTCCTTTTGATTGAAATTGATCTGATTGAGTGATATCATTAATTGATTTAAGCCTTAAGCCTCCAACCAGAACACAGACTGGGCAGAGTCTAAGCACCAATCAAAAAACAGTGGGCGTGGTCCACCCTCACGCCTGCAAAATCAGAACACATGGCCTAGGGCATGGCAATCACTTGAGAGGGGCGTGTGGTCTAGCCTTAGGACCACCAATAAGAACACTGTATTCGTGCGTAGTTGCCTACCCCCCCAGGGGTGGACTGCAAGAAAGGCTCTTAATACAGCCAAAGAGGTCCTAATTAGGGGGGTGAGAACCATAAATACGTCATTAAGGTGTTGAAAATGGCGCTGGGAAAGAAGTCGTCAAGAAAAGAGCGGTGAATGGACAGGCTCCTCGTGGTAAAAGTGGGAGTAGCTTCCCCCACTCCATTTTGTCCTCAAGTGGCCCCATTCTACTATTGTTATTTAATATTAATCAAGTAACTTTGAAATTTGTAGACAATATATTACATGTTAAGTATGGTTATAGAAGTTTTCATGCAATCCCGCGGTTTGTAACACGATGGTTGAATTGCGGAAAGTGCAGGAAGACTATTAACAAATAAAGCTTGTATACTCTTTTTTGCACGGATGTTATTTAATAAATTTATTGCACAATTATTGAAATATATGAATTATTTCGGTACATTTTCCTCAGTCGATAAACTGGTTTTCTGTATTACCGGTAGCCCAATTAAATTCTATTCATTTTAATAACTTGATACAATATCAAACAAATACTTTCACTTTTTTACGTGCGTTATAAACGGTAACATTCATTTTGTATCATAAATAACAAACTAAATTAGATTACATTTAATAGCGTTAATAATAGGAGAAAGAAACCGGTGTCTATTACCGCCCGCGTGCGGAGATTGAGGTTATCATGTTTGTATTTAATGCTTACCAACAACGTATCTAAATTATATTTATGTAAGATCAGGATATAAATTACATTTTATGAATAAATTTACTGGACAAGAAATGCCACTTTAACACACGGGAACTACTTTAGCGCCCGCGGGCGGTTAAGTAAATGTCGTTTTTTTTGTGTTCGAAATTCACATTCTGTTCAGTACTTAATAATACATAATATAAAAAAAACTTCTTGCCACGTGCCCGAGATTTTATCACATATTTACCGTTAATTTCGAAATTTATAATTTATTTGTTAGTACCGGACTTCTGAAATGTAATATAAACTCACGTAATTGAATTGATAACGCATACATGTTTGGAACGCTTTTGATTGTAACGTTTTATTTTGTCTTTTTTACAGACAATAATCGAATGTAGAATTCCTTTTTTTGCAAAAAAAAAACTAAACTAAAGCGTTTGTGGTTTATTAAATTGGGATGCAAGCGTAAATTAAGACAGGTAATGAAATCCTTTTTACTAGTGTGATTGGAAATTAATTCGTTTCTTTGTAAATATTAGTTATTTTCTGTATTGTAGGTATTAGAAATTTTGCGTTCGTTAAAAGGTAAACACGTTTTATAAAATTAAATTGGGCATAAATTATTACTTTGTAATTAAATGTAGAGTAGAAAAGCATAATTCGCATTTTATTCAGACGTTATAGGCGACTATTTGTCGGAATATTTCGTTAAGAGTCTTGGTTTTAAACAAAGAGTTAAGATTTTATAGACGTTGGTTTAAGAATCATTATAGTAGAAGCTCGTTATCATAGGCATATCATATTACAGAGGTACCTTTTAGGGAACGCAGTTTCGATGCATGATGCAACTTTCTCCAGTTCGGCTCACGAGTACATTCGTTTTTGGCGCCTTTAAAATTTTAAATTGTTATCATTGGTTAAATTAAAATGTAGAACTGAAAATGCGTAGATCTGAACGATGCTTAAGTCAGTCTAGTCCACGAACTAGTAACGAACTACCGTAGCAGAAGACTTCCATATATGGGATAATATTTAGTTTCAGCACATTTTATGTGTGTATCGTTTTGTCAAGGGTGACATTTTCGGTCACAGAAGTGGTTTTCGTGTTTTTTAAGTGCTTAGTTTCTGTTCTGTTGATCTGCTGTAACGCATTTTGTTTGTGCGGTTTATTTTTAACGAGTTCCTAGGTTAAATGATAGATTTAGCGTACACTGCCGACTTGAAACAAATAATATAAACTACTGTAAACATAATGTTTAATAAGTTTCGTGTAAATATGGTTTCGTTTTAATGGATGTAAACATAGCGATCAAGAGAGCTTTAAAGTAGTTTTGTTTTATTAAAGTCAAGTTGTATTTGCCAAAGTTTCATGTAAAGATAAATTTAAGAATCAAGAAGTTATCGGTTTCCGTCAGTTATATACCGAGAAGAGCAGTTCTAAGAAAAGTAAGTCCGGTCGACCATTTGTGCTGTGTTAAGGTAACTACAAATTTTTACTGCATTTATATGTGTTGGTGATTTTAATAAAATGGTTGTACTCATTTGGATGAATGAATATGCCTTTTGGTTAAAGTTGAATTAAGGAACGCTTAGATAGCAATTCTAGGTATATATAAAGCATATTCACTCGTAAACTATTTCGGGCTGTATTTTAATTATTTCATCCCGTTAATGTTATACAAAATTACATACTGCCAGACTTGTAATATTTAGATGATCGACAATTTCTTTATTATTTCGATGTTAATTAAAATTTAGGACATATATAAAATAGATAAATTTGGGGTTGTTGGAATCCTGCAGGAATTAATCCAAATTAGACTACACAAATTTTATTTAAGAGTTACATTTCAGATAATTAATAATTTACATTTCATGTGTCTTGATACTTCACTGTTTACTTTGAGTGTTATTTTATTGTGTACATATTTTGTAATCCTCATCTTTACTCACAACGCTAATATTTTTACGTTCATTATAAATTTAGAAATTTAGTTATTTTGGATTACATTCAAAGTTTATAAGTAATTTATTTGTTTGTAGTATCTGTTAATTTGCACCACTTTTCAGTGTCATTTCTTTGTAGTAGATTTGAAGTAAAAAGTTAAATAATTTTACAGCGACAACATCCATTTATCGTTCATTTAGTTTAGTAATCAAATTTTATTGAAGTTAATAAGTTTTTTTAAGTAATCTTTTCACGGTTCAGTAAGGTTTAACTTAATGGTTCAAGAGAATTTCTCGATTTGAGCGTTTGCTGATTTTTGATTGTGGTAATAAGTCCTTTCAAAAGAAATTTAAGATTATAAAGTAACGTAATTATGAAGTGAGTCGGTCGTTGACCGAATATCTGTTTCTTTCTGCATACGAGGGCTTTACGAATAGTCGCAACATTTTTGAAGTTATTTTTATAGGAATCGACCTACCAATTGTAGACATCAATGATTGGCCTGCTCTGTCATAAGGTAAGCAGTTTGTTATTTGCTTGAAAATGAGCTGTATTTTTCTCGAATTTTGTTTCGTTTCGTTGTGACGTATTTTTCGTTTTAAGGTGTATAATTAATTATTGTTTTGATCAGTTACTTTTGGATATCTGAGAAAATGATTTTGGTGCTAAATTTATCGAAATATTTAGTGAGTTTTTGATTTTATTATCGCGTTTTGCGGCTCGTATTTAAAGCTTAGAATTTCATTTAGGTGAACTTCGCGTCAGGATTTTTGGAATAGAAATTTTTGTAGTAGAGTAATTTATTTTTGAGTGAACGTTTTGGTTTCCCGTTAGGCCAATCTAAAATCTGTTCATAACGTTTTTCCGGCTATAAATGTTTTTAACAGGTGGCGCTTTTTTTACATTTTCTCCCGATTTTGACGTTATTGGAGTTGTGACGAGGGCCCATTTATATTATTATGGAAGAACCCCGCCAACACCACTGAGCTATGCCTTGCGGCAATTGCCTTTTAGGGCTGGATGCTCTAATGAGTATTTGGCCTGTAGCAATCTACCAAAACACACTATGGAGCTTACACTACGTAAAGTTGACAGTAGATAAAGACGGTGATCACCTATTCTAGTCTTATTGACTCAGTTGGTATTGTAAGGAGCCAACCGTCTCTAACAATTTTTTTTTTGAGTTAGTTATTTGCAAATTATCCTGTTTAATTAGAATTTGCAGAAATCTATCACATAAGGAATTTATATCCCCTCCAACGTGAATTTCAAAAACGTTGAGAATTTTGTTACGTCAGAGTCCCTGCAGTCCAACGGCCAAACATGGCACTGGAAGCCTGAGCAGAAGCCAACTCGCCTCATTCCCCTGGATCTTTTTGGAGACTCTTATTCCGCTGGTCCTCTTTTGAGAGCCCAGGCCGTTATATTTCTGTGCACTCTCATTCTGTTGGGTCAACTCGACTCATTCCCTTGGGTCTCTTTGGAGATTCAAGCCTATTCCTGTTCACTCTCATTCCGCAGGGTCTGTTTCAAGAGCCCAGACCGACCTACTCTTATTTATACACCAGGGTTACTACTGCCTGAATCTGCTGTTACCTGCATGTAAGTTAAACATACAAAACCACATTTACACCAGTGAACGACTTCACGTCACGCAAAACACCCGATGTAGTCTTTTACTTACTCCATTGGGCAGAAAGGTTCTCGTCTAGATTCTGCCAATCTCCGGGGTATCAATTAAACAGTAGCTGGTATTTACCCAGATTCTTCTAATTGACGCAGGAAGCCGCCAGATTAAAAGCAGCAAGCCGCAAGCAATTAGACCATATTTCCGTCACCCAGGTTCGTAAAATTACGGACCCAGTAGGTAACAGTGAGTATTACATTTCAATCTCGCTAAACATAATAAACCACTGTCTTACCTACTCACTTATCGTGAGATACCCACAGAATAGCAACATCCTAATTTAACATCTTTGTTAAATGTCGTCAGCCTGTTTATTTAACAGGGCTGAATACCGAAAGGTCCCGAAGATTTAAATATCTTACGCCGTTCCCAGGCTAACAGATCCTGATCGCTTATAGCGATAACCCAGACTTGAATGAGAAACCCTTGTCACGCCCACCGTATCTGTAAAACGTTTAGTTTATCTTGTACCTGAAAATCTTTAAACTAACCCCTTCCGGAAGGTCTAAATACATTATCATTGCCATTATTAAGACCGGCTCCGACCTAGAGCGACCCCAGATAGCTACTGTTGACGCCGTCAAATCCAGAAACGAAAGGAGCTACTAATCGGCCATCGTCTTAAGCGTATCTGCACCAAGAATACGCTGTTAAGGCATTCATTTTCAATTCCAAAGAATCGAATAACTCGTAAACACTACCAATTCTGTTTTACTAAAGCTTCCGCTAATTACTAAGAGTAATTTTACAAATATATTAATCCACCGTAATGAATATCCAGTAAATCGATAGTTAGTTAATAAAAACCCTATAAATATTACTTAGTTTCTTTAAAATTAAATTTAAAAGCGAATTCTGTATAAAATAATCCCTCTAAAAGTATTGATTTTTCTAGTTGACCTCCAAGCAGGTATAAAGAGCGTTACCCTTGTTATCATATCGAGGAACACATGCCATCACAGTTATAATAACTGTAAATAATTTTGCTGCCGATAGCTACCCGACAGGTCCGGCTTTTAAAAATTTTAATTTATTTTCAAATAAATTATTTTAACTAAAATGCAACAATATAATTAAAGATTAGTTCTTTTGAATGTATAAACATCTCGCTAATCGTATTTCCACAGAAAACCTAAAGATCAGAGCGCCCTGGAGATCACCACCGACCTCCGCTCTGCTCCATGTACAAAAGATGCCCATCCGAAGCCGAATGAACTGGGTCAACGATCTAGGAGAAGGCACATTATTTATTTCTGTTTATTTAAAATACCTTTGCTTTTGTTTCTATTTTAGTTGTACGTTAGTTTTAAGAGTAAATATTTAGAATTATAAACAACAGGCATAATATACGTCTAAAACGCTTACAAGTATGTTGTTCAGTGTGGATGAACCTGGTAATAGCGATCAATCTCAATAACGACGAACAACTCTACTTTTTATATAATTAAAAACCGGTTGAGCTAGACCGAGGCAAATTAAAGTAAAATTTAATTACAGTAAGCGAAAGCAGCTTACAGTATGGTAATACGAACGTATGTATACAGCTTATTGTTTTCTCATATTATTCACATAAAGAAAAACTATTTTCTCTATAATGAACACAAATTATTTGGTATATTATTATACAGGGCGAGTTTTGATAATATCGGAATATAAAATTAACACAACTTAAAACAACATTTGTAATAAACTGCTCACAGAAGGTGAAAAGAGAAAATAGAATACACATATATTAATAAATAGTTATTGAAACGATCTTGCATACAATTGGTATGTATTTCGGGCGCAAACGTTTATAGACCTTACGTGTTACTGCTTAATCTTACACGTCGCGGTCCATAAACGCATTTTTACGCCCTTGGTACATAAATAACTATATTGTTAGGTAATATTTCAAAGATTTTTGTAAGCTGTATTAAAAGGCGCCATTTTAAGTATTCTAAATAGTGAAAAAAGAAGTTTTCTCTTACTTTTGATATTATGGGAACAAAGAGTAAAACGCAATGCATCAACTCCGCATGCCGGAATTCCTGCAGGAAACATTCTCCTTTGGCCCTTAACTGCACGTACTAATTCCTCATTCGATAAAATACCCGCTGCTCGACTTGCTTGCGATGCATTTTCTAAATCCTATAAAAATTTCCATTTACAATAAATAATATAAAACGCGCAATAAATTTAAATAATTAAAAAACCTTTAAAGCAGAGCCAAAAATCACGTTTTCGGGTGTTATTACATTTCCGAGACTTTTTGACATTTTCCTACCGTAAGCATCACATAAAAGTCCATGTAACAGAATTTTTCCAAACGGTAATTTGTTAGTTAATTGAGTTCCTAACATTACCATTCTTGATACCCAGAAAAATAGGATGTCGTGACCTGTCTCCATGATGCTTAGCGGATAATATTCTAATAAGTTGTCACTCTGAAAAAAGAGAGAATGT
Source organism: Vesta saturnalis (assembly GCA_036346205.1). NCBI lineage: Eukaryota > Metazoa > Arthropoda > Insecta > Coleoptera > Lampyridae > Vesta > Vesta saturnalis. The sequence continues at coordinate 880,014 of JARFJB010001008.1, read as the reverse complement.
TAGAATAGATTTTCATTTCAAATTTAATAAACATAATAAAAAAAAACCGAAATGGACACGTGTTCCTATGTATAATTCAAAAATGACTGCTTAAAGGAGATGGTCTGTTAGGATATACAAAAGGGAAACGCACATATGTAAATATACTTTCCGAAAAATTTACATTTAGAAGATTTTTCAACAGACAATATCGACAACCCCTATCTCTATAAGATTGATTTATGAAATAGTTTTAATCTAAAACTGAGCTAACCTGTTGCGGCCATTGAAAAGCTGAGAATGGAAAAAGAGCAGATGAGAACCAAGTATCTAAAACATCCTCATCTTGCACTGCAATAATGTCAGCTGGATTTACCAAAAGCCGGTTTGACGCTTTAATACGAGCTTTCTCTTCATCCTCTGCGGCTATCCAACAATCATCCCCATTTTTAACCCTACACAAATACATAGGAATTCTATGACCCCACCACAACTGTCTCGACACACACCAATCCCTGAAACACAAAATTATTACACACGCTCAAACATTTTCAACAAAATACCGAATATTTTCATGCCAATTACACCATCTTGTCTCAAATTCTGGCGGATCAATCGTTAATTTACCCTCCTTAACGGCGTTAAGCGCATTAAGTGCCATCGATTTTGATTTAATAAACCATTGGGGTTTAATTAAAAATTCAATAATGTCTTTTGAACGACTACAAATCGGTAAGAGCATTTCATGATCACGTTGTCCTCTCAATAACTTTAATCTTTCTAATTCATTTAATATAATTTTTCTAGCGTGAAACCTTGAAACCCCCGAGAATTCACCGGCAGCCTCATTAAGATTACCTTTCTCATCGATTATTTGTAAGCTATTTAAACCGTGACGTTTTCCAACTTCAAAATCGGTACGATCGTGTGCTGGAGTCACTTTTACGGCACCTGCAATAAATAAAAATGTCATTAAGCTTTCTCCCCTTCTGAATCAATAACATCTTCGCAATGACTAAACATTTTTATAGCGTAATTACATTGTGGTACAGTTACTATCTCTCTAATTCACATTCTTTTTTTACACCGATGTCGCGTTCTATTAATGTTACAAGTATACGAGGTGTTTCTTAACAACGTGCTAATATTTAAGGAGGTTATTCTTGGGTCATTTTGATAAAAAACTTCAAATGAACACATGTCCTTAAGATCTCAACTTTTGAACTACAGGCTGCTAAAGTTTTAAGAGAAAAAAATTTTTTATAACTTTGGTATGACCTTAGATATTTTTCTGGAATGTATACATCAAAAGGCATTTTCTGCTGTACAACATAATTTTTTATTCGTGCCAGTGGCGTTCGTGCTGAATTTGCACTGAATCATTTTAAAGAGAAAAGTGATACGCCACTGCTTTTTTGAAATCCTCGTTCCTTTCTGAGCAAATCTGCTCTCTTGATTATTTTTTTCGTTTGACGTACGGCTTTCACATAAAAAAAAATAAAATTCATTCATTTGCACGTTATTATGAAAGTGGGTATTATCAAGGATTAAAAACATATCTAGTAGGTAAAAAGCAGATTTTGTTTTGTAAAGATAAATTGCTGATGGTAATGCACTGGAAGCCAGGCGGTTGTATGAAGAACATTTTCCAAATAAAAATATTCCACATGCACAAACATTTATAGAAGTTTGTGTGAAAACAGAAATCTTGAACCAGACAATCATCTAAAAGGAGTGTAATGTAGTGCAATGATACCAGAAATTGAGTTAGCGGAAGATCCTGGATTAAGTACACGAAAAATTGGGAACAATTTGAATATCTCCCATATCCTTGCTTGGAAAATCCTCCATAACTTTTTATTATATCCCTACTAGATTCAACGGGTTCAGGCACTACTCCCTATCGACTTTACATTACCAACAAACTTTTGCCACTTGTTTCTTCAATACGTGGATTAAAATCCATTATTTGACACAATTTTTCGTTATTTTCTTCATAATAGGTTGAGTGGGCATAATTACGGGCAGTTTCTCGAAGAAGAATTAGCAGCGTTGATGGAAGATGTTCCCATTTTAGTAAGAAATCGACTGTGATTTATGCACGACGTGGCACCAACGCACTTCAGTGCTCTGTCGTGCGAATATTTAAACCAAAGTTACAAAAATCACTGGATGGGTGGTGAGGGGGGACCACAGGTATGCCACCTAGGCCCAAGGACCTCTTAATTTAGATTATTTTCTGTGGGGTTGTCTTAAAACATTTGTTTACAGCACACCAATTCGTACTCAAGAGCAGGTCCCATCATAGTTTTTTGCAAAACTATTTACCACAGTCCCGGCATATTCCAAAGAACACATGAGTCCATGAGAAAAAGTGCAGAAGTATGCATATTTGTAGGAGGTGGACATATTCAACATCTGATTTAATTCTTTGTGCGTTCAGAGTAATTTTGCATTAACATTCCAAATTGTATTTAGAATACTTCAATTTCATAACTTTACGGTTTAAAAATTATTCTCTCATTCACTCATAAACTATTTTATTTTTTTATACGAAAACCGTACGTCAAAAGAAAAAATCAAGAGGCCAAAATTTGCTCAGAAAGGAATAAGAATTAAACAAATTTTACTTTAAGAAAAAATAGTAGAATCTATCTTTTCTCTTTAAAATGTTTCTGTGCAACTCACGCACGAACGCCACTGGCAAGAATAAAAAATTATGTTGTACAGATGTTTAAAAGTTAAGACTTTAGGACATATGTTCCTATGAAGTTTTTTCTCAAAATGGACCCAAGAATAACCTCCTTAAATGAAAGCATGTTATAAAGAAACACCCTGTATAAGTCAAATTTTGCAACACTGAAAAACATCAAACTGTCACCGTGTATTATACGTTATACAATATTAAATTATACTAAAATCAAATGAATATTACAAAGAAGCATTTCTAACAAAAAAAATTGCACCATAGTAAAACATCAAAAGATACTAGGTACTGCGATTTCAGGAACTAAAGTGAAACAATTAAAGTACGGAAAAAAAGTAAATGCAATCAATAAAGTGAAGCGAATAAACATATACTAATACTACCCCTACTCAAGGTAGTTCAGTAAGCGCGTGTCGGTCTAAACCGTTGTACTTTTCTGAAACTTACAATGTGTCACGTTTGCTACAACTCAAATTTATTGCCAAGAATACAGGATGTACCAACAGAGAATAATACTAAAAATTATAGGTCAACAAATAAGTTTCTACCATTTTTTTATCACAAATTAAGCATTCATAGTGAAAGAACGGCACCGACTGTTTCATTCCAAGTATTATCCCTCGCTTGCCACTACTTTTTCCCATCATTCCGAGAGCATACATATACCGTCTTGGAAGAATGCTTCATCTTTGAGACTATAAACGAATCGACCCAACTTCTGGTATCTTGTGAAGGCTACATTTTTTCATTACCAGAGTACCCAGTAAATAACATAAAACTCTAAAAAACCTCCAAATAACACGTACCACAAATATTTAACCCATAAGGGTGCGTTTGCGTGTGTTTGTGTCAGTGCGTGTGTGCGTGTGTGTGCGCGTGTGTGTGTGCATGCGTGCGTTCGTGTGTACGTGCGCGTGTGAGCTTGTGTACGTGCGTGTGTGCGTGTATATGTGTGTGCATGTATGCGTGCGTGTGTGTGTGTGTGTGTGTGTGTGTGTGTGTGTGTGTGGTGTGTGTGTGTGTGTGGTGGTGCGGGTGTGTGCGTGATGTGTGTGCTGTTGCTGTGCGTGTGTGCTGTGTGTGTGTGTGTGTGTGTGTGTGTGTGTGTGTGTGTGTGTGTGTGTGTGTGTGTGTGTGTGTGTGTGTGCGTGTCGGTGTGTGTGCGTGTATGTGAGTGTGTAAGCGTGCGCGTGTGCGCGTGCATGCATGCTTGTGCGTGTATGCGTGTGTGCGTGTGTGCGTGTGTGTGTGTATGTGTGTGTGTATGTGTGTGTATGTGTGTGTATGTGTGTGTATGTGTGTGTGTGTGTGTGTGTGTGTGTGTGTGTGTGTGTGCGTGTGTGCGTATGCGTGTGTGCGTATGCGTGTGTATGTATGTGTGTGTGTGTATGTGCGTGTGTATGCGCGTGTGTGTATGTTGCGTGTGCGTGTGCATGTGCGTGTGCGCATGGGTGTATGTGCGTGTGTGCGTGCGCGTGTGTGTGTGTGTGTGTGTGTGTGTGGTGTGGGTGTGTGTGGGTGGGTGTGTGTGCGTGTGTGTGCGTGTGTGTGCGTGTGTGCGTATGTGCGTGTGTCTAAAAAACTTCCAACGGCATCTTGGTGTTGCATTTTTTGTCACAGTGTATATTTTGTATAACCCTCGTATATGCCGTGCAGAATTTGTGGTACGTAATTCTGTAGATTTTAGAAGAAGTCTACCATATACATTTCGTGAAAATTTGACGTGGAATTTTGGAATTATTGCATCCCCGTATACGTCGGGCAGACTAAATGTGTTTTATTCTGTAGATGGTAGTCCCTAAATGTACCATACAAATTAAAAAAATATATTGATGTGCGAGTTTTAAGTTAAGGAATGCTTTGTTCTTGGATACGAAATTTTTGTACAACCCTCGTATAAGTTGTGCATAATGATTGTGTCCATGGTTCTGCAGATTTTAGTAGCAGAAGTCTACCACGTGTTTCTTGAAAAAATTAAGATCCGATTTTGGAGTTATCGCACGCTTTGTTTCTGGCGACGAATTTTTATGCACTTCCCGTATACGTCAGGCAAACTAAATGTCTAATTTATTATGTAGATGGTAGTCCCCGAACTCTACCATATAAATTTCAAGAACTATTAAGGTGCGGTTTTTGAGTTATGGCACGCTTTGTTGCTGGATACAAAATATTTTGATAATCCTCGTATATACTGTGCAGAATTCTTGTGTACGTAATTATGTAGATTTTAGAAGAAGTCTACCATATACATTTCGTGAAGATTTGATGTGCAATTTTGAATTTTGGAGTTATTGCGTCCCCGTATACGTCGGGCAGACTAAATGTGTGGTTTATTCTGTAGAAGGTAGTCCCCTAAATCTACCATACAAATTTAAAGAAAATATTGATGTGCGATTTTTGAGTTATAGCACGCTTTGTTCTTGGATACGAAATTTTTGGACAACCCTCGTATATGTTGTGCCGTGATTCTGTAGATTTTAGTATCAGAAGCCTACCATGAGTTTCTTGAATATATGATGTGGAGTTATCGCACGCGTTGTTTCTTGCGACGAATTTTTATGCACTTCCCGTATACGTCGAGCATACTAAATGTGTAGTTGATTATATAGATGGTAGTCCCCAATGTCTACCATACAAATTCCAAGAAGTACCAATGTGCGATTTTGTAATTATCGCAAGGTTTTTTTCTGGCGACGAATTTTTTAGTACTCCCCGTATACGTCGGAAAATGTATAGATTATTCTGTAGATGGTAGTCCCCGAAATCTGCCATACAAATTTCAAAAAATGTTGATGTGCAATTTTTGAGTTATGGCATGCTTTGTTCTTAGATATGAAATTTTTGTACAACCCTCGTATATGTTGTGCAGAATGATTGTGTCCATGATTCTAGTAGATTTTAGTAGCAAAATTCTACCATGAGTTTCTTGAAAATATGATGTGCGATTTTGGAGTTGTCGCACGCTTTGTTTCTGACGACGAATTTTTATGCACTTCCCGTATACGTCGGGCAAACTAAATGTACTTGATTATGTGGATGGTAGTCCCCGAAGTCTACCATATAAATTTCAAGAAGTATTAAGGTGCGATTTTTGAGTTATGGCACGCTTTGTTCCTGGATACAAAATATTTTGTATAACCCTCGTATATGCTTTGCAGAATTTTTGTGTATGTAGTTCTGTAGATTTTAGAAGAAGTCTATCATATAATACATTTCGTGAAAATTTTACGTGGAAGTTTGGAGTTATTGCATCCCCGTATACGTAGGCAGACTAAATGTGTATTTATCCTGTAGATGGCATGCTGTGTTCTTGGATACGAAATTTTTGTACAACCCTCGTATATGTTGTGCAGAATGATTGTGTCCGTGATTCTGTAGATTTTAGTAGCAGAAGTTTGCCTTGAGTTTCTTGAAAATATGAAGTGAAGTTATCGCGCGCTTTCTTTCTGTCGACGAATCTTCTTGCACTTCCCGTATGCGTCGGGCAAAATAAATGTGTCTACCATATAAATTTCAAGAAGTAGTAACGTGCGATTTTGTAATTATAGCACTCACGTCGGCAAACGTATAGATTATTCTGTAGATGGTAGTCCCCGAAATCTACCATACATATTTCAAAAAATATTGATGTGAGATTTTTGAGTTATGGCACGCTTTGTTTTTGGATACGAAATATTTTGTACGACTCTGGATAGGAATTTTTGTATACTCCTCATATACGATGGGGCGAGTGTCAAGCAAAATATATGTGATTTTCATTCTGTGTATGGTAGTCCACGAAGTTTATCATATAAATTTTATGAAGTTTTGATTGCGATTTTTGAGTTATGGCACGCTTTGTTACTGGATACGAAATATTTTGTACAATCCCCGTATATGTTGTGCAGAATTTTTGTGTACGTGATTCTGTATATTTTGGAATGAATTTCTTGAAGGTTTGATGTGTGATTTTAGCGTTATCGTACGCTTTATTTCTAGAAATGAATATTTGTACATTCCTCGTATACGTTGGTCGAAACATATGTAGTTTTAATTCCATATATGATAGTCCCAGAAATCTATCATATAAATTATATGAAGTTTTGATGTGCAATTTTTGAGTTGTGGCACGCTTTGTTCTTGGATACGAAATATTTTGTACCACCCTCGTAAGCAGAAGTCTGTCATATAAATTTCTTGAAGGTTTGATATACGATTTTGGGGTAATGGCACGCTTGGTTTCTAGAGATGAATTTTTGTACACTCCTCGTGTACGTCGGTCAAAGTATAAGTGATTTTCATTCTGTGTATGCTATAAGTTTTATAAAGTTTTAATTTAATTTAACTACATTATTACTTCCCCATACGTTGAATGTGTTTGTTTACTGAAATTGCCATTATGCGTGGACTAAACTGAAGTACAATGAAGAGTGCTGTCGGTCGCAAAGCAAATGGATCGTGTTAGTCATTGAAGAAACAAGATCATTTATATATAGCAGAAAAAGTGTAGGCGTCATAACTGCTCCCTGTGGTACGCCCGCGTTGATACTAACTTCTTTTCGAAAAAAGGCATCAACTACGACACATATTCGTCTTTTATCAAGGAAGCTAGAAACCTAGTTCATGAGCATATCATTCAACCCAAAAGAGGTGAGTTTGGCAAGGACACACATGTCAAATGCCTATGAGATATCTAAAACAATCACAGCTGTTTCACCAGATTGTTCTAATGTACTATTCCAAACTTGAGTCACATACGAAAAAAGTCACTTGTTGAACGACTCTGCCTAAAACCATACTGGTGGCACTAGTACTTTCAAGGAAAGAGAGCAATTGCTGATTGATGACTTTTTACATGATTTTAGACAAAATAAGAGTGATGGCAATTGGTCGGTAGTTCGAGAGATCGCCTTTTTTGGGAATAGGTTGAACATTTGCTAATCTACATAATGAAGGAAATTCCCCAGAAAACATATAGATCCAATAGAGCTTAGATAGAACTGGTACTAGTTCAGGGAAACAACAATAGCTGGTCATGGTCAGCCGTCTTATTGAGATTAAGCCTACTGATAATCGATTCTAGGAACTTATACCTAAAGTGAATTGGTTTCATAGCGTATGAAGAAGAGATGACAAGGGGCATATCTTTTCCAGAATCATTAGTACACGAGTTTGATGCAAATAAATCCAGACAAAGATTGGCCGTCAAAAGATGTCATAGGGAGAAATGAAAATGTACCAAAGTTTTTACTGATGGCTTTAACTAAAGGCGAACATTTACGACTGCCCAACGAAGCGCAGCTAGTTCATTGTATTTTTGTTGTTCAAACAACGTTTTAGTTTTCCAGGTATTTCTAACACCGACGTAGTCTGCATAACTCTCGACCGTTTTATTAGATTTCCATTTAATATAAGATTTATTTTTCAAATATATTGTATCACCACCAGCCTTATTGAACCAGGGTTGGGAACGAGAATGAACTATATGATTTTGTTTTTTGGAAATGTATAACTCCTTGCCCATGAAGATGACCTCAGATACTGAAAGAGCAGTATCCGAAGAAGAATTCGACTTAAAACAGTATTCACATCATGGAAAGGTTGCAAAGAAGTCCCGTAAATCATTCCATTGAGCTGACTTAACCCCACAAGATTCTATCACTATTGCGAACAACACTGGAATTAGGGACAGTAGAAGTTATTTTTATTAGGCAATGGTCAGGTAGACCTAGAGGGGAAAGAACTTTTTTAAACAAGTGGGTTTGAAGTAAAAAAAAGGTATCTAGAAAATATGAAGGATTGTTAGGGTTATCAGGGATTCTTGTGAGTTAAAAAATCATTTAAGTGAGGTCACATGAAATTGCAAATGTTTCTGCATATCACCAGCAGGATTAGTAGTAGATGAAAATTGAAACTAATTAGAGTTATGAAAATTGAAATCTCCCGGAATTGAAAGTTACTGTCATTAGAAGACCTAGAAACGTAACAGTAGAATTTCACAAATTTACGACAAGAATGTTTAACCAGATCACGCCACATTTTTTATTCTCCAAAGAAGAAATCCTTTTGCAAGCGATGTTGTCCTTAAGATAGGCACATACGCCTCATTTGTATCGAAAGTAAGAAGGAAGATTGTATTGGCGAAATTTCAAGTCGGGTGAATCGGAGCTTTCAGAGGAGACTTGTGATTCAGAAGTTAGAAACAAAATGTCAGGTTGTAATTGTTCAAGATATAGGTGAACAACATTAAGGCTGAATGACTGAGGCAGCTTGGGCCCTGCCCTCTCGGACATTCGAACGGAGCAGGATTTTACGTCCGGAATGTATTACCCTAGAAACCACAACCCCCTTTTTTTTAATTTGGGACTTTCAATCCGATACAAAGACAGTGGAGGCGAGAGTAAGAATAGGATGAGAATAGATAACGATAACAAACAGGGTAACCGAAATTCCTTACAGAGCTCAGAAAATCGGAGACCCAATATTAAGGAGTCCATGGTAAGGGCGGTGGTACATCCCCGGCTGGCATGGGGTACACATTAGCGTGGAGCGAAACTATAGGCGAAATGTTTAAGTTTTCTACTAAAAGTTCTAATAGTAAAAAAAAACAATAAACTTACCTTTAAGAAATATGTAAATTTTTTGTTTAACAGAAAATAAAACATTCCGAGCAAAATTATGTCAAATTAGGAAACTACATAATCTGAATAAAATAAAGAATGTGCTAGTATAAGTATCCAAACATAAGTAATCTTAGGTCGATGTTGCCAAAAAAATTCACGTGGAATCATATGAACCATATAATTAAATCATTCCTTAATACAATAAGAAAATAATACACATGGTTGCCCAGCAAATTACTGCTAAGTTAGGCAACAATTTCATCTTAATAAAGTTGTGACAAAACTGAAATTATAAACAATCGATTTAAAGCTAAATATAAACCAAGAATTACTATATAAACACAGAAAGTGAAATGAACTACGTTTTAAAATGTATACTACGTTCATTTTTGTCAACCTAGCTTACGTCATTCGCCAATACTACCATTTTTATATACAAAATACACATTTCTGTAAGAAATGAAATAAAATAATTTTAATTTAGAGAATACACAAACATATCACGCAAAGCTATGCTAAATTAGGCAACAACCTCATCTGAGTGAAATTAATATAGCCATGATAATATATTGCGAAATTAGGCGTAGTATATATTTAAGAGAGGAATTTTAAGTGTTATCAAACTTCGTTACCTTGTATGCTATTCTATAACTTGTTATTTAAACTGAGAGTCCCACTTCTAAGAATTGTATCAGTGCGCAAAACTATTCCAAATTCGGCAACATCTTAATTCAACTAAAATTATAAACTAGCTAGTAGAATACATATCCAAACTTAGATCATTTACATTGCCAAAAAATGAATACAATTAATTAAATAAAATAAAACACACTTAAAATGAACATTTTATTGGCAACAAGCACAAAAATACACAAAAATCAACTGTAAAAGTAATGCTGAATTAGGCAACAATTTCATCCAAGTCATTCGTGAATATTACTGTTTTTTATTTACAAGATATATATATATATATATATATATATATATATATATATATATATATATATTATAAGGTTAAATAATATAAATAACAACATTTTTTTGTTTAAAGAATACACAACCATATCCCGTAAGGCTACGCCAAATTAGGCAACAATCTCATTTGAGTGAAATTAAAATAGCCGTGAATTCAGCCTAAAAATTAGTAAATTCCTAGCAATTTTAAATGTTGCTAAACTTAGGCATAATACAGGGTATTGTGTAATTTGTTGTTTAAACCAAAAGTCCCACTAGGAAAAAGTGTATCAGTGAGCAAAACTATTTCAAATTCGGCAGGATCATTATTCAAGCAAAACAATAAAAGAGCTAGTATAATGCATACCCAACCTTAGATCAGCATTACCAAAAAACGTGCATAATCAGTTAAATCAAATAAAACACATACTTGAAATAAAATCTTTTAATTCTTCTTCTTCTAAGTACCATCTCCTTTCAGAAGGTTGGCTACCATCACAGCTAGTTTTGTCTTCGATGCTGGGGCCTTGGCAGCTCAACAGAATTGCATCTGTACCACTGTCTTAAATTACTCAACGAGGAAGAGCGTCTTCTTCCTCTGCTTCCCTTCCCTGTATCTTGTCTTGAATAATTATCTGCAACGGAGTGTATTTCTTCCCTCTCATCACGTGGCCCAGATACTTCAGCATTCGATATTCTATTTGTCCACCTTATCTTTAAAATCCTCCTATATGCCCACATTTCAAATGCCTCTAGGCGGTTACTAATCCTTTGCTTCAATCTCCAAGCTTCCATCCCAGAAAGCAGCACCAGAAACACAGCATTTTGGCATCCTGATCTCTAGATGCAAACCAAGATCTTTACCACAAAGTACCTTCCTCATTTTGTTGAATAGCTTAGCCAACTCTTGATCGGATTTCTTCTGTATATTCATTTTGCTCCTAAATATTTATATTTCTTGACCTTTTCTACTGTCTGTCTTTTTAGCATTCGTTGTGAGGCCACTTTCTTCACTGCTTTCTACCACCTGATCCAGTATTGTCTGAAGGTCTGCTAATGATTCTGCGATAAGAATTGTGTCATCTCCATATCTGATGTTATTGATAGGTCTTCCGTTAACTTTTATTCCGATTGTTGTTTCCTCTAATGCTTTCTGAATGATGTTCTCTCAGTAGAAATTAAACTAAAATTTTTTTGCAAACTATTCCTTTTGCCCTCTACTACCCCCTAAAGGGGAGGATTTTTTCAATTTTTAATTTTGACATCTAATAGAGGAAAAAAGTTTTTAAAACATATAAAAAGTAACCCCAAAAATTTTTGTTAAAATATAATGTCCTTTGCCCTCTACCACCCTATAAACGGGTAATATTTTTGATATTCTTCTTACTATTACGTAATAATGAAAGGAACTCCCAAGAAATATTTTTCAGATATATTAAAAAGGTTGCACTCCTCCACGCATTAAATAATTAACCTACTGCACTCGAGAAATCGGTCCTGCCTGCATGTTCAATGATGACGTCATCAAAAGAAGTAATGCGTGCGACGTCTCTCACTTCCTCTCCCAATTCTCAGTTTCCTAGAAGCGACATAGCGACAAGCCACAAATATTGTTAGATAATTGTGAGTAGTGGTGATTGAAAAACGTTTATTTAGTGATCGTTGTAAATTATTAAATACGGCAGTAATGAAGTAACAATGAATACCAGAAAAACAGTGGAATGTTCTATTTTCGGAGCACCATGTGACCTTAGTGGTAATATGTTGCCAACTTACAAAGATGTAATTAAATGCTTTTTGTATGTACGATATGACATTAAGGCCCCTAATTCCAAAAAGGAGCCAACAGTGTCTGACATTTGTGAAATCCTAAGTGACAAAATTTGTAAGTTGTGGTCGAAAGCATCATTTCCGACTGTCTCTCGTACACGTGTCATTCAATGTATTCGATCGTATCACGACAAGTATCTTAAAATTATCAGACATCCAGAACCAAAACGAAATAATACATATTTATCAAAAGTAAGGACACTTAAAGATGACTCCAGGTTCTTGTTTGATATAAGTACTTTTAAATGTAAAACGTTTACAAATTGTTCGTGCCAAATAAAATACCAGTCCAAGAACAATAACTGATCAGAGAACGAACCGGAAAATGTTCATGGGCAATGTAGACTTAGTAGAAAGCAAAAAAATACAGAAAAGAGAAGAGAGAACAATAAAGGAAAATAGAAAATTTCCAGATCTACTCCTACTCATAGTACTCATGAAGTTTATAATGAAACAATGCTTGATATTTCAGCCAGTTGTAACGAGGAATATAACGATTATCTTCCATCTACGTCAAAAGGAACAGATGGCCTACAAACTACAGGGCAAAATCGCATCGAATTACCAACATTTGCTCAACTTTGTGATCGATACAAGTTATCTGACAGATCTGCAGCAGCCATAGCATCAGCTGTGCTAAAAGATGTTGGAATTATCTCCGAAGAAGACAAAATGAATGTTGTAGATAGGAGTAAAGTCAGAAGAGCTAGAGTAAAAAGTAGGCAACGTTTCCAAGACGACGATGTTGAGAAGTCAATCAAAGCTCTTTATTTTGACGTACGAAAAGAAAAGACCTTGACACAAAAAGTAATTGGAAACAAAAACTATAGTAGAAGAGCACATATCACTTATCCAAGAACCTGAATCGTTGTATATCGGACACACCACGCCTACGTCAGGTTCTGCTAAAAGTATTACAGAGTCCATACTAACTTTTTTTGCTTCAAATAATTTTAATTTGGACAATTTATTAGCAGTAGGATGTGATGGAACAGTGGTTAATACTGGATCAAAGAACGGAGTTATATCTCAGATAGAAGCACATATTAACCGCCCGTTACAGTGGTTTATTTGTCTGCTGCATTTTAATGAACTTCCTTTAAGGCATCTTTTTCATTTTCTTGACGGTGATACCAGTGGACCTCGTGGACTTGTGGGAGCTATTGGAAAATTGTTGGAAACCTGTCAGAACTTAGAAGTTGTAGCTTTTAAACCAATTGCTTGTAATCTTCCTGATGTAGTAGTTTCCGAGTTAAGTACAGATCAAAAATATCTCTATCAAATGTGCTCTACGATCTCCAGTGGTAAGTGTTTTTTGGAATTATCTAATACGGACCCTGACAAACTGGCTCATGCCAGATGGTTGACGACAGCCAATAGAATACTGAGGCTATACATTGGCACAAAGAACCCGAGTTCACATCTTAACGACTACGCACCGATGTGGTTTAATATCAAGTTTAATGCATCATACACAAATGGTTCTAAACATATTTGGAAGACAATTCAATTAAGTCGATACCTGAAACCGGAGCAAATAAATATTGTTGATGCAGTAATACAACGTAATGCCTTTTTTATTCACCCCGAAAATCTGTTAATATGTATGCTTACAGATAATAGAACAGTTATTCAAGAACTAGCACTAAGACGTATATTAAAGGCTAGAGTGAACTGTGATAAAAAGAGAACATTTAGTATTCCAACAATAAACTTTGAGGCAACCGATTATATCGACGTTATAGATTGGCAAGTTATTAAAATAACAACTCCACCCATTCTAAATTCTGTTACCGATGAAGACATTAAGAAGCTAATTCAAGGCGATAACACAATAGAACTTCTCAACTTTCCCTGCCATACCCAGGCGGTGGAAAGAAGTGTCAAACTAGTAACTGAAGCTTCACAAAGCGTTATGGGATCAGAAGGCAGAGATGGTTTTGTTAAGGTTACTCTTAAATCCAGAGCAGTAATGCCCGAGTTTAACACAAAACGTTAATTTAATCAATAGGCTCACTCTTAAGTGCATCTAGTAAAAGTGAGAGGGATAGAACTGGAATAGCAGCTACCCTTTCTTGATTACCTAAGATTTTTTTATATTTCATCATTATTTTAAGGGTGTGTATTGTAAAGAACCAGCGTCCTTTACGTATGCGTTTTAGAATAAATTATTTGCGGACCATCCTATATCTAAAATTTCAAAAGTTTACGCGATATTGCACAACGAATAATTTATTAATCACCGCTGACGTGTATTTCTAAAAAACCAGTAAGTTTTTGCACGTCAGAACGATTACATCCAATCGCATAACGGCATCCCCCGCACGGTAGCCGCGAAGCCGCCCACAGATGCACCTTTATAAACCCGCGACACGCGTGAAAAGAGGAATCGATGAATCGAAGTAGATTCAAGCCAAGCCGATATCCAGCAGCCGCCACCGTACCGTTTGCTTCGGGTAAGCACCGACCTGTTATTCACCGTAGAAGAGTCCATCGCGATCGTGTGATAACGCGCACCACCTCGCACCGGGCAACCTAAAGTTTAATCCTGTACTGCCATTGATAGACACGTAAGTTGTAAAGTTATAAAATCTGACAATTTACAATCAAACACTACAGAACGTAAATAACGCCGGGCTGAGTCTCCAGGAGTTATACCAAGTACACTAACACCTAGAGTGCCACGCAGGGTAGATCCCGACGTCACTCGCAAATTCAAAGTACACTAACACCTAGAGTGCCTCGCAGGGGTAACCCCCGACGTCACATCGCAAACATTTCTCTTAGTCTATCCGGTTAAGACAGGCCGTCGCCTACGTCTTCTGAGTATTACTGAGATCCCGCTCGAAACTCATACATACAATACATACAGACAAACACAATAACCGTACACGGTGTCTTGAATCGCAGAAGAGTACACCCGAAATCGGTTGTATAAATTGGTAGTCAATATAACCATCGCAAACACCTAGTGTGAGATCATTTGTAAATAAATTAGATAGTACGTAACTTATCCAATATTTACCTTAAACCTATTAAAGTCGTTTTAGAGTAGTTTTAATATCAAGTATTTTGTTCCCTTGATTGATTGTAGATAATTAGACTTAGTATAGAAATCCGTAATTAATTCCGTTAAATAAATAATCTAATTGCATAATCAAACCGGTTAGAATTAAAGAAAGATAGTCCCGAGATCTCGCATTTGCATACGCGCATTTCGCGTGTATTATTTCCTGGGAGTACGACATACTCGCTTCAGCGCTCCAGAGTTACTGAAGAATAAATGATTATGCCATGCGTATAGGCCGAGAACGATATCGATTTTCTCCGTCCGAGGTCGTTGCACTGGCGCCGTTGAACGAAACTACTTAAAGCAACGGTACCAGCTTCTGTAAATACAGGACCGTAACATAAATTTTACCTACTAGGTAAGGAGTAGATTAAAATAATATCTCTGTTCACAGAAGCGACTACGCATACAGTAAACAGCCGCCCACCAGGAGAACGAGTGTGAGGAGGACCAAGAAGCACAAATACATTTTGAGTTGTTATTAATACCAGTTTTTTTTATATTGTTAAATTTATTTAATATACGTTTTAAAACGCTTTAAGATATTTATTTAAGGTGACAGTGTCAGCCCACTAGTTAAAACGAACCACACCCCGTTTATAATAAATTATAAACACGATTGAGCAAAGCCGAGGGAAAATAAAACCGCGTTGGGTTACCAAACCAGAAGGCGCGTAAATAATAATCATTTAATTAAAAACGTAGTAGGGGGGGCCAATACAGTATGGGAAAAAAGACATGCTTTCATTTTTTTAGTTATTAGTTTATTAATTGAACCATTGTAACAACTGTTTTGTACCATTAAAAATACGAGTAAACGTATAAAATTTACTTTTTACACTTTTTCCACTATTTAAGGGTGTGTAGAGGGCAGAAGATACTCTCGGATTTTTTTTTCTTAAACAGGGTAATAATTGAGCTTTAGTAACAACTTTTTTTCACTATTACATCAAGAAATAAAAAAATTGATTTTTTCGCTCCAGCCTAGTACATATGTCACCTACCTAAAATTATTAAGTACCGTCAACTGGGGTAACTTTGCCAGCCGGGGCAACATTGCCGGGTCATGCGCCACAGCCTTTAAAATGGCATGATATTGCAACGGTTGTATTTATAGCATCCAACTTCACAGTGATACAATCAATACATACGACAGGTGGTTTGTATAAAAGACGGTGATTAACATTTTAAATATAAGGTGCTTTATATAGAGGTAAGTAATACAAAGAACTTTTCTAATTTTCGAAATGGTAAACTACTAAGACTTGTCACATTTTCATTATTTATATCATTGATTTGAAATGCGTATCAGTTAAAGATAGTTAGGTTGACGTTACAGAAATGTGGTTCAAGTACCGTCAATATAAATTTTGCTATTTATTTTGGGCAATGGCAATGTTGCCCCGTGATTTCAAATATGCATGATATAAAGTTCACAATTATAATTTTTCTTACAGCTTACGTACGTAATGCCACGAAACTATAAAAAGCCGTTGGGATCCCGACCCTCTAAAAATTATACTGAAGAAAATGTTCAGCAAGCAGTTTCTGCAATAAAAAATGGACGTCTTACTTCTGGACAGGCATCTGAAATGTATGGAATTCCAAGAAGAACTCTGATTAATAAAGTGAAAAATAGGCATGCCCTTAAAGTTGGCTGTCCAACAGCAATTGCTTTAAACGTTGAGAGAAGCTTAGTTGATGTCTTAATTGCCAGTGTAGAATTTGGCTGTCCTCTCTCGATGATAGATCTCCGAATAGTATTAAAATCATACTTAGATAAAGAAGGTATTCACATAAAAAAGTTTTCAAATAATATGCCAGGCGAAGATTGGTGTTACTTATTTCTAAAACGACATAGAGACCGGTTGACACATCGTCATTGCCAAAATATTAAGAAGGTTCGGGCTGAAAAAACAGATGTCGAAATAAACAATTATTTTCACAATTTAGAACAAAGTTTGGAAAATGTGCCACCCATGAACATTCTTAATTACGACGAGACGAATGTCTCTGACGAACCAGGATCTAACAAATGTATCTTTAGAAGAAGTACCAAGTACCCAGAAAGGATTTTAAATTTTACTAAAACGTCAATTTCAATAATGTTTGCAGCGACAGCAGCTGGTAATGTGTTACCCCCATATGTAGTATATAAAGCTGAAAGGCTGTACGATGCTTGGTGTATTGGGGGACCTAAAAATACCAGATACAACCGCTCCAAATCAGGCTGGTTTGATTCATACTGTTTTGAAGATTGGTTTCAAAAAATTGTGATCCCTGGGCAAAGGCACTTGAAGGAGTAAAAGTTTTAGTGGGAGATAATTTGTCTTCCCATTTAAATATATCAGTCTTAAGGGAATGCCAGAGGCATAATATACGATTTGTATTTCTTCCGCCAAATTCCACACATTTAACACAGCCACTTGACATTTTTCTTTAGACGGCTGAAAATATGTTGGAGGAAAATATTGAAAAAGTTTTAAGATGAGGAACCCCAAAGATAGTGTGCTCAATAAATCTTCTTTTCCCATATTACTTAAACAATTAATGGACAGTATTACAATGAACGAGCTTAGTATTATTACAAATGGATTTCGAGCAGCAGGGATCTACCCCTTAAATCGAGATGAAGTATTGAAAAGAATGCCACAGAAAAGATTTGAAGAGACTGGAAGCAAAATAGATGACGCCCTTCTTAGTTACCTAAAGGACATGATGAGCCCATCAACATCTACCACTGTGAAGAGAAAGAAAATGATACGAGTTGAGCCTGGAAAATCTCGCAGTTGGGAAGATGTACATCAACAACAAACAAATAACTCTGAAGGAACGGAAGAGCCTGAAAGTATGGAAGACTGAAATGGATCTGCAACAAATTCAAACTGATACTGACTTGACTGATTTGCAGCACGAAGACATTACTGATGAGGATTCCCTAACCGAAGGAAAATATGTCATAATCCAGTTGCTCGGAAAAAAATGCGCAAAGCATTTTGTTGCTGAAATTCTTTCAAAAGATGAACAAAACTTTTATGAAGTTAAATACTTAAGAAAAAAATTGCAAAATAAATTCTTCTTTCCCGATGTGCCAGATATGTCACGTCTCTAAGGAAGAAATTGTCAAGGTATTGCCGGATCCAAAAAACACTTCATCTTCAAGACAGCTTTTAAATTTTGATATAGATCTTTCTACCTTTTTTTTTTTTATTGTGGACCTGAACAGGCTAAATAAGGCCTATCGTGCTAAAGCACTCAGGAACACTTAGGAGGATGGATAGAGGGATAATGAATTGCCAATAGACGCCTATGAACAGCTACCTTAAATTTTCTCATATCATAAGTGAGAGGAAAACAGGAACTAGGGAGATCATTCCAGAGTTTAGAAGCCGTGTAGAAAAATGTGGATTGCGCCCGTTTGGTACGACAAGTGGAGATTTGTACTGCATACTGATGATGTGAATGAGCGAACCGAGTGTTTCTCGCAAAGATAGCCGGAGATGGTATCAAAGAATGTAATTCACCAGCACAATAGCCGTTGTAATAACGATAATACAAAGAAAGAACTGAAACCATCCTTCTAGGCTCAAGGGACTGTATGTGAGAAGTTAAGGACGGGTCATTTATAGCCTAATCGCTCTATTTTGAATACGCTCAACGATATCGAGAGCGTATTGGGGAGCACTAACCCAAAGGTGAGAATTATATTCCAGATGAGGCCGAATTTGGGCCTTATACAGCAAAAGGAGTTGTCGAGAGGTAAAGTACTGCTTAGATCTGTACAAAAGCCTATTTTACGAGCAGCTGTTTTGGTAGCTGACAGAAGATGGTCAACCATGAGAGATTTGAAGATACAGTCATACCCATCAGAGTAATAGAGTCTGAAAACTTAAGAACTGAGCCATTCATACTTACAACAGGAAATGATGGATCTTTTTGGCGGACATAAGGCAACACTGCGTTTTGTTAGCATTAAATTTAACTAGATTATTGCTTCCCCATTCGAGAATACGTTGAATGTCTTTGTTGATTGAATTTGCCAATTCAGCTTTAATTTCTTGATTTGACATAGAAGGTGGATTATCACTATGAGTAGACTGAGATGAACTACAGTGAAGAGTGCTATCGTCAGCAAAGCAATGGATGGGGTTAGTTGTTGAAGAAATAAGGTCGTTTATGTACAGCAGAAAAAGTGTAGGCGCTATAACGGATCCCTGTGGTAGGCCCGCGTTAATGCTAACTTCTTTTGAAAAAAGCCACCACCTACGACACGTATTCGTCTTTTATCAAGGAAACTAGAAACCCAGTTGATGAGCGTATCATTTAACCCAAACGAGGTGAGTTTGGCAAGTAAACACTTATGCCAAACTTGGTCAAATGCCTTTGAGATATCTAAAGCGACTACAACTGTTTCACCGGACTGCTCTCCTGTATTGTTCCAAACTTGGGTCACATATGAAAGAAGATCGCCTGTTGAACGACTTTGCCTAAACCCATATTGGTGGTCACTAAGGAGTTTGTTAGTTTCAAGGAACGTGAGCAGTTGCTGATTGATGGCTTTTTCCATGATTTTAGACAAAATGGAAGTGATGGCAATTGGTCTGTAATTTGAGGGATCGGTCTTATCACCTTTTTTGGGAATAGGTTGAACATTTGCTAACTTCCATGATGAAGGGAATTCCCCAGAAGATATAGAGATCGTATAGAGCTTAGATAGGACTGGTACTAGTTCGGGGGAACATTTCTTTAAGACAATAGCTGGGAGATCAAGCCTACTGATGATCGATTCCAAGAGCTTGTACCGAAAATGAATTGGTGAAGTTTGTTTAAGCCTTAATCCATAAGTACATTTATTTACATAGTTCTTACTTTCTATAAAGAGAAAAGTTTCTGTTTGATTGTATTTACATTAAAATAAAATTTGTTTTATACAATGCATCATTGCGTTTTAACTTAAATAGGTACCTAGCTATCGGAAAATGTGGCAATACTTACGCAGGAACTGTTTTTTATGGCAATGTTGCCCCATATAAGCACTAACATAGCATTTTTAGATGATTTTCAAAAACAAAAAAAAATATTTCTTGTGCTATTTTTTTATATAATATTTTAGAATTTCACAGAAAAAACAACTGTAGCACATACGTGGAATGTAGACAGATTCCTCTTAAGGAAAAAAAATATTTTGAAAAAACCTTAAAATTTGTGCAAAGTTACTCGAATAATTTTATTTTTCTAGAACTACCTTAGAAACAATTGTTTTGGTCTCTAAAAAGTGCGACGAAACTGGGATTTTCTTCTCTAGAGAGGAAAGTAAAAAAAGGTTGCCACGTTAATCATTATATTTAAAATGGGAGACTACCCGTGTCAATTTTTTCCCGTGTTGCGTCGTATAGGATTTTATTTTCCTAACACTTGTATTTACGTCATAATTCTTAAAGTAGCTTGTAATAATTTTATAATTTTAATTGTAGTTTTAGAAAAAAAAATTGTACAAAACACAAAAAGAAACGCATTGTTATTTTTCTAATTCTTTATATCATTTTATCAATACACTGTATTCTAGCGGCAAAGTTTATTAAATCAATAAAACAAGTAAGATAATCGACAGATGACATCGGAGAACATCAAAAAGATATAAAAACATTTGGAAACATTCGATTTTGCAATTACATCACTTGTTCTCCAAGTCACCTTGGATACTTTTTTTTGTCATCTGAGACGTTTTCGACACGTAAGAAGAAATAGTTTCAAACAGAACAATTCTTAGAAAATTATATAGTGTGCATGGGTTTTTCTATCAGTTCCCAATTGTTTTATTGAGCGTTACGTATTAGATATAACACAAGTTGTCTACAGTGACACGTTCCTACTTGCTTCATCGACTAGTTCTCTCTATTTCTCATTACTTCACAATCTTACCTTCGGTATACATGAGTTAAAATGTTTAAGCTTTAATTATTCGTGTTCTTAATATCTACAACAGATTTGTAATTGAACGCAGACTCATTTTTTTCCTAATAAATTTATGGAGCATTAAAAACTTCAAGAAAGTTCTCATAAACTTGAATATTACGGGTTTTATAATTATTTAATTTCCGCTTATTCATTTTAAATTCAAAAAGTTTTCATAATTTCCGCCATTTAAACAACCTTGAAAACGACCATCTTGTTATACTTTAAACGATTTTAATCTAAGTAGCCTTGTGAAATTCTGTAACACGTAATTTATACATAGCAGTAACAAAGCGATCTAGTTCTTTTATTCCTTTGTAAATTACCCTATTCAGAAAAAGGAGAAAAAATACTACCTTTCTCTCTACATACACTCATACAAAGAAAACTGAATAATGAATGTTTCATCGTTTGTGCTCTGTATAGGAATGTTACTGATTGTAGAGAAAGAAATTTTTTTTTGTATTCATTAGAAACAAGGTACACTTTTTTACCTGTTCCAAATAGAGGGTCGACAGATTCGTCGCAAATAATCGGAATTTTTTCTTTACGAAAAGGATGCCACAATTCACGTCCAATTAAATGAGAGTATCGATTATCTTGAGGATTGACGGCGACCGCAACATCCCCTAACAATGTTTCCGGACGAGTAGTTGCGACCACCACTTCTTCACCTAAAAAGTTGAAACAACTTTAAATGCATGTAGGATTACTCTCTATCCTAAAAACTTGACAAGGGTATTGGTATAATAAATCAGCGCAAGAAAAACCTATCTCTATATTCACGCAACTATATATAATCATAAATCGCATTAATACAATATTGACTATAAAGAGAAGGAAAAGAAAAATAAAATTTACCATCGTCTAATAATTTATACGCGAATAATGTGAGCACCCCAAATTGTACGGATTCTTTATGCCCGGGTACAGGAAGATACGTTGGTCCGGATACTTGTAAATGTTCAACTTCGATGTCTGAAATTGCGGATTGGAGAATACAAGACCAATTCACGAGATAATCGGAACGATAAATCAAGCCGTCTTCATATAACTTGATGAACGCTTCTCTCACAGCACGAGATTGAGTTATATCCATTGAAAACATTTCTAATGGCCATGTTAGCGATGCTCCCATAAAACGCAATTGTTCACCTAAAGACATAAAACAACGTTTCACACACTTTTGTGATGGCATTAAAAAGTCTCTCTCTCTTACAATCAAATAAGAACAAGAAAAATGGAGAATGTGCCGAAATTTTGTGAATAAAACAAACCTATTGCTTTAGCATTTTCTTCTTTCCATTTCCAAACCTCTTTCTGGAATAAATCTCTTCCTAAATCATGTCTAGTTAGTCCTTTCTCTTGCCATAACCGTTTCTCCACCACAACTTGTGTTGCAATGCCAGCATGATCCATTCCTGGTACCCAAACAGTCTTAATACCTTTCATTCTGTGCCTATTAACAGTAATTATTATTAACTTACTTAAATATTGAAATTATTACCATCTCACTAAAACATCTTCAATAGTAACAGTTAATGTATGACCTAAATGTAAATTTCCGGTAATGTTAGGGGGAGGAAGGACTAAACTAAAATTTTTTGATGACTTTAATGGTGGCTCGAAGTATCCAGTTGTATTTGAGAGTTTTTCGACATATTCAGGCACGTATGCAGCGGATAGCTCTAAAATTTAAACATTTAAAAAAGCGCGCGAAAACCATGCCGCCTGCCACCTCTCGCCAGTTACTATCAGCTCCATGACCTACGTACCTTTAGTTGCGTTATACCTCTTTTGAGGCTTATTAACTTTCACAAATAATTTAATACAACAATTGTGCACAATTCGTATTTTTTCTAACTGAAACATAGTTTAAATTAACTCTCACATTAATAAAATTATTGAACTTTTGCTTATTTTGAGGTTACAGTGCAATCCATACTAACAATAATTGACAACGTTGCTTTTGCTATTTATTTCGTATCGTATCAAAACTATCCCATTGGTTAAATTACAACCACTTTTTCATTTATCCAGCTTTATTCTCACATGAATATTATTTATTAACCAAAGCTTTTTAGTGTTTATAAATTGTTAGTAAGTTTAGGTAATTTCCCCATTTAATTTTCAATACTTTTCTCTAATGGAAAATATTTTGCAACATTGCCAAATTGCATTTCACTCAAATTGACAAAAATGTTCAAAAATGTTGGGATTGTATTAAGAAAATCGGGAGAAGTATCCACTATTATTAATAAGAAACGCTTACTTTCGACAAACGTTTCATCACTACGAAAAAAAAATGTTTTGAAGTTAAGCTTACTTGGTGTAGGAATTGGAACAGCCCTCGGAACTGGTTACTCAATTTATGACTTAAATAAACCGCATAGTCATATAATTAACACAGAAGTAAACCTACCTTTACTAAATGAAGCTCCAGAGATCACTCCATCACGAAAGGTTTAAATTTAAACATCCTAAATGTAGTAATCGAAAGTTGTTATAGGTTAGAGTAGCAAGTGACCAAAGTGGATTAAAACTTACACTGTATCAATATCAAACATGCCCATTTTGTTGTAAAGTGAGAGCATTTCTCGATTACCATGGTGTTTCATATGATGTTGTCGAAGTAGATCCTGTACTTCGACAGTCAATTAAATGGTCAACATATAAGAAAGTTCCAATTTTATTAGCACAGGTTGAGAATGGTTATCAAGTGAGTTGCGTTAGCAGTTTTGAATTGGTTTGAAAGTAATAATTTCAGGAATTTCATGACAGTTCAATGATTATTTCAGCCTTATCGTCATATATAAAGGAGCCAAATCGTGAGCTCAGAGAAATTGTTAAGTATTATCCACAGATTTCGTTTATGGATGAGGGTGGTCAAAGGAAATTTGAGATAATGAATAGATACTTTCTGATGCTAGATCATCCTGAACTCAAGCAATTAAATACAAAAGACATTAGGTATGCAAGTATTTGTGTAAATTTTATGTATATTATCGAACTTTAGCGAAGAGCGTAAGTGGAGAATGTGGGTGGATAATGTGTTGGTTCACACACTTCACCTAATGTGTATCGCACCATGGATGAGGCACTTGAATCTTTCAACTGGTTTTCCGATGTTGGACAATGGGAAAAGAATTTCCCTGCATGGGAAAGGTATTTAATAATTTACGTTGGAGCCTTTGCAATGTGGATGATTGGAAAAAGACTGAAAAAGAAGTAGTAGATAAATAATTGATGCTATTTGTGTAACATTATTTTTTTTAGGTATATGTTAAAAGATGATGTTCGAACATCCCTATACGATGAGTGTAATTACTTTGTTAAGACAGTTTATGAGAAAGGTACTCCATTTATGGGAGGAAATCAGCCTAATTTAGCTGATTTAGCTGTGTACGGTGTTTTAAATAGTATTGAAGGATGTACTGCATTTCAGGATGCTTTAATACATTCAAAATTAAAATTGTGGTATTTTACAATGAAAAATGCTGTCAATCAACATGAAGGCAGTCAGTTTGCATAGTTTTATGTAAATAAGTTGTTAATAAAGTATTTATGTTATTTGAGTTTATTTTTATGATATTGTTGAAATATATTTTAATTGGGTTTTTCAAATGCTAAGTATTCTAGATGCATATAAATACTTGAATGTATTCATTAATGCATAAGTGCACCCATTTTGCTTTAAATTATGGACTAGTCTATAATGAATAAAATGGCCGGCTGTTACTTCTGTTAATTAAAAACGGACAAATGCAAAGAATTCGACTTTATTGTATCTTGCTTACAAAGTATTACCGTTTGCTAAAATAATTTATAACATGAAAAATGCAATTTGTATTAGAAGTCAAAACCGGCTGGTTCATCTCATCATCCATGCAACTTGCACTTAAAACATTGAGTTTTGAATTTTCTTTAATTTCTTTTGGTACTGTTGATAGCAAAAATTTCGTCGCAATGGTAATATTCGTATATTCAGATTCTTCTACGTGTCCTGCAGCGACAGTTGCTGATTATTAGCCGCCTCAACTGCCGATTTGCCCAAGCAATGATCTGTATAAAAATGTCTGGAAGGTTCAAAAACTTTGTAACAACACTAGATATGCATCAATCTTGTGGATCTCCATGAGCTGTTGTCCAAAGTTATATTTAGTCTCGGTGCAATGTATTTTTTAATAAATCATTTTCTCCTTGTCAAATGGCAAGACCCTTTGCCTTCATACTCACTAGATAAACTACGAAGTGTTCTTCACCAATTACACAATTTGTTGACTGTGAAGCCAGCTCTCTCCGTTGTTCTTAGTTTTGTAAATCTCTCCTTTTCATTTTAAGAAAGGAATGCTGGTGGAAATTGATTCCTTCTTTAAGTTTTATAGTTGTTCCAAGCTTTGAATATTTAGTACATAGGCAGAATATCCTATTAGATGCCAATTCAGTGTTGACATATGCTAGTATTGTGTCTTATGAGATTTTTATATTCTGTTCTTCACACCACTTTGCGTAAGGTATGTAAAATTGTTTATACTTTGTTGTAAGCACACCTTCTTTGGCTTTGGCGGTGACTTGTGTTATTTTATCTATTATTAATGTAATAACCAAAATATTAATGAAATGCGCAATTTTTTACTGTGAACAGTTGCGTTTTGCGCATTAATTTTTCTCAAACGTAATTTCAATTTTGCAAAAAAACGCAATAACTGTTGCAATTTTTTTTTAAATAATTGTCCTGAACAGGCTAGGTTTAGCCTACCGTGCTAAAGCACTCAGGAATACTTGGTAGTATGGACATGGGGATATTGAATTGCCAAGAGATGTCTATGAACGGCTACCTTAATTTTTTTCATGTAAGTGAGAGGAAAATAGGAACTACGGAGATCATGCTAGAGTTTAGAAGCCGTGTAGAAGAATGTGGATTACGCACGTTTGGTACGACAAGTGGAGATGTGTACAGCATATTGATGATGTGAATGGGCAAACCGGGTATTCCTAGCAAAGGTGGCCCGAGATGGTATCAAAGAATGTAATTCAGCTGCACAATAGCCATTGTAATGCCGATAATACGAAGAAAGAATTGAAACGATCCTTATATGCTCAAGGGGATGTATGTAATAGGCTGGGTCATTTATAAGCCTAATTGCTAGTTTTTGAATAGGATCAATCGAGAGCGTATTGGCAAAGCATCATCCCAGAGGTGAGAATTATATTTTAGATGAGGTCGAATTTGGGCCTTATAAAGCAGAAAGACTCGTCGGGAGGTAAAGGAGTGCATAGAATTGTACAATGCTTTAGTAACTGTCAGAAGATGGTCAATCCATGATAGATTTGAAGATGCATACATTTCCAACATAGTATAATAGAGTCTGAAAATTTTAGATCTGAACAATTCATTGATACAACTGGAAATAATCGACCATTTTTGGTGGACACAAGGCAGTGCTGGGTTTTATTAGCATTAAATTTAACTACATTACTACTTCTCCAGTCAAGGATACGTTGAATGTCTTTGTTGATTGAAATTGCCACTTCAGCTTTAATGTTTTGATTTGAGATAGAAAGTGGATTATCATTATGAGTAAACTGAGATGAACTACATCAGCAAAGCAATGGAGTGGGTTAGTCGTTGAAGAAATAAGATCATTTATGAGTAGCAGAAAAAGTGTAGAAGCTATAACTAATCCCTGTGGCACACCTGCGTTAATACGAACTTCTTGTGAATAGAAGTCAAGTACGATATGTGTTCGTCGTTTATCGAGAAAACCAGAAATCCAGTTGATGATGAGCGTATCATTTAACCCAAACGAGGTGAGTTTGCCAAGTAAACATGTATACCAAATTCTTTTGAAATATTACTGTTTCACTGGATTGTTCTAATGTATTATTCCTAACTTGGGTCACATATGAAAGAACTGGTGGCCAATAAGGAGTTTATTAGTTTCAAGAAAAGATAGCAGTCGCTGATTGATGGATTTTTCAATGATTTTAAACAAAATGGAAATTGTCAGGTTGTTGGAACGATTGGTCTTATCGCCTGTTCTGGGTGTCGGTTGAACATCTAACTTCCATGGTAAAGGAATTTTCCCAGAAGCCATACAGATTGAACGGTGCTTAGATAGCACTGGTATTAATTCGGGGGAACATTTCTTTTCCAGAATTACTAACACACAAATTTGATGCAAACAGATCCACAAAAAAAATGTCTACAGAATCAGCAAGAACAGATTCATCAAAGCTTGTCATGAGGGGTAATGAAGATGTGCCAAAGTTTTTACTAATAAATTTAGTTAAAGACCAAAGGAATTGTACCTATTTCATTGTATTTTCGATATTTAAACAACTTTCTAACTTCAGTGATAACACTTTTGCAGGTATTTCTAGCACCAACGTATTCTGCATGACTCTTGACCCGTTTTATTAGACTTCCATTTAATATAAGATTTATTTTTCAAAGATATTGCATCAGCACAAGTCTTATTGAACTAGAGTTGGGAACGAGAATGGCCTATACGATTTTGTTTTTTAGGACGACGACGATGACTTCAGATAGTTAAAGAGCAATGTCCGAAGGTGACGACCACTTAAAACTACATGCTCACCATAGAAAGTTTACAAAGGTCCCATAAATCACTCCATTTAGCTGATTTAAGATAGCATAAGGTTCTATCAGTATTGCGAACAACACAGGAATTGGGGATAAGTAGTAGAAGTTATTTCTATTAGACAATGTTCAGTGGGGAAAAAACTGAAGTTTTATAAACAAGTTGGTTTGATGTAAGAAAGAGATCTAGAAGATGTGGAGTATGGTTAGGGTTATCAGGGATTCTTGTGGGTTCAGAAATCATTTGTGCGATCACATGAAATAGCAAATGTTTCTAGACTATGACCGACGGTATTAGTAGTAGATGAAAATTGAACTCAATTAGAGTTGTGGACATTAAAATCTCCCAGAACTATCATATAGTATGATGAAACCAGAGACAGAGGACAATCAGCTTTCATACTAAGATAACCGACGAAATTTTGAAAGTTACTGGCATTATAAGACCTATAAATTTCTCGGCCTTAAAGTTTTAGCTTATTGACTTGATATATAATTACCTATTTGTTAATTTTGGTTACATATACATGGATTTATTTCTAGCCAATCATAATTTTTTAAGTACACAATAACTCAAAAACACTTTTGTGCAAGTAATGGTTGCTGAGATAAATTGTTTTGGTGATAGACTAAGTACATGGCTGTCATTTTCCAAAGTGGGACAACATAGATAAACATACACTAGCGGTCAAAAAGAAATGAGCTTTTTCTTTTTTCGGGATAACTTCTCTCAAATTCACCCGATTTTGGCACAAGACAGGTAATGAGGTTTATAATAGATATTTTCTGCAGCATATGAGTGGGATTTGGATTTTCGAAAATATGCTGAAAGTTGCATCATCCCGATTTTTCATTTTCAGCTTTCCGGCTTCATTTTTTTTGTTTTTTTTTTTATTATTTCTGATTATTTCTTCATGTTCGTTTACAGTTATTTTTCTTAATATGATATATTCTTCATTGTTTTAACAATGGGCCGTACTATTGGATGTACAATAACTTCACCTCGTGAGCAGGAACTTCGAATTTGGAATGTCTTAGTGGAATAAAGCGCACCATCAGATGCTACAAAGATCGCGGATAAGAGTCCAGGAAGACCCAGGGTGACGAATAGGTTGCAGGACCGTTCGATTGTTGGCATGACCATAGTGGATCCTCGTGTTACCTCCGTCGATATAAGAAAAGATTTCCTTGAAAGTAATGTTTCTGATGCTTCTGGGGAAACAATTAGACGTCGTCTACGTGAAGCGGGTCTATTCGGAAGGAAACCGGAGAAGAAACCACTGATATCGGCCAAGAATCTCAGATATCGTCTGAAATTCGCTCGGGATCATCTGCACTGTACCCAGGATCAATAGAGAAACGTTTTATGGAGCGATGACTCGAATTTTATGTTGTTTGCTAGTGATGGAATAACGTATGTAAGGCGTCCGGTAGGCTGTCGTAATGACGTGAAGTACCAGCTCCCGACGGTAAGGCACGGATGTATTTGGGTATTCTACAATATGTTATGCTTCGGTTTGCTCGTCGTACTCTGGGTTGACGGTCCATTTTCCAGCAGAACAATGACCCGAAGCACTCGAGCCACCTTGTTCGAGACTGGTTTCAACGCAAGCGAGTGCCCAAGATGACATGGCCAAGTCAATCCCCGGATTTCAATCCGATAGAACATCTTTGGGAACATATGGAGCGCCAACTGAAAGTGTCAACAGCGAACAATGCTACCGATAAGTTCAAGCAACCTCGTCGCTGCCAGGCTGTCATTGATTCTAAATGCTTCCCAACTAAGTATTAGGTTTGTAGTAATGATGGTTGTAATTTGACTTTGAGTTGCTTATTTAGTTTCGACTTTATGTGTTACGATCTGTTACTTGTCAGATTTGACATTTTCAATCAAAGTGATTCTTCTAACACGTGTATTTTCTTTAATATGGCATTTCCTCTTGGTACCTCATATAAAATGCTGATACGGTTCAGTCATTCTGGAGAAATCTCTGAAAAATCAAAAGTACATTTCTTTTTGACCGCTACTGTATGTAGAATACATTCCACTTAAATTTTTATTAATCATTTTGTATAGTCCGAATTAAATTAAATAATACTTAGCGTTATGTAATGTTTTCAGTTTGGCTATAAACTGTTTCTCTTTTTCCGATTGAAGGCCCAACCACATAACAATATGGTAAACAGCATTTTATTTTAAATATAATTGCTAGGTAAGAAAACGAAATTTGGAAACGCAAAAAAATGACGAAATAGAGATATTGTTTACGTGGGAGCAACAGCTGCGTGAAAGAATTGTGGAAGCAGTCAACAGCATCACACCTGAACAACTCCAGAGAGTGTTCAGTTGTATGCCGGAACGTTGGTCGCTGTGCTTAGACATGCAGGGCGGACATGTCGAACTTTATTAATGTTCTATGTACATATGTTCCCTGTTCTATGTATGTCTTCGATTCCTACATTAAACATGTTTATCATGAAAATGGATCGTTATTTTTGGAACACCCGTTATTTTAAATGATTTATACATTTCAACTTGTTTGTTAAAACGTGTAATCATAAGAAAGTTTTAATCGCACTTAATGATAAAAGTTTAAGTGATAATAATTGCTTTTTAAAATCTGAAATTAACATATTGCACAAACATTTAAATAGTGCTGTTCAACAAATTAAGAATAATCGTCAAGCTTAGGCCATTTGGAACTTTGCAATTGTAGGATTATAGCCCTATATTTCTCACTTGATTTGAGAGAACGAAGGACCTTTTTAGAACACTTTCTTTATTAACACAACTGGTTATGTTTATAGGTTGAGAGTATATTTTCGGAGAATTAAATAATCAAATTAAGAAATTTGTTAAAACTAAACTCGTGTTACATTCTTTTCATAACTACAATAACGCAATTCTTTTTTTTATGTACCGGGTTGGAGAATATTTTTTCAACAGTAATCAACAAGCGTGCCCAAATGTTTTTCAATTATTATTAATATTTTGTACTCTGCCAGTCTCCACATCCACTACGGAGAGTACTTTTTCGACTTTAAAACGAATAAAGACATATCTTAGAAAATCAAGGCGATTGGATTTTGTATTATAAATATTTATTTTATAACTTTCTGTGAAACAAAAGTTTATTAAAATTTGTAGATCACACCATACCTTTTATATCCTCTCCCAAGGCTAAAGTTTGCGTACGCCACAGCAGTCATAAGCCTTCTTATATTTTCAGTGTTTCATGAAACAAGTAATTTGTAAATAACTGTACAAAACACAATTTGTCAACAATAACAAAACCGAAAAATAATACCAATACTATTGCATATTTAACGCAAATAGCATACAGTTTCATAAAATGAGAATCCACATCTAGATAACGAGCAGCGCGCGTGCGTCTGTGTGCGTGCGTGCGTGAATGTGTACATATGCATGATAGTATCCACGATAACTCCAGAACCATATTACGTACGTACTTGAAATGTTGTATTTAAGCTTCATTTAATTTCTCCTGGACCTGATTAAATTTTGGGAGAAATCTAGCGGCAGTGAGTGGGGTTTATTAGTGGCAGTTTTTTGGTTTTTATCAAATACTTCTGAGACAGCTGTATACTTCAGAGATATAAAACTACCTAGATATAAATCTTAAACATATCGATTAATTATGTACTACTCAATTTTTTGATACGAGACGTAATTTAGCAAAGGTTACTTTGAGTGTTTGTCATTTTAATAATGATTAATTTTATAAGAAAATGTGAAGACATGTTTTTTAAAGATAATTTAATTTCAGATAACTTTTCTTTATAAAGTATTTTAATACGAAGCCAAGGTTAATTAAATAAGATTGGAAATGCTTAAACTGTATTATCGATATTTTTATAGAAGCGAGAGGCTTTGCATATGTCTATTAACGTCTATCTGGCATAGCTTATTATTTTTGCTTTTACAATGTTGCCTGTTTTCCACTTTATAGGTTGAAAGGTCGTGTTATTGCACACCAGATATTTAAGTTCGCATCTATGTGACTATTAACCTTTATCTGACACGCAATTTTAAACGTCCATGTTGAACACCCTCAATGAGTGCACAATAAATTGTTTGATTATTGCCCTTGTTGGGTAGCTCAGTCTTTTCAGGGGAGGTTCTGTTAGCAATTTTCAACACTGAAGTGTATGTTGGGCTGCCTATGGTTAGAACAAATTAACATAATAAAAGTTATGTAATATATTGTATAATTGTAATTGGACAAGACAGAAAATTAAAATATAACACTCTTAAATAATATAGAAACAATAATTATTTCTGGCGTATAAAAATAGAAATAAACTTGGTTCTGTATTCTAATTCAAATGTCGGAATCGGGCTTCGGGTTAGACCGCGCTTAGTCGCAAACTGTAACAAATTATATTAAACGTGCCTGTTATTTTCCGCGGGTTTTTTTTTCTTCGCACAATAATAATTAATGATTTTTGTTTATATTAATGATGTACGTGAAGATAAATGGACAGTGTGGTTTTCTTATCAGTATTCTTGAAGAAAACAACTACAATTTTTCATTGAAGTAAGATAGAGATTCAGTTACTATATGAGTAGGTGAGCAATTAAAAATACAGGGGTTGAAATCTATGTGATTTGGAGAAGGTTTAATAAATTGAATATAAATAGTTGCAGATGATTGGAAATCGGGTATATTTAAATAGGTTAGGGTTGTGTCCTTAGCCTATATAACGCGTTGGAAATACAAACAGCGGATTGCTTGCTTTAGAAAACTTGTTGGTTATTTTGATACACAATTTCAATTCAATTATACCGATGTAAAATAATAACACTTTAAATTAAATGGAGGTGGTTTAATATAAAGTTAAGGAAGGTGAAATGGAAGGATAGTGTAATTAATTA
Source organism: Vesta saturnalis (assembly GCA_036346205.1). Taxonomy (NCBI): domain Eukaryota; kingdom Metazoa; phylum Arthropoda; class Insecta; order Coleoptera; family Lampyridae; genus Vesta; species Vesta saturnalis. The sequence continues at coordinate 847,416 of JARFJB010001008.1, read as the reverse complement.
TGTTTGATACGTAATATTAGGATTAGGTAAAATAAAATGTAGTGAATTTGTTCTAGTGGTATTATGTTAAAATTACAGGGACAATGTGATAGATTATAATCGGTTTTAACCAGAGGTAGCATGAGTTCGGAAAGGAAGTTCAAAAGGGTTGTAAAAGAGGGATTATACAGGGATAAGTGGTACATTTATAATATGTTGGTGGCGGTATAAGTTTGATTTTGTGAATCAGGATTAATTTTTTCTATACACCTTTCGTGGTTGTAACTCCCAATGGATGTCAGAAAGGGGCAAAGTTCGCACAATTATACAAGGGAAACTCGCAGAGATAAGATTTATAATATGATGGTAACGGTATAAGTTTTATTCGGTGAATCAGGATTAAGTGACTAACTAATGTTTTCAATACATCCTTCGTGGTATTAACTCCGAATGGATGTCAGAAAGGGGTAAGGTTTACACAATTGTATAAGGGAAAACTACAGGGATAAGATGTATAATATGCTGGTAACGTTAATTATATAAGAGAAAATTTAAGGGATATGTCGCAGTATAGAATGTCCTTATAATTGGGGTCGGAACCACCATTAATAAAGTAATGCTATTAACAATCTTAGTCTAACCTTCGAAGTACGTACACCGAAGAGACAGGTGGAAGATTGTTTCCCGGGCATTAGGTCAGAAGGAAGAGGGTTTTGTAAAATCACTTTACTTCTTGGGTCCGAAGCCACCAATGTAGAACAACGTTACTAGGTAACTAGTTACCACTCCTCGAGGTACAAACACCGAGAAATTGTGTAAATGGGTACTTACGTTTGTAATTGAGGGAATTAGAATAGAAAATTAAGAAACTTGAACTAGGATGTTGGAAGATCAGGAAATATGTCAGGATGGTATTAGACTTAAATGAATAACAGGCAAGTTATAATAATATTAATAATAGATAGGTTATACTAAGCAGGCAGGTAATTCTTAGAATGAATTGAATCAGTAGGATGAGTGAAGGGGAGCATGGTTATTTATAGGGGATATACTAGGAGAGGGAAACTGATAGTATTTTTAAACAATACTACATTCAGTTGAGGAAGGAAAGAAGTTTTGATAGGAATTTCTTTGCTAGGATAGGAAAACTAAATGGGATGATGTTTAGGATCATTACAATCGGACAGATTATTGTTTTTGTTTTTACAATGTTGCCTATTTTCTGTATAAACGTATGATAAAAGAGGTTGTATAATTATCCTAAAACGTTATTATTATTAAAATTATTAGATTTATTTCAATTTTCTATTTTAGGTTGCAAGGTCATGAGTTTTTCCACACCAGATATTTCTTTAGAAGGCATCTTGATGCCTCGTTGAAGTTGTGTAGAGAAATGAAAAGTTCCAATATTACCCAATCAAGAAGCTTGTTTGGAAAGAACTGAACACAATAAAATTAGCAAAAGAAAGTAGTACAAAATAGATCATTATAAGGAAACTAAGACTAAAATTAATTCCAATTAAGTCAGTTTACATTCATTCAAAATTTCGAATATCGGAATTTGATACTATATTACTTACCTTCCAACCTACATATACATATGTAGGTATAGAAGGTTATGCAATCGACTTTTTTTTCACTATTGCTAAATCGACTTATTAGCTCATTTTACTTTTGGCCAAGTTTCGCCAAGATCGGCCACCACGTCTGGATGTCCGTCTGTAAAACAGCCGCATATTTCAAAGGTATAAAAATACCGTCATATAGACCTTAAACATGTCGATTAATTATGTTCTATGCAATTTTTTGGTATGACGCGTAATTTAGCGATAAAAAATTTCTAAGGTAGAATTTAAGCGTTTTTTTCCTTTTTTTTTTTTTTTATTAGCCACTTTTCATCCAATATTGGATATAGGCCTCCCCATATTGTTTCCATGTGGTTCGGTTTGATGTCCTTCGAACGCATCATAGTCCCGCCACTCTTTTCAGATCTTCCGACCATCTCATTTGCGGGCGACCCCTTCCTCTTTTTGCATTCCATGATCTCCAGTGTTGTATTTCTTTGTTCCATCTTCTGTCCGTCTGTCTCATAGTGTGCCCAGCCCACCTCCACTTCAGTGTTGCTGCTTGTTCTACTGCATCTATAAGTTTGGTTTTTTGTCTTATTTCTTCATTTCTGATGCAGTCTGTTAATTTTATATTAAGCGTCTGTCTTTCCATTGCTCTCTGGGTTTTTGCTATTTTGTCTGCAATGTTTCTAGTGAAGGTCCACGTCTGTGGTCCGTATGTGATAACCGGCAGCACACACTGTCAAACACATTTCTTCTTAAATGTAGTGGTATGTTTTTGTTTTTTAGAATTTTATTTTGTCTTCCAAATGCCGACCATGCCAATCGTATTCTTCGTTCTATTTCTGCTGTCTGGTTTTGCTTTTCAGATTTCATTATTTGTCCAAGATGATATATATATATATATATATATATATATATATATATATATATATATATATATATATATACATCTGTATATTCTATATTGTGGTTGTCTATTTTTATCTCTATTTTTTCATCCTGGTTGGTCATGATCTTGGTTTTTTCTTTGTTAATTTCTAAACCTATTTTTTCTGATTGTTGTTTTAGTTCTATTATCATGGTTTCTAGGTCTTGTGGACTTTCTGAAATTAATACCACATCGTCAGCGTATATGAGGTGGTTCAACCTGGTTCCATTTATATTTATGTCCTTGTCTTCTCAGTCCAAGTTTTTAAACACATCTTCCAACACAGTGATAAATAGTTTTGGGCTCATAGAGTCTCCCTGTCTCACTCCTTTTCTAACCGGTATAGGTTGGGTGTTTTCGTGTAATTGGACTATCATCTGGGCTTTGTCATATATTGCATGAATCAGTTTTGTATATCGGCTGTCAACTCTACAGTTTTGCAATGCTTTCTCAATTGCCCATACTTCAACAGTATCAAAAGCTTTTTGATAATCTATAAAAGCTAGATAGAGTGGCAGATTGTATTCGGTTGACTTTTCGATTAATGTTTTTATAGTAAGAAGGTGATCGGACGTGGTGAATCCTTTTCGGAAGCCGGCTTGCTCTACAGATTGGTAAAATTCTAATTTATTGTTTAGTCTGTTTACTATGATTTTAGTGAGTAGCTTGTATACCTGAGGCAACAACGAGATTGGTCGGTAGTTTCCTAACTTGCTTTTATCACCTTTTTTGTATATTAGTACAGTAAGTGATGTGTTCCATTCGTCTGGTACTTTTCCTTCCTGTAAGCATTTATTCAGCAATGTTTTTATTTCTTTATTAATGGTTTCTCCCCCTTCCTTTATTAATTCTATCAATACGTTATCTAATTCAAGCGCTTTATTATTTTGCATGCCATTTAGAGCTTCTCGTATTTCCTCTTCTTCTATGTCGTGTTCGAATTTACGTTTTGTATTTTTGTTTTCAGTTGTAGCGGGTAGACACTCTCTACGATTCCGGTGGAGATAGGTCTACTTCAGGGAAGCGCCCCTGCCTACGCGAGCCATGTTCTTTCCCACATCCGATTACTGGGAGAGCATATGTCCTAACCTAAGATCCTACCCAAACCACATAAATCCCTACTATATCCTCAAGGATTCTGGGGGAAGCAAAGACCCGTCAAGAAACCAAAAACAACGTACTAGTGAAAAACACACAACATTATACATAGCTACCTACAACATACGATCAATGAGATACGACGACAAACTTGCAGAACTAAAAGAAGAACTCAAAAGAATTAAATGGAATATAGTTGGATTATCGGAAGTAAGACGAGAAGGAGAAGAGCGAATACTAAGAAGACGATAATGAAGGGGGAGTAGGATTTATAATAAACAAACAAATAGAACCATACGTAACACTATACAAAGGAATATCAAACAGAGTTGCCTACATAACAATGAAATTGTCAAAAAACTGCGACCTAAAAATCATCCAGGTGTATGCCCCCACGTCGATATATAATGAGGACGAAATAGAAAAATTCTATGACGAAGTAACCACATCTTTTGACGACACTCCAACCCGTTATACCATTATAACTGGAGATTTTAATGCAAAAATAGGGAAAAAGAGCGAACCTCAAGAAGAAAAGATAGGAATAAATTTTGGCCTTGGAGAGAGAAACGACAGGGGTAAAACACTAATAAATTTCTTGGAAAGACAGAACTTATATGCGATGAATACATTTTTCGACAAAAAAAAATAAACCGGAAGTGGACCTGGATCAGCCCAAATGGAATGGCAAAAAGTGAAATAGATTATATCCTAACAACGGAAAAGAACATAATAAAAGACGTTTCAATCCTAAACAATTTCGATACAGGTAGCGACCACCGTATGGTAAGATCCAGAGCAAAATTTAACATAAAATTAGAAAGAATTTAAGCATTAGTCCATATTTTTTCATTATCTGCATAATGTTTAATTTATAAGAAAAAGTGTAGACGTATTTTTTAAAGAAAATTTTATTTTACATAAATTTTCTTTACAAAGTATTTTAATAAAAAGCGAAATAAATGTCTTTATGTCTATTAAAACATATCTGACATGAAGTTTTAAACGTCATTCGGACAGATTATTGTTTTTGCGTTTACAGTGTTGCCTATTTTCGTAATGAACTTCTTATAAAAGAGGTTGCATAATTATCCTAAAAAAATGTTATTACAATTATTTCATTTCTTTTAATTTCCATTTTGTAGATTGGAAGGTCGTGTGGTGTTCCACACCAGATATTTTTTCCATTCTATCTAATAATGATAACATAAAACAAAAACATTCACAAATTACTATCTAATCATATTTGACACACATATTTCATATGTTCACTTTCAAACTCTCTAATTATAAAACCGTTGTCCAACGGTTTTGTTACACAAATGTTACAGAATATTAAATAACTAAAAACTTGTTGCAGTTAGGTATGGGGAAGTTATTTTTGGTTTTCTCCAAAATTTGAATACAAAATTAGGCATTCTGTTAAAAAAAACTTTGTTTTTGTACCCCAAAGCCAAATATTGAAATCTGGGACCACATTACGATTATTTAAAAACATTCACCACATGAAAGCAGCTGTGTCCTTATAACATTTTCAAAATTTGAAACGCGCAGAATAATCTACCTAAGAAAGATTCATTTTTAAATGAAAAACAATTTTTCATAAAAAATGATTTACATTTTTTTTCTCAACTATGTAAAAGTTGGAAGGGTGCGATAGATCAAAAGAATCACATACAAATAAAAAATTAAACATAAGTAGGCTCATTTAAATTAGGAAAGTTGCTGTAGACTTCCGGTATAAGCGAAAGTGCCACTATTTTGAAATTTTCACATAATAGACCTTAACAAGCAAATTTTCAGTTAAAAATGTCGCTTAGGTCTGCAGATATATCTAATAAGTCAAACATGGGAGAAACCTTCTAAATATACTTTTAGTTGAAGCTTTGATTATACACAATACAATCTATAGTTGAAGTCTCATTAATCACAGGTGGCAGCCGTTAAAATGTGTGAAGCATAATGCTGTTCCAAATTGGCTTTAACTTTTATTGTGTAATCATAGTATTTGAGGTCTGCAGTAATGTTTCAAACAAAACTTCTATAATAGCTACATTGCTAACATTGACATTCACTGCACACTTCTAAATGTTTTTTTTCAGCGTAAAACATTTCACATTACATTTTATATCTTATACTGAATCTATGTATGGAATAATATTTAAGATATGGTTATAATTTTTTACAATTTATTAGTTATGTTTATCTATATGCAATACCTGAAGAATTACTTACATCGAATTTTTTTAAGTTAAGCAAATTGCATTGTAAAAGCTACTATTGCTGAATAATCACAATGGTGTTTTCAACATGTCTTGTGACATGACGGTTTAAATAACGTTTCACTCTTGTGGTATAATCACATTGGTTACATTTATATTTGGGCCGTGATGTATGTTTTGTAAAATGACGCTTTAAAGACTGTTTCACCGTTGTTGAATAATCACATTCATTACATTTGTATGTAGATTGTGATGTGTGCTTTACATTATGCATTTTTAAGTTCTGTTTCCATTTTGTTATATAATCACATTGGTCACATTTGTATTTACAATGTGTAGTGTGTTTTGTAAGATGACGCTTCAAACACAGCTTCACCGTTGTTGAGTAATCACATTGGTCACAATTGTATGCAGAATGCAAAGTGTGCTTTGCCTTATGCATTTTGAGGTTTTGTTTCCATTTTGTTATATAATTACATTGGTCACATTTGTATTCAGAACTTGATGTGTGTTTCGTACGATGACGCCTCAAATACTTTTTGACTGTTGTTAAATAATCGCATTGGTCACATTTATATTCAGAACTTGATGTGTGAATACCTCTATGCTCTTTTAAACTTTGTTTCCATTTTGTTATAAAATTACATTGGTCACATCTATATTTAGAACATGATGTGTGAATTAAACTATGTTGTTTTAAATTTTTTTTCCATTTTGTTATAAAATTACATTGGTTACATTGGTACTCAAAACTTGTGTGCTTTATACTATGCATTTTTAAATTCCCTTTCCGTTTTGCTGTGAAATCACATTGATCACATTTGTATTGAGAACTGGATGTGTTGTGGTTTACAGCATGAACTGTTAAGTTTTGTTTCCATTTTGTTATATAATCACATTGATCACATTTGTATTCACAACTTGAGTGTTTTGAAATATGATATTTTAAGTTGTGTTTTATTTTTGTTGAAAAACTACACAGAGTGCATTTGTAGTATGTATCTGTCGTATGACCAACGTCAGTCATAGCATAATTTACTGAATAAGCTTTATCTTCTTCTTTAATATCTGCGACATCTTTTAAATGGTTTTCAAATCGTACATTATCAGAATTATCATAAAGTTCTTGTTTTACTAGATCATTATTTAATGTAAGATTTTGTTCAGTTATGAATACATTTGTTTCTTCCTCTTTGGGTTCGAGTTTTATAAGTTTCTCATCAACCTCGCTCGACATTTTAAAGGGTTTGTATTTAATAATTATTTGGATTTTGTAATCTCTAAACTAAATGTTGGATGTAACAATTACATTAAATATTGAACCAGCATTACCAGGTGAAAAAATATGATTTCCCCCATCCCCCCTGCACACGTTCCCAACCAAAAAATAACAAAATTCAAATATTTATTTTTTGTTAATCTTAGCTCAACTATACTACGGCCGGAGAGAGGTGTCTCATGGCGGACTCGAGAATGGGGATATAATTATTACTGTGAAATGTATCTGTTTCCCTTTATCTTAGTGCGAAGTTCCCACTTAAAGAAAGACAGGTTATAATAAATACGTCTGCTATATATTTTAAATGCAGGACTTAAAAACGTATGTCGATTCTAAAGTCAAAGCGCATGATGCTGTCAGATATCTTCATGTCTATTTAACCTCAAATTATTCTTCGTATTTCATTTCGTATAATCGCATTGTGTTTTGTAGTTATAATAATTTATCTTTCGCTCCGTAATTTATTAGTTTCCATTGCATTTGTAAACAACAATTTATTTCAAAACTATTATTATTAATATTCACTATTACGAGTAAGTTTATAATGCAAAATGTATTTCCAATTGATTGAATGCATTAATTTATTTTTATTTTCAAAATCCTTGAAAATCCAAACTCAAGCAATGTTAATGAATTTACTGCATTATTTCGAAATGGAACGCGATAACGGGGGGCCAAGTTTACCTTTAACTTCCATTATCCAGGTACGCTAATAATTTTCACAATTAAAATTTATATTTATGTAATATTATGCTACAGCGAACTGCTCTCGCATGCGGCATTTCCGAGAAAACCGTAACTCGGACAAAGGCAAGAATGGCTCTCTCTTTAGAATCTGGGAAATCGGCGCCGGATTCACCGGAAAAACATAGGCTGCGTTTGAAATCGAAATCATAGGATGTCGACGAATACGTGAAAGACGTTTTGAAACGAAAAATTTACGCCATGCATGCAACTGATAAATAATTCAGAAATTATTGTTGAAATGGAGTTAATCCCTGTTTAATTTTAGGCTCACATATTACTATCGAAAAACTGAACTTAAAGAAGATAAAATATTTACCTTCAGTAAAACGAGTTTGAAACAATTGTTACACAAAATTTGTTTAGAATTCAAAGTTAACGATGGAAGAATGCGTTTAGTGGAGCTGGTACTCGAGCAACATTTTTACGAAAATATTTTGCTAATAAAAGTTGTGAAATTAGTTACGATCCTGTCTTTTTGAATGAGACGTGGATTTTTAGTCGAGGAAGCGTTCGAAAACCAGCCAGTGGTGGACGTTCAAAAAAGTGCTGTGGAAATGGTAAAACCTCTAGTAATCAATGTCGGAGAGTCGAGTGAAGATGATAGTGAAAGTGAAAATAATGACTTTTAATTATAAGATGTCCAACATTTGAATTTAAAGCAAAAATTAGAATCTTTGTTACTTTATAACGTTGTAAAGAATTATATGTTTAGCATATTCCTCTGTAGCTGTACTTTGGTTTACATTCGTTGTATATATATATATATATATATATATATATATATATATATATATATATATATATATATATACACATCAGTGATGGGCAAATGTGTGGAACCAAGTAAATATCTCTGGAATTATTAGAGATATCAAAATGAAATTTGGAAGGTGGATACTGCAGTAGATTGCCTATTTGTTTTCATATTTTTTAACAATTTTGAACTTCCGGTTTTACCGGAAGTAATGTCAATTTTAAAATTTGCAATGGAACACCCTGTATATTATTTTAGTTTCTGATGAAACATTTTAATACGAATACAAAAATATCTGGTTCGATAATTTTTATTTCAATACCTACCGAGATATTAACAGAAAAGTAATTAACGAAAGGAAAAATCTAATATTCATTAAAGAAATAAATAATCATAATTATTAACTAAAACTAAGTGATTTTCAAAACATTGAAACTTAAATAAACTAAACTTAATGTATTAGATGTTCAAACTGAGCACCGTTTACTTCTTGACAATAAGCAAGTCGGTTTGTAAATCCTCTAGTAACATTAGCTATTACTTCTGGTGGAATTCTCTGGATCTCTTGAGTTATTCTTGCAGCTAATTCTTGCAAATTATTTGGTCTATCAACATAAACCTTATACTTTAAATAACCCCACAGAAAATAGTGAAGTGGATTAAGGTCGGGACTTCGTGCAGGCCATTCATAATTTAAATGATCTCGAACAATGCGAGCGTAATGGGGTGGTGCTCCATCCTGCTGAAACCAGATATTATTTGGTAATTGTCCATTTATCTCCAATGCCGGAATCACTTGTGTCTCTAAGAGCTGCAAATACCTATCTCCGTTTAAAGTTTCTTGTAGGAAGAAGGGTCCCACGATTCGGTTGTTATAAATGCCTGCCCAAACGTTCAATTTTTGGGGATGTTGCGTATGAGCCACTTGTACCCAATGAGGATTACTTTGCGACCAGTAGCGGCAGTTATGTCGATTAACCGTACCGTTTAAACAAAATGTAGCCTCGTCGGAAAACCACACTTCTTATAAAATTATTATCACGGTTGCAAATATCCATCATCGTTTCACAAAACTGTAAACGTCTGTCGAAATCGTCTTCGGAGAGTTCTTGAACGAGGCGAATTTTGTATGGATGATATTTTTCTCGCCTTAATATCCTTCCTACTCAACGACGGCTAATTCCATGCATATTGGCGAGATCAGTAGTGGATAAGTGAGGATTTTCTTCCAAAGATATAGCAACATTTTGAGCTACATCTTCATTACTTGCACTTTTTAACCGTCCACTTTTCGGTAAATTGCTAACTGTTCCAGTTGTGTCGTACCTTCGCAAAGTTTTCGTCACTACTGAACGGGATATTTGTGCATTCGGATGAACAATGTTAAAAAGATCACAAACTTCTTGATGCGTCCTTTTCCTCTCCCCATACCCAATCATCATTAATATTTCTATTCTTTTTCTTTCACTTAATTCGGTCATTTCACGATCAAACTAAAACAATACAATCTTTTTACGTTCAAATACAAACACTAATAACTTATTTTGACAATTACTGTCACTTCTACAATGAATTTCATGGACTACTAGCTACCATCAAATTTTTCCTTTCCTTAATTACTTTTCTGTTAATATCTCGGTAGGTATTGAAATAAAAAATATCGAACCCGAAAAAATTGTTAAAAAATATGAAAACAAATTGGCAATCTACTGCAGTATCCACCTTCCAAATTTCATTTTGATATCTCTAATAATTCCAGAGACATTTACTTGGTTCCACACATTTGCCCAACACTGTATATATCTATCTATCTATATATATATATATATATATATATATATATATATATATATATATATATATATATATATATATATATATATATATATATATATATATTGAGATGTTCAGAAAGGAGTAAGACAAGGACAAGGATCGGACAGTTTAAATAGTAATTTCTTTATAAAAAGGGGTGATTTCAAGCTTAATACATGTGCGAGACATTGATTTGATAGAATTTGGTTCACGATGGGTTTAAGGTGGATTTGCTTTGGACAAAATAATCTGAATAATATTTATACAATTTGATTTCATTATAAAAAGCATTGTGCTACCAACAAAAATGTCAGGAATGTTAAATAAACTTATTTTCGTAAAGTCAATTTAGTATTTTCCATTATTTCATAAAAGTCAATTTTTCGAGAGTATTTTGGCATGTGAATATTTTACAGGTGTTTAAACACAAATTGTAAAGTTAGAATTATATTAGGGATATTGTGTAAATAGTTTTAGAATGCAGGAAATGTGATAAATTCATGAAAGGGTTATAATATGGACTTATTAGGATTATTTCTCACATATTGTTGGATGGGATTGTGTGACAAACTTAGTGATACAATTTAAATAGCAAGAGCAATGCATAGAACATATTAACACAAAGACATTCACAGTTAGATACATTTTTGTAGTGAAAATTCAAGTAAGTGTGTTAAACGATGTGACTTTTTAATGCAACACTATATTATACAATGCAGGTGAAATGAACATAATTAAAATAAAGACAATTATTACAAGCCACTAGCATAACATTTTGAGTTACAGAAACGTTTTTAAGTGTGAGTTATTTGCAATTTTAGAATTAAGTTTGGTTATGTTGTATATTCTCGGTTTTTTCACAAATTTATAGTTTTTTTAATAATATTAGGCTTAAATTATATTCTTAAATTGATTAATAGGAGGTCTTCCTCAGTATTTCATAGTATTAAAAAGGATACAATGCATTTCACCGCAAAATTTTCATGAAATGGGGGTTGAATTTAGAATTTTTCTACATAAACATAAAATTTCTTTAAATTCAAGATTTCGAATTTTAAATGTGTGTTTTCCTATGTCAAATTTTACCAGGATTACATATATGTAATTAGATTAAGTGTAGCTTGTAAGATTAGGTAGTTATAAGCAAATTTAAATTAGATTAGGTCATTTCGCATATTATTTTAAGGATCCATATCTTGTTGGATGTCTATCTATTCGAAATTTTATACAGTTTTCATTTCTGTCGTTAGTTTTTAAATCCGTTAGTATATAAGAAAGATATGGCCAAATTTCTATTTTAGTTAAAATTGTAAAATTTTTCAACCAATCAGAGACTTAGTTACAAAGGTAGATTTGCTAGAAAAAAATTGAAGTTTTTAGTAACAACCAAAAAGGTATAAAAGGAATTACCCTGGAAGTGGTGAGCTCTCTATAATTTGTTCAGTTTTTTTAAAAAGGTTAAGATAGTGTTGTGTATTTGTGTTACAAGTAAGTTTTTCTAACCTAATTTAATTATCGGCAAAAGTTATAAATAACGGAGAGAAGAATATTCTAGAGCAATTGTTTTTATACCGGCAATAATTTAAATAGTTCGGTCTCCGATACCTGTTCGTTTTAAAAAATAAATTCATTACGATTTAATTTGTGTGACGATTTTGTTGAACGTTTAAAGTTTTCGTTTTGTCGGAGTTGATTTGATTACGTTTTACCAAATTAATGTCGCAATTATTTTTGATCATTGGTGTTTTATTTCCTGTTACGAATTCTTTTAAATAATTCACATTTGAACCGGCACCTAAAATAAAAGTGAAATTAAAATAAATTTTGGACAACTTTTAAATATTTTATAAACGATACCATTCAGTAAGCAATAATATATTTAAATAAAATATTACCAAGATAAAATTTGTGATTGGAGTGAAGCCGATTTGAAAGAAAACGTTACTAGTTACGAAAGCAAGCGTGATCTACAACCCAAGTACTTGTTAGCAGCCAATGGGTATATGGTAGCAGCAAGAATTAATTGGAAAGTGCCTGCATCGAATTGGAACAACTTGTAGGAAGACATCAGTTTGAACTTGGAACAGTATATGTGGGTCATTTTTCATTATAGCCCTATTTATTGTATTCATTGTTGTGTTAGATTTCCTGCAATTATTATTTATTGATTATATGTATTGGTGTAAAATTTCAAATAATACTTGTGTAAACACCTGTAAAAGACAGAAAACTTTAAATTATTTCCAAATTTTAAATTCAATTGTAAACATAAACATTAAATCTGCAAATCATTGTTTGACAGTTTTGACATTTATTAACTTAATTCAGGAACGTTATAACGCATGCGTTAGAAGTATAAATTCTGTTCAGATTTATTTCTTGTACATATATGATATTTTTCCTAAAGAGTAATTCATATAATTACATACAAATTTAAATATAATTTCCCACTAAATACTGATCCCTATCCCCACAATGAGATTGAGCTAGTCCGGTGCACAATTATAATTATAAATTATTTAATATCATATTATATTAATATTTACTAAACTAAATACTAATCACTGAACTTTCCCCATATTCGATTATTTAATTATTAATATAAAATTATAAAATAAAATATATCATCATAACAAAATATATATATATATATATATATATATATATGCACAAAATAAAGTACATATCAAAGTTATATTTTTTCTTATGGAACATCCTATAATTTTTTATATTTTTAGATACTATAGACCAAATAAAGGTAAGTCTCTGTTACACTTCCTATACCTAAAACTGATCGTTTCTGAGAAATTTTGAGAAATATAAAAATACATATTTTAATTTAAAAATTGCTTACACCCTGTAACATAGAACGAGCTGCTCATAATTAAATCTACTGGTTAGCTGAAAGGTTAAGATATACTACCATATAAAAGTTTTTTTTCAAAATTATACACCCCGTATTTAGTGGCTTATTTCGACGCAGAATTATATTCCCTTTAAAACTATATTAGGGTTCCCTATACCTATCTCTTATGCTTTTTATGCAAACGGCGTTTTTATATTTTACTTATGAATAATTTCTTTATCGTAAATGTATTGTAATGAAAATCTAAAAAGCATTTTATTGAACGGTTAACAAACTTAAATAGTAAAAGAATTATTATTTTAATAAATGTTCAAAGTTGTGTCCAGTATTCTCAATACATAAGCGAACTCTTTTTCGAAATGTTTGCTGAACCCTGGATAACATAATTGGCGTTATGGAACGAAATGCTTCTCTTATTCGTACTTTCATATCGTTAGGTGTCGTTGGCTATGTATTGTAAACAATATTTTTAATATATCCCCATACAAAATAGTCGAGACTTGTTAGGTCCGGAGACCTGGCTGGCCAGTCCTGTGGACCTACTCGTCCTATCCATCTATTGTGATATTTCCCATCTAATTCATTCCTAACACGTCTATCAAAGTGTGCAGGAGCACCATCTAGCAGCATCCACATTCGTTTACGAATATTAAGCGGAATAGTTTCCAATAGTATAGGCAAATTGTTCCTAATAAATCTAAGAAACATGGCGCTGTTTAAGTGGCCATCAAAAAAGTATGGACCTACCATTTGCATTCCGATTATTCCACCCCACACGTTAACACACCATCTGTGCTGGTGATCAAGGGTTCTAAAAATATTAGGATTTTCGTCACTGTAGTAGTGAAAGTTATGTCTATTAACTAATCCGTTGTTATGAAAACTTGACTCATCGGAAAAAAGCTCGTATTCAAAAAAATTTTCAGTCGTCGATCATAATCTTCTTCAGAAAGTTGTTGATGTAGTTGTACGTGATATGGGTAAAAGAGATTCCATCACTAAATATTCATTTTCCTCATTTCCGGTAACCGATTTTTGTCGTTCGGGCTTAGTATAAGACACATTGCCTGATCTTCGGAAAAGCTGCAACAACTTTAGCAATGAACGCTTATTAGGATGATGCATGTTAGGATACCTTTGGGCATATACTCTTGACGCTAACAGTTTTCTTCACACTGACCGATTACCAAGATCATATCAATTCGTTCTTCCTGGGGGCAAGTTCTCATTTTAACTAATGAAATGTAACAATCTCGAAAAACAATTTCAAACTACTTTAAACAACGATAATGGTTTGACTAACAAGTAGCGTCACTGTCAAATCATTTTTTTCGAAATAATTAACGCCATCTTGGCCAAAGCCTACTATTATTAAAAAAATAGTAGGATAGGTGTAGCAAATAAAAAGTAAAATATAAAAACGCCGTTTCCATAAAAAGCATAAGAGATAGGTATAGGGAACCCAAATATAGTTTTAAAGGGAATCTAATTCTGCGTCGAAATAAGCCACTAAATACGGGGTGTTCTATTTAACTTTAAGAAGTTATTCAATAAAATTTCTGCCTAAACTTTGGAGCAACTTTTTTCACCACTCTGTATAATTTTGAAATAAATCTTTTATATGGTAGTATACCTTAACCTTTCAGCTAACCAGTAGATTTAATTTTGAGCAGCTCGTTCTATGTTACAGGGTGTAAGCAATTTTTAAATTACAATATGTATTTTTATATTTCTCAAAATTTCTCAGAAACGATCAGTTTTAGGTATAGGAAGTGTAACAGAAACCTACCTTTATTTGGTCTATCGTATCTAAAAACATAAAAAATTATAGGGTGTTCAATAAGAAAAAATATAACTTTGATATGTACTTTATTTTTGTGCCATCTTGTATATTCAAAAATAATTTTGGAATATGCTCCTCAAGAACCCACACATGACTGCGCTAAACATTATTTCCCAACCTTTTTCATTTCTCGTAGAAAACCGAAGGAATGTGGGCCACCGATATATATATATATATATATATATATATATATATATATATATATATATATATATATATTACCATGATATTAAACTCCCTACACTCATTATTTTATTTAAATTATTTATACTTATTCATATTTTTGTATTAATATTTATACTGTCGGAGATATAAAATGAACTATAACTTTTACGATAAAACCCTTTTTATAATTATTTAAATTGCCCAAACTAACTTTTAAAAACAGCCGCATGTAAAGACTCATCAAAGGGGATAGGGTTCAAAATTTAGAAGAAACTTTATTTTTAAATGATATAGTAAATTATTATTTATTTGAATTATACTAAGATTTTGAATATAATAATCATAGTTAATTTGATTAATGCACATTGAGTTATTGCCCAATTATATTTTATTGTATCTAACTTGCTCAAAGAACTTGAATTATAAATTTTAATTTGCATTAATATATGTGTCACACCTTGTACATAAAAAAATTATTCAAAATACATACTAGGGCATGCGCTGTGAATATGCAAACATGTGACTTTTGATTACAAGAAAAATGGAATTCGCCATACATGTAAGTATAAATACGTTTGAATTTATTCAATATAATATTAACCATTTAAATTTTTAGACCAAATAATGTTCCCTTTGGACATGCATACACGTTGTCGCACATCATGTTTATTACAAAGGATGAAATTATGAACACAACAATGAAAATATCAATGTCAACAATAAAGTACAAAATCATAACACTCACATAAAATGTCCTCCTTTTCTGGTTACTGCTGATGAAGTTGATTGTAGAAAACAGCTTCTTTGAACTCCAACTCTGTTTCTCAAACATCCAAATTTTCTTCAATATAAACAGCTTATACGTTTACGTAAGTTTCACTAATGTTATATTTCTGATGAATCTTTATTTTTAGGATCATCACACTTCTTATATTTATTTCAAAATAAATTTTGAAAAGCATGGATAGTTTGAAGGTTATTATAAATTAAACACGCTTCCAGTAAATAAGGTATATAATGATGATAACACGAAGAGAACACAATTAAATATCCATAACAACGTAAACAAAACAAACTTAAAAAAAAATGTCGAAACTGCGGAAATATTTTCATTAACTATCGATAACATCCGATTTTGATTTTTAAAAAGGTAAAGTAACCTTAATTTAATTATTTCCCGACAAAAGACTATCACTTGTTTCTTTTAACACTTTCGATACTAAAATCGCACTTTGTTTTTAACGAAGTGACGTTATTTTGTTTAAAATAATTTCACAAAAAAATTTGGCAACATCTTACTTTAGCAAGCTGTTGAAATAGAGAAAAATTAAGAGAGATTGTAATCCTTCAGCACTTCTATTTATATGATTATGGGTAACGACCAAAATTTTCGATTGTTATCAATAGTTACCAACAATGTTTCCTAAATTCTGATTGGCTACAGCAATTTTTACATTACGATATAATTTCAAAACCCCATAACTTTTGCCCCCTTAAACCTATCTTAAAACTAATAACATATTCATAATCTACATAAATTTTTCTATAATTTAAAACCAAACACGAACTAATTCCTACAATTAATATCCAAGTTAATTTACACACTGAATTGTTGATTTTAAGCTAATTTTATGTACTTTACAGGCCTGGAAATGATTTCCACATGAATATGGGATGCTACTACACATAAATATTCATCTTTTACATGCCTACGGCCAATTTGAAAGGAAAATTATTTTAATTTTTCAAACACTCTTAGGAACTAAATTTGACAAAATGGACACAAATATAGTGAATTGTAACTTGAAATTGAGGCTACTTTACTATTTTTGCCTCTTATAATTTATTTTAGACAAACGTCTCAATCTAAAATAATTTTTACATAAATTTTATGTGAGGAAATAACATAACCTCATATTGTTAATACAATTTCAATGTAAAATTTCACACTTTTAATCACTTTAAGTTGTTTGTGAAAGTGTTTAAACTTAATGTTCATGTCTCAATTTAATTTATTTTAACAGTTTTATAGGTTCATATGTTCTTCTACGACTAGTGTCGAATTGTTGCAAATCACTAGTTTAAGGTCTGTAAATGTTGATTAAAGACAATAATTCCAGAGCTGCTGCATAATTTATGTTTTATAGTTAATCACCAATCTAATTGTTCTGTTTTTTCGTAATTTTAGCACTTATATACGTTTATCGCACTAACACGAATGTTTTCATGATTCTTGGCTGCGTACATTTAAATTGTGACATTGATACCAGCCTATATCTAGTTTTTAACATTAGTTTTGTAAACTACAGCATGTATCACATGTCATCTGGGAACATTATGTTTAAATAAACTTATTAACTAAATATGAACTTGAATTAAATCATAACGATAACTAACATACCCTATACTTAAATGTAATGTGCTGTATTAACATTTTATTAAGAAATATTTAAATTTACATACATCTTAATGTTCATTAACCATTCTTATCTAGAATTATATATAAAGAGATGTACCATTTGTACAAACTAAAGAAATTAATCACTATGTGAATTACATAGCTACTCGAATGTAATTTAAATTATCTCAACATATATATATATATATATATATATATATATATATATATATTGATAAACCGTAAACTGCGATTTTTAAAATCGGTTATATTATTAACTAATAATAAATCTCATTTTTAACATCCAATACAGTGTATTCATTTATGACAAAATCAGTTATTTATAAGTGGCTTCGATAACCAAATTACTTTTTTGACGCTGTGAGATCTGTCGGCTAAAAACGATCCTCCGCAATTAACCAAACTTTTCACACTTCATTCGGACTGCCTACTGCTAGGTAATTCGTTTCTTATTAAAAATTATTGATATAATTAATTTGTAAAACAGATCCAAAAGAAATTTTGTTGATCCGGCCTCGGTTCTGATAATAGTTTACAGTTGTACAATATATTTTTATTATATGACTACCCACACTCGGTGGACTTTAAATGCCAGAATAAGTGAGAACAGACCTTAAACGAAATTCGACTTTATTTATACGAGTGGATGGGGATTTTTAATACCTTTAGGATGCTAAATCCCGAGATATTCGAGCAACAATTTTATTTAAATTTGACAGCGCGGGTTAAATTTGAAAATACCCTAGAAACATTGACGATGTTTTGTTGGTATTCAAAATTACCAATAACGACATACATTTTTAAAATCTTAAACCATGCTTTACTAAAAGATGAGTCATAAGACACCTCTCACCGGCCCGACTTTACCACTTTGTGGTGGATTTGAACTGAGCTTCATCATTATTTCACTACCTGTAAAATATCTGTATAACTAGGATAAAAATAAATGACGATAACTGTATTGAAAAAACATATGTTGTACCACTGTCCATTTGAGAGTACTTAAATACTGATTAAACTATTAATTAAGTATTCTTATATTTTATGATTACACAAAATTAAAAAGGCATACCATTTCTGTGCCTATTATATATATATATATATATATATATATATATATATATATATATATATATATATATATATATATATATATATATATATTATCAATTATTGGTTACAATGCCGACGTGATTAAGCTTTCAAACCGATTACTTTATAATTATACAAATAACTTAATAATAATAAATAATTACATGGAGTTGAAGGAAAGTTGGCATCGTTTAATTTTAATTAATAACTTCTTGCAAGTTTTCAAGTCACAATACTTGTAAATCAGAACAACAAAAAAAAATAAACAGTAAAAATAAAACAAAAACTATTCATCTTCTAACACAAGTAGAGTATTTCTAAATTTTTCAAATTTTTTGGCTCTTAGGGCCTTATTAAACAGATCTGCAATATTATCTTTTAAACTAACATATTCGATTTTGATTACATTGCTTAAACAGAGATATTTAATAAAGTGAAATTTTATTTCGATATGTTTTCCCCTTTTTGTATTAGAAAATGTATTCGCTGAAGATGTCACACTTGCGTTATCTAATTTTAACACTACTTTTTTTATGGGGTTCTTTTATATGTTCATTTAGGGCATTATTCACTGATTTTACTTTTTCAATCAACGTTTCACAATTTTCAATTGTATTGCACAAATCTCTCAACACACCACGCAGATTCGTAAGTTCTTGCGCAGCGAACCCAGCTGCAATGCGTTCAGCTTTCATTTTGGATTGGGAGACACACCTCTGCTTCTTAGAGTGCCATTGGATTTCCAGCGTGAAACCACACAAACCCGCTCACGTTTCTTCTGAAGTCGTTTTGGTCAGCTCCCCAGTCTGCATCAGTCACACCAACTAAACCACTGGAACCTTCAGTGATGGGAAGTCTCAGATCTTTAGATAACTTAGGTATCTCAACACTCGTTGACTAGCTTTCCATGTCTGAGTGGAAGGCTTATCCAGGTACCTACTTAGGTATGACATCGCAAATGAAATGTCTGGTCGTGCTGTTATAGACATGTACAAAAGACTGCATATTAGTCTTCTATATGATACACCATCTATGATATCAAGATTTTCATCCGCTTTAAAGTTCATTTCCATTGGTGTTTAGATACATCGGCATACCTCCATTCCAAATTCTTTTAATAGGGGATCTATCATTTTCTTTTGAGATAAGTGTAGTCCATTTTTGACTTTATTAATTTCCATACCTAAAAATGATTTAGGATCTCCCAAATTTTTAGCTTTAAAACTTATTTGCAGATTGTTTAATAATGTATCAACATTTTCTTTAGTTTCATCCAGGATCGCATCATCTACAAACAAAACTAGGTATGTATTAGCTTTACAATAAAGACAGTAGTCATGGTCAGAGCGAGTAAATCCAAGATTTTTCATCACGTTAGAAAATGTATTGTTCCAACATTTTGAGGCAGAAGGACATCCGTATAAAGATCTATTTAATTTTAGAGTCTTATCTTGACATTGTAATCCCTTAGGTACTTTAATGTAGATCTGCGTGTCAATCTCCCCATTTAAAAAAGCGGTGCGTACATCAATTTGTTTCAAAGTCCAATCATGCTGCACAGTTATTGCGTAACAACCCATTTTGAGTTGTATTAAAATATATCGTAATTTACGTTCTTCGTTCATTTAGTTATAAGAAAAAAAAGTTTTTAATTATTAATGAATTATAAGTATGTGGTAGGCAACTTAATTTGCATTTTGGTGTACTTAAGTGCATATCTTTTTAGGGGTTTATAGTTCTATATCTTTGACTTAATTTTTTGCGCATATCTTTTTGCGCACCGCTATATCACCAGATATCTAAGCGTCCTTTCGAGCATTACTTGATGAACATTATGTTTATTAGGAAGCCATTTTTGGGTTTCCGCCTAAATTTTGTGAAAAGTGCCATTGATTTAATGGTAAGATATATTTAACTCGTCTTATATTAAAATTTAAAACATTTGCTTTTTGCAGGCACTTTTTTTTACTTTTACTACTTTTAATACTTTTACTTTTGGCATTTTTGATGCTTATGATTGCAATTTTGCACTTAAAGCAGATCTAAATTTAGACCACATTTTTATTTGTACTTTCCAGAGAATGCAATAAACATTGGATTATTCAATTTTCATGAAGATAAATTTATAAGAAGTAAAATTCAACTTTGGTATGGTTTACAACGTACAGCATTGTTATTACGAGATATTGCGCAATATTGGTGCAAAGATTACATCACCTTTAGTTTACATTTCCGTATTTGTTTAGATACCAGATGTTATTAAGAAGTTGTGTATAAAAAAGTTTTGAAGAGGTATATGTATCCATAATTTAGTAATTTAAGGCTATTACAATTAGTTTTTAAGATATATTTTATATAATTTTAAATTTAAATATTTAATAAACATAGTTTATATATTTTTTTTATTTTGACATTTTGGTGAATTTTTTATTGTATACTCGGTTGAGTTATTCCGAGCATAATCATAAAATAACTTGGCGTCCGAGATAATTTTTATTATTGTTATATTGCAGTTACTATATTCATGTTAAGTGGAAATAACCAAGCAGAAATTTGTGGTAATTAACAAATCGAAAGATTGAACCGCCCTTCTGTAATCTTCCAACTGTGACAACGACATTATCTTTATTGAGTGTTTTGAATCTCGGGTTAGTTTAACGATTTGTTTTGAGAACATTTACAACCCATTTATTTATTATTAAACCTTATTTAAACGTGGCACCAACATCACCACATTATTACAATTGATAAAAGAAGTCGAGCGGTTGGTACTCTGCATACAGGTGCATAGAAAAATCCCTTTTTTTTGGGGAGTTTAAAATCCGCGAGCCACTATTCTGGCTTGTTTAGTGCCTGTTCAAATGTTTTAGGTTCTTCATCGTTTGACGATAGAAAACAATACGCTGTATACAGCTCATAATCGTTTAAGATATGTAGGTGTCTTTGTCACCCTTCCTGAAGAATTTGGTTGCATTTCTGTCGTTTCAGCTGTTGTATTTTCTTGTTCTTGAATGACATATTGTTTCGCTAGATACCTCTAACCTTTCATTTTTCTCCATTTGTGACATGATACGGAATTTCCAGTTATGAAAATTTGATTCTGAGGATAATGACGGAACCGCCGGCACACGATTAGAAGAACTCATGATTACACAATTGTGCACAAACTTATTATTATACTAATAGCTGACAACCCATAACTTGGGAGTACTTAAATACTTATTAAACTATTAAGTATTCTTATATTTTCGGATTACATAAAATTAAAAAGGCATACCATTTCTGTATCTATTATTTATTAATATGTGCGAACTGTCAATATATATATATATATATATATATATATATATATATATATATATATATATATATATATATATATATATATATATATATATATATATATATATATATATATATATATATATCAACAACATTTTTTTTAACAACAACCTATGCCCTCTACAAAATAATAATTTCTCTCACCATTTTGTGTGATTTATAGCAGATATTTTCTATTTAACTCATAATTTTCTGTTCTACCGCGATAAATAATTATTTAACTCTGTTAACATTCACTACATCAACGCAATCTACAGGTGTAAGGAGAATTTTGACATTCGATTTCAGTTGTTTTCATAAACGTGCCTTAAAAGCTTTCTTGATTTTATAAAGTACTTAAACGGAACCCATCAGTTTTTGGGATCTATTTAGAAACACAGTGTAGTTTGAAATACCTGATGTTTCCTCACGAGCTTATACATTTTGGAAAATCGACTTTTTCTTATCTCAACATGGACTTTTCTGCATTTCCTATAACACCCATAATAAAATCTGTCCTAATGTCTTTATCGCCATCTCCTATCAACAATTCACTAAAATCGTGCTTAGACTTACTGGTATATACGATGGCGTCCTATAGTTACAGATTTTACAGATACATGGTTGGCTTTGCTTAGTTTTACAGAGGTAGATTGGGATCGAAAGGATTAATAAAGCTTGTATTTACTCTACCAGCAACTCCTCAAGTTAATTAAAGTTGTGTTAGCCAATTATATAATTCTGTATAAAAACGCCTTTGTAACTATGGTTTCATATTGGTTGAATTAATCGGCCTATTCCCACAGTTTTTGCTTTTATAGCGCGATGTTTCGAAAGCGGATTCTGCTTCCGTCATCAGGCTTAGTGTTGAAAAGGAATGTTTTCGCGTTTTCGTACTTGAGTCGAATTAATTTTTCTTTGATTGTATTCTCAGGAAGTTGGAACCATTCACCTACAAGTCTGACATCTTTAACACTGAGCCACTGAGTAAATATATATATATATATATATATATATATATATATATATATATATATATATATATATATATATATATATATATATATATATATATATATATATATATATATATATATACATATACCGGTGTCCAAAGCCTTACGCAACGGAAGATTGTGGGTTCGCTGTTGATTTTTCATTAAAATCATTTATATCAAAGTTATATGATTCCAATACGTGCACAACTTAAAAATATTTTAGCACCTACAGGGTGATTCGTAAAAGTAGGGGGATATCAACTTTTTTTATTTTAAATGGAACACCCTGTATATTATTACATTTTTGGATAGCCTAATGAATAAGCTTTTCAACTATGCATCTATTTGTACATATAAAATGCAACGTTACCCAGTTATTTAACAAAAATGTACTTTTTTCCTGAATGTAAGGTTAGCAATACAAATTAATTCTTGGATTATTATCTAAGTTGACACAAATTAGTTCAGGGATGTAATTAAGCTAGGTATAGGCTTTGAAAATATGTAAATATTTTATTGATATATTGAATAGGGGAGAGAAGGTTCCGTGTGAAACTTTCGCATGTTCAACGTACACCAATTCTCTTATTTCAAATGGAACACCCTATATATTTTGATATAGCCGAATAGCTGATTGTTTCTGTATTTAATTATATATTGATTTTCCATGGCGTAATAATGACAATTATGTCGATTTACAAAATAATTATTATGAAAAGTAGATTCGTCTGTCATCATAACTGTATTAAAAAGATTATGTGGTTGTTGCAATCCCCAACGACAGTAATTTAATCTATTCTCAAAATCATGTTCATCCAATGCCTGGTGCAGTTGAATCTTGTATGGATGGTATTTTATACTCATTAATTATATTGTGTATTGTTGATTTCTGTAAATCATGTTCCAATGCAATTTTTCTAATACTTATTTGAGGGTTTTCTTGTATAGCTTGAAGCACCATTAGTTGAGTTTCCTCGTTGTTCACAGGTTTTGGACAATTGTTCTTTTTATATGCAATCGACCCTGTTTCCTCAAATCTACTTTTTACATTTTCAAGAACTCGTTCATCTGGACAATGGGCATCGGGAAATTTTTGTTTATAAATTCTAGAAGCAAGTAAACTATTATCTTGGGTTTTTCATGTTATGTAAATCATTTGAATTAATTCGTTCTTCGTATATTTCATTTTAAAATTTAGAGTTAACTTCTCTTAATTCAAGTTTTCTGCTAAATACAAATGTAGTGAAAAAGTAGTTTTGAAAGAAATATTTTTAAAATACACCTAATTGACGTATTAAAATTTGTTTTATTGTTTTTAAATCGTGGCACTCTATTAAATCGTTACGTTATAAAATAATTATAGAAAAATTAAAAAATGGAAATATTTCAAAAACTATAAATTTTAGCGGTATCAACGTATTTAGATAAAAGTTAGATCTTTAAGAGTGTTATTCACCCATATCAAAATATACAAGGTGTTCCATTTGAAATAAGAGAATTGATGTACGTTGAACGAGCTAAAGTTTCACACGGAGCCTTCACTTCCCTATTCAATATATCAACAAAACGTTTACATCTTTTCAAAGCCTATACCTAGCTTAAGTATATCCCTGAACTAATTTGTCTCAACTTAGATAATAAACCAAGAATTAATTTTTATTGCTAACCGTGCATTCAGGAAAAAAATACACTTTTGTTAAATAACTTGGCAACGTTGCATTTTATATGTACAAGTGTATACATCGTTCAAAAAGCTTATTCATTAGGCTATCCAAAAATGTATTGATATACTGGGTGTTCCATTTAAAATAAAAAAGTTGATACCCCCCTACTTTTACGAATCACCCTGTAGGTGCTAAAATATTTCTAAGTTGCGCACGTATTGGAACCATATAACTTTCATATAAATCATTTTAACGAAAAATCAACAGCGAAGCCACAATTTTCCGTTGCGTGATGCTTTGGACACCCGGTATATATATATATATATATATATATATATATATATATATATATATATATATATATATTGAGATGTTTAGATAAGAGTAAGACAGTTTTAACTAGTAATTTCATTAAAAAAAGTTGATATCAAGCATTATACATGTACGAAGGATGTAATTGATGTAATTTGGTTCACGATGGTTAGAAAGTGGATTTGTTTTGGTTGAAACAGTCTCAACAAAGTTTATACATTTTGGTTTAATCATAAAAAGCATTGTGCTACTTACAAGAATGTCAGGAATGTTAAATAAACTTATTTCCGTAAATTCAATTCAGTACTTTAGTTTGTTTCAATAAATTTCAGTTTTTCGAAAATATTTTGGCATGTGAATATTTTACAGGTGTTTAACACAAAGTGTAAAGTTAGATTTATATTAGGGATATTGTATAAGTAGTTTAGAATGCAGGAAATAGGGTAAAATTTAAGAAAGGGTTATAATACGAACTTAATATGATCAATACTCACATAGTTATGAAAGCGAATGTGTGACAAACATAATGATGCATTTTAAATATTAAGAACAGTGTATAGAACATATTTACATAGCGATATTTACATGCAGATACATTTTTATAGTAGAATTTTAGAAAAGTGTGTTAAACGATATGACTTCTTAAAGTGACATAAAAATCATACAATACAAGCGAGATGAACAATAAATACAATAAAGACAGTTATTACAAGTTATTTGGATAACATTTTGAGTTACTTGGACGTTTTTAAACGCAAATTATTTGTAATTTTAGAATTAAGTTTGTTTATGTCTTAAATTTAATGTTTTTTCACAAATTTATACTTTTTTTGGTTAAGTTAGGCTTAAATTGGATTGTTAAAGTGAATAATAGGAGGTTTCCCTCATTTTTACATAGTAATTTAATTTGTACATAGCATTTCAACGCAAAATTTATGAAATGGGGTTGATTATATGATAAATATAAAATTCCTTTAAATTTAAGATTTCGGACATTTAATGTGTGTTTTCCAATGCAAAATTTAGTTAGGATTACATATTTGTAGTTAATTTAAGTGTAGTTTGTAAGATTAGTTAGATATAAGCAATTTTAAGTTAGAATATGTCATTTTGTATAATATTTAAAAGAACCATATCATGTTGGGTATCTATTTATGCACAATTTAACACAGATTTCATTTCTGTTATTAAAATTTAAATCTATAGCTGTATAAGAAAGATATTGCTAAATTTCTAGTTTAGTTAAGTTTTCAAATTATTTTCGACCAATCAGAAACATAGTTACATTATTTGAATTGCTTAAAAAAAGTTGAAGATGTGGTAACCAACAAAAGGGTATAAAAGGAATTGCCCTTGATCAAAATCTCTCTCTATAATTTGCCAGTTTGAAAAAGTTAAAATAGTGTAGTGTTTTTTGTGCATCAAGTAAGTTTATATAACCTAAATAATTATCGGGAAAATTTAATAATAAACGGAGAGACGAGAAAATCAAGCGCAATTGTTTTTAAACCGACAATCGTTTAAAAATAAAGTTAGGTTACCGATACTTGTTCACATTCGTAAAGTTCATTACGAATAATTTTTCTCACTTGTGACGATTTATGTTTAACGTTTTAAAGTTTCGTTTGTTAAAGTTGAATACTGGTTACGTTTTGCCAAAATAAAATAGTAATCATTTTTGTCAATTGAGTTTTATTTTCTGCTGCGATCCTTTAAATAATTTATATTCGAGCCGGAGCCTAAAAATAAAGTGACATTAACTTAAAGTCTTTACAATCACTAAATATTATTTAAACGACAAAATTGAAAAGCAGTAATACAATAAAATAATATCATCGATTAAACATTTGTGGTTGAGCGAAGCCGTAAAGCATTAGGTTACCGAAGAAAAGTGACCAACAACCCGAGGACCAGTCTGCAGCTAGTGGGTGAATGGTAGCAGTGATCATCATATACCAGAATTTCGTTCATTATTGGAAAGTGCCTGCATCTACATATGGAACCATCTGTATGAAGACATGTTTGCAGTTTGGAATATGTGCATGTGAGTTACTTTTTGACTATAACCCTGTCTATTGTGTTCTTTGTTGTGTTGATTTCCTGCAATTATTATTTGTTATATGTATAGGTGTAAATGTTTATATAATACTTGTGTAAACACCTGCAAAATAAGCAGAAATTTAGTTCATTTCAAAATTTTAAATTTCAATTATCCAGTTATAATTAAAATCATAATTCAACAAGTCATCTTTTAACAAATCTGACATTTTTTGACAATTGTATTCAGTAAGGTTATAACGCATGCGTTAAAGTATAAATTTTGTTCAGATACATTTTTCATATACGATATTTTCTATAAAGTGTAATCCACACATGATATATTCAAACCAGTGATAATTTCCCACTAAACCTGAACCCTATCCCCTAACAGAAATAAATAATAATTATCCCATATTAACATCACAAATTATATATATATATATATATATATATATATATAGCGTGGCCCACTTAAGCGGGATTGCTCCATAACTCCCTTACTATTACAAATACGAAAAAGTCTTATATAAAGTTATTTTATACCGTCGTTTAAGGTGTTACATAATTTTCTCCCTGCCGGGTGAATAGTTTGTTTTGATTTTTGTTTTTTTGTCGGTATTTAGTTCTTTTATGAGTGTTATAATTATGGGTCGATGTTTTGTTGTTTCAGGATGTTTATTACATCACATGGCCTCACCCTATCAAAAGCTTGTATTAAATCTACTAAACACATGTATGCGGGTATTCGAGTAATTTTTGTTTGAGGTATCTATTAAAACAAATTGGTGGGGGGGGGGTGATTCAGTGATTTTTTAAGTAAACAGCTGTAACTCCTAAACGACTGAACTGATTTTAATAAACTTGGTCTCGTTGGAAAGAGCATTTATTGTTCCATCAAATCCATCTTACCTGTAATATATCTAATTTTTAGTGATGCCGCTAGAGCGCGTTTTTTTGATGTAATATCAGAAAATTGCAAAATTCTCTAAAAAATTAAATGCAACAATATGACTTTTTTTCATAAAAATGAGATGAAATCATCCCTAAATAGGATAGTGCAAACCGCATCTCGATATGTTATTCATACCCTAAAATATCGAAAAAAGAAAATTTAGTTATAAAATTTGAAAAAGTCGATATTATATCGGTATTCATTCTTATTTATTTGTTTTTTTTTCAAAATTCAATGAAAAACTTCATAATTTTATAATTTTTAAATAATAAAAGTTTTCATAATTTCAAAAATTAAAAATAATATGATAATATTTATTTTTGAAAGGTATTATTCCAAATTTGCCAAATGCTTAGTTCATTAGGCATTAAGTAGGCATCAAGTTCCTATTTAATGCCTACTTAAATGCTGGAATTGTCTCCCACCGACCTCAATGCGTTGTTGGAGCCGCTCATGCGTGGACATTACAGCAGCTTCAACTTCTGCTCTTGACATGCTATGAATGGCCTCTCGAATTCGTACTTTCATATCGTCTCTCGTTGTTGGTGGAGTTTCGTAAACAATATCTTTTAACCGACCACATAGATAAAAGTCCAAATAGGTTAAGTCTGGGGATCGGGGTGGCCAAGGAAATAGACTTCCTCGTCCAATCCACCTCTGGTGATATATTAAATTTAAGTGATCTCGCACACTTATTCAAAAATGTGCTGGACAACCATCTAGTTGTACAAACATATTTCGCCGTAATTGCAAGGGCACATCTTCTAATAAAATAGGCAATTGGTTTACCGGAAAATCAAGAAGCTCGACACCATTTAGTGGTTCATTAACGAAATAGGGACCTGCAATAGTTCCGTCCAAGATACCACACTACACATTAACACTCCAACAACCTCGATGTTAGACCTCGTGCAACCAATGAAGATTGGTGTCAGACCAATAATGCATATTATGCAAATTAATCCGTCCAAAGAATTTCGGATAAAAATGCTCTATTTTTCCTAATCATGCCAACATCCAATGACGATAATATATCCGTCGGTCAAAGTGTTCCTCATGTAAGGCTTGATGTAAAACCATATGATATGGGTGTATTCCATGAATTTGAAATTACAAAGACACTGTGAAACATGTAAAGTAGTATTTTCAGTGACATAAGAACTTACCTATGATCCTTTCAAATGTTTTGAATAGTAGTTCGTGACATATCCAACGACAGTGCTCTCGTGCTAACGTGGAGATTCAATGACACGTATGCTAAGACAGTAACAATATTGTCTTCCATTCTTCTAGCAACTTTGGTCGAAATCTTCCAGTATTGCTCAAATTTTGCACTAAACGCGGAAAAATTATCGCATCGCGTAGATGGCGATCTGGATATCGAATTGAGTATACCCTCTTAGCTAATGCCGCATTTTGAAGACATTCAAAATATACCGCAATTATATCAACAGCTTCATCATTTGTAAAAGGCGTTGTAGGTAGTTTTAAGGACTTACTTGTTGAACAAACATAAATTACACTGTCTGTCAAATTTTAATATTTATTTACAATTTCATTATAGGTATTTGTTTTTTCTCAACGCCTACTACTAATATTCTGCACTTGCACATTCCATGCATTGATTATTATGCCCCTACATGTTTTTTTTTCAACTTTTGAAATTATTTAAAAATCATAAAACGAGCTCTACCGGCATCATTGAAAATTAGACATATTACAGGTAAGATGAATTTGATGGAGCAATAAGTACTCTTTCCAAAGGAACAAAGTTTATTAAAATCAGTTCAGTCGTTTAGGAGTTATGTTCTTTGTAGGCCATTTGTCACATGTCTAACCTACCACGTAACATAAATATATATGAATGAGTGAACTCAGTCAAACGGTCAAATCACCGTTGAGCACTTGAGATGGCGTGGACACACCACAACAGAACACAACACAACACAACACAACACAACACAACACAACACAACACAACACAACACAACACAACACAACACACACACACACACACACACGCACACGCACACGCACACGCACACGCACACACACACACAGACACACAGACACACAGACACACAGACACACAGACACACAGACACACAGACACACAGACACACAGACACACAGACACACAGACACACAGACACACAGACACACAGACACACAGACACACAGACACACAGACACACAGACACACAGACACACAGACACACAGACACAGACACAGACACACAGACACACAGACACACAGACACACAGACACACAGACACACAGACACAGACAGACACACAGACACACAGACACACAGACACACAGACACACAGACACAGACACACAGACACACAGACACACAGACGCAGACACAGACACACAGACACAGACAGACACACAGACACACAGACACACAGACACACAGACACACAGACACACAGACACACAGACACACAGACACACAGACACACAGACACACAGCACACATACACACAGACACACAGACACAGACACACAGACACACAGACACACAGACACACAGACATACAGACACACAGACAGACACACAGACACACAGACACACAGACACACAGACACACAGACACACAGACACACAGACACACAGACACACAGACACACAGACACACAGACACACAGACACACAGACACACAGACACAGACACACAGACACACAGGTACACAGGTACACAGGTACACAGGTACACAGGTACACAGACACACAGACACACAGACACACAGACACACAGACACACAGACACACAGACACACAGACACACAGACACACAGACACACAGACACACAGACACACAGACACACAGACACACAGACACACAGACACACAGACACACAGACACACAGACACACAGACACACAGACACACAGACACACAGACACACAGCACACATGCACACAGCACACAGACACAGACACACAGACACACAGACACACAGACACACAGACACACAGACACACAGACACACAGACACACAGACACACAGGTACACAGACACACAGGTACACAGACACAGACACACAGCACATAGACACAGACACACAGACACACATACACACAGACACACAGACACACAGACACACAGACACACAGACACACAGACACACAGACACACAGACACACAGACACACAGACACACAGACACACAGACACACAGACACACAGACACACAGACACACAGACACACAGATACACAGACACACAGACACACAGACACACAGACACACAGGCACACAGACACATAGACACACAGACACACAGACACACAGACACAGAGACACACAGACACACAGACACACATACACACAGACACACAGACACACATACACACAAACACAAGCACACGGACCCACGTGAACACGCGCAGACACGCACACATGCACACACATACGTACACACACGCGCACGTGCACGCGCGCACACATCCCTATACACATACGCACGCACGGATGGAAGGACGGACGCACGCACGCACGCACCCGCGCACGCACGCACGCACCCGCACACGCACACACATACACACAAACACACACACACACACACACACACACACACACACACACACACACACACACACACACACACACACACACACGCACACATACACACACACACGCGCGCGCAGACATTAAAAATGATGTAGATGTTTTTCAAATGACGAAAACGGGTAAATCCGTTTGAAAATTCTGCGCTGATTTTGTAGCGAAAGCAATACTTCACTAATGGCTTCGTGCACAGAAAAGTAAAAAGCTAATTACTGATACACAGACACACATACACACATGCACACAAACACAAGCACACAGACCCACGCGCAGACGCGCAGACACGCACACATGCACACACATACGTACACACACGCGCACGTACACGTCCCTATACACACACGCATGCACGGATGGAAGGACGGACGCACGCACACACGCACGCACGCACCCGCACACGCACACACACACACAAACACACACAAACATACACAAACACACACACACACACACACACACACACACACACACACACACACACACACACACACACACACACACACACACACACACACACACACACACACACACACACACACACACACACACACATACACACATACGCGCGCGCAGACATTAAAAATGATGTAGATGTTTTTCAAATGACGAACACGAGTAAATTCGATTGAAAATTCTGCACTGATTTTGTAGCGAAAGCAATACTTCACTAATGGCTTCGTACGCAGAAAAGTAAAAGCTAATTACTGGGATTGTGAGATATTTCTATTTAAAAAATTTTAATTATAATCTCTTGTAAAGGAATATAATATACGGGATGCATCCAATAGGTTTGGTGAGTACATGTCACAGTAAACTAATCGAAGGTATATTGTGATATTATTAATTACAATTACAATGCACTGTTCATTATACTTATAAAACTGGTAAAAATGACCTCTTTAGGGACGGGTTGCAGGACTACTGTCATACGCTCGTGGATTTCCAACGTTTGTGCTTATCGTGTTCTCCTTATAACAATCTTCAGACGAATCTACAGAAAGCAGTTTGCAGTCGAATGACGAGGATATGGTTGCAAATCGAAAGCTAATACATAACATTTTGGTTAGAATGGGCACAAACGGATAGTATATTGGGCAGGTGCGCCATTGTGCAGTAACGTCAATTATCCAGTTGGCCCCAATTTGTAGCATAGCTTGCCTAATTACTAATTATATATGATTTCTTAATTTGATATATATCTATCTATTATTAACATAATTTTCCTTCATCCAAATTAAAAATATCTAAATTTTGTTAATTTCATCTATCATACAATTATGAAAATTGATTATGCGTTCTTCCAATTTTGTACCTTTCACAGTTTTGCAATATCTAACAATATTTCCTGCTGTTTTTAAATTGTCCTTAGTATTCTTTTTAAACAATGGCAATAACGTATGAGCCATACGCTTAGCAATAGATTCTTCTACAAATTCATTTTCTCTGATCAAATCGTGCCTATTATATAAACATTTTAAAAAGGCTAAATGATCTGAGTCATCAGTTGAAATGAAATAGTTTTCATTGAGAAACGTTGATAGTTTAAGTTTCGAAATATTAGTTATTCGAACACACTCTAGGGCCAATTCGTCCATAAAATCGTTTGGTATTCCTCTGGGTAGTACCTGTAGCAATTAAAATATTTGGTGAAGGTAATATAATTCTTACACAAACCTGACTGATGCTTAAAAAAAGGATAATGTACCAAAATCGTTGACACATACTGTTCGTTTGATTGTTATTTTATTAAAATAAAAATTGTAAATACTGTTTTTGATAGTGATAAGGTATCTAACAGGTTATTCGGGTCAAGCAACATCTTCTATTGATAAATCCATTGTTAGTACGATATATTTTAATCGGGATTCGAAAGGGAATTATGCATCAACATAACCTCGAATATAAATATAAGATTCGTGAATTTACATAAATATTTATCTTCTTTCAGCTGTTCCAATTTTCTTTAGTTCCATTATCCAAATCAGATGTAATTTGAATCCCACGAAGTATACTGATCCAGTAGTGGTTGATATACAGCACAAGCTTGTACAGATATGATGCTTAAATATTTCTTTCCGTGAACAGTTTTAATTTTATTTATTATATAATTAAATATAATTATTTGATTTAAAGTTATTGCATAATTAAATACAATAATTCATCTGCATACACATTTTCTTTAATCGAAATATTTTTAATTTTATTTCTATTGAAATAATAACACCATGTTAACTTTGTTAAAATAATTTTATATTAAAAGAAATAATTGAAAATATGATTTAATTTCGATTGTTTAACAATAACACATCACTCGTACAAATAATTCACGTTAACCTTACTTATTATGTATTTCAAAAATTTCTATTGTTTTGGTATCTGAATTATTTTAGGTTATACGAAACACACGATCAATCCTAAATCTGAACCGATGTACACATCGAGTAACAAGCTTCCAGCTTGAAGGATTGATACACACTGTTTGAAAAATACAACAAAGTCATATCATTTCTTTTCCTAACAACCAATTTGATTGGAACAATTTTTCTTTACAAACATAACAGACCTTAATTCTGATTGAATAATTACATTTCTGAAATTTGGAAATTATTACTTGTACACATAACGTTTTTATATGAGGCACATCTTAAAAACATGATTATTTTTAAAATCTACACAAAATTTCCTTTCCACCGATACCTCATATGCCCTATTTACTTTTAAAATACTTAATTCAATTAAATTTCAATAATTATGCAATTTTACATAAGCAAATTTTCTTATATCTAAATTATCTTACTTTCTACAGGAAAACTATAAACAGAAATGGATTCTATGACCCAAAAAACATAAGGATCAGTCTCTAACACAATTATTAGATTGAAAATTTCCATCTCAACCTCTGTTTACAATGTTATTTTCAGTTGCAATACTTTCTCTTTGCACTAACATGTAAGCTGTTTTCATAATAATTGTTTAATTTCACATTTTACACTTGTAACTTCTATGAATCTCTTCTAATTTCATCTTTTATTTTACAATTTAGCATACACTTCACTTCACCTACAGTAACTGATACAAATTATCTTATTTTAATTTCAGAATAGAAGCAGATGATGCTAACAGAATAGGATTTCCTTACTCAAATGCATATCATGAATTTTATTGAAGCAATTACATATTCCAACACTTCCGAAGATGATCGGAAACTACTAACATGAATAATTCTATTGTACAGCCCTGATTAAAATGTAATACATGTGAAACTTGAACTAAATAACTAACAACATACCGTATAATTACATATGTGCTTAGTTTTATGTTACGTTGAACTTATGCAGCTCGCGGTTTACATATATGTTTAATCAATTCCCTCGTAATGACTCTATGTTTAATGTACCTTTTATTTTGAGCTCATTTCTATATTACTATGACATTTATCATTGTAAATATCATCTCAATATATACAGGGTGAGTCACGACAGACGCGACAGAGTTGTTTTATGAGAAAACTAAATGTTTTTTTATTTTTGTTGCAAGGACATTGTGTAGGTGCATTAAGATTACATTTTTTTTTAAATTCAAATATACAGGGTGCTTCAAAAAAGAGTGGCATATCAAAGTTATGTTTTTTAAAATGGAATGCCCTATATTTTATCACATTTTGAATTAATTATGAAAAATGAGATAGACCTTCGTTAGAGTTCCCTATACCTAAATACAGAGCGTTTTGATTTATTTTGATTTTTCTTAAATTGCAACGTTTTGGAAAAAAATTAATTGTTAGTAAACGAAACTAATTTTGTCAAAACTGCTTCAGTATCTCGAAAATAGACTGTTTCGTTAATTTATTTGACAATTTAATGGCGAAAAATCCTATACTGAGTGTTTAGATTTTTCGGTTGTTTTATTAATACATTCAAACTGTAATATCTTCCTTATCTTAAATATAAATAGAAAATTCTGGAGACACTTGATTGACTAATGCCTGTTTCTCTCGCAATTATTCTAGTACTGGTATTTGGATTATTAACCACGGGACCTAATACCGAAAACTCGTTATTTTCGTTATTGGTAACCACTTTTGTTTTTTCCTGTTTTGGATAAATAACACTTCCTGTCCCACGAAACATTTGCAACAATATCTCTAGTACTTTGTTATTTGGATGAATGCTGTTGAGGTACTTTGCTGCGTAGACTCTTGAAGCCAATAAACAATTTCCACAACATTCACCAATAGTATCATTTTTTTCCTGCTTCGAATAAACCATTTTAACTTAAAATAATTATTTGCAATTTAAGAAAATAAAAATAAATCAAAACACTAACGAAATTCTATCTTATTTTTCATCATTAATTCACAAATATGATGAAATATAGGTAACTCCATTTAAAGAAACAGACTTTTTTAAGTACCCTGTATATTTGAAATTATTTTTAAAATGTAGCCTTAATGAAGCTTCACAATGTCCCTGCAACAACAGTCAACAAATATATCTAGTTTCTCATAAAACTCCATCGCGTCAGTCGTGACTCACCCTATATATATATATATATATATATATATATATATATATATATATATATATATATATATATATATAATATATGGTGTTTAAAAAAGATGCGGCAATAATAAAGGGGGTGCTTGCCCAGGTAATTTTATACAATAAAGTTCCTATAAACATAGGTCCGCAACGCTTCGTTACCGATCTACAGCGTGTTGAAGTTTAATTTAAAAAATTAGATTTTTCCAAAACGGCTTGAGATATCATAATGAAATTTTACGTGTGTCAATAGCTGTGGGAGACGCATACTTTGCAATACAACACGATGTTTTAGTCGTACCATTGGCGCGCGTATTGGCACGTCACAGGCTATTTTTCAAGCAAAAAGTAGGATGCCGCTGATTTCTCTAAAAATAAAAAATATTTTTTACTTCTTTGTTCAATTGTGAAGAAAAAAGCTCTCTTGACTTTTTATCGTACGACGTACCGTTTTTGAGCAATCACCCTCTTTAATAGTGCCGCATCTTTTTTAAACACCCTGTATATGTGGTGGGTGTCTACTGCGTGGACGGCGGATGGCTCCTTAACTATTGTCTCTAATAGTTAAGGAGCCATCCGCAAATTAGGTTTTGACGTCTGTCAAAACTAAATTTTGTGTAGTAATACACGATCATCAGACCTACATTCTAAAAATATTTAGGTATATACAGGGTGATTGACAAAAATATGCCAACCCAAACCTGTGTTTTTTTAATGAAACACTCTGTATATTTTTGCATTTTTGGATTCACTGTTACATTTAGAATAAAAGTATAGAAATTTGTATCTGTATCACTAACCGTTCTGCAGATATCGTCACTTTAGTACCAAAATTGAGTTGACTTTGGAACCACCATGCGAGCGTGGGCACCGCGATTTTGTAAATCTGTTTATACCACCGACTATTAATAATAGTCTACTAACGAACAAACCAGGGAATTTTTCGAAAACGTAAAACTATACAGAATGATGAGATAGCTCAAGCAGCGTGATAAGAACAGTTTTCGTATTTTTCGTCAAGAAAAGTGGTTTTTTCGGTTTGCCTCGACGCGTGTGCCTTTTCTTATTATTACCATTATTATCATCGCAAGACGAAAATCCCAAGAAGACCACTGGCCGGTGAAGTTTACTATTACAACGTATGGGGGTGAGTCTTCAAATCTTTATAACGTGTATACCGTTTCGGAAGTAACTAATCACTTCAATTTCTATGAAATTTTCAAAACGGTGTTGTTTGCAAAATAAATAGTTAAATATAGTCCACTTCAATTTCTTTCTCTGCAGCGACAATCATCACTATTCAGATACTAATCCACACATCTTAAGAGTTGCTGATCACCAGCATCGGTGGTCAGTTAATGTGTGGGGTGGTATAATCAATTCTAATGTGGTTGGTCCTTTTTTACTTGATGGGAGTCTTATGGGAGAAAGATATCTACAGTTTTTGGAAGATGATTTACCCGAGCTTTTGGAAAATATCGACGTAGATAATATTCGTACGATGTGGTTTCAACTGGATTGCGCCCCTCCACACTATGCAATAAATAGAAATTATCTGATGAGGTGGATAGGACGAGGTGGTGTGCAAAACTGACTAGCCAGGTCATCGGATCTTACGGCCCTTGATTTCTTCCTTTGGGATTACGTTAAAGAAAAAGTTTAGCAACATCCTCCCACAACAAGCGAAGATATGAAAAATAGAATCAGAGCTGCGTTTCAATCCATTTCGCCTATAATGTTGTTGTAAGTGAATCTTTCGTTTACTGAGCGAATTGCAAAGTGTTTAGCTAGGCGTGGTCAGCATTTTGAACATTTAATTTTAATTTATGGTTTTATTCGTGTATGTTTTCTTGTTCAACTTATTTTTAGGTGTCGAGAATTATTTTATTGTTTAGTTATTAATTAAGTTTTCCTATCAGTTACAAGATTTATTTACCATTCCTTTTTCCTTATTTGCTCTGGATTTTGTTTTATTTGTTCTTCTGTATGTCAATATTTTCAAATAAAGCGTCAATATCTCAAGAAGGGTCCGTCTTATGGCTCTGAAACCTACTATCAATTAATGTCTACTTTTCACGGGAATCGAAATGTGAAAAAATATACAGGGTGTTGCATTTGAAAAATTGAGAAAAATTACATTTCGCTAATCCGTATAGTTTTACATGTTTTCGAAAAATTTTCCAGTTTGTTTGTTAGTAGACTATTATTAATAGTCGGTTGTATAAACAGATGTACAAAATCGTGGTGACAACGCTCGCATCGTGGTTTCAAAGTTAACTCAATTTTGGTACTAAAGTTACTATATCTGCAGAACGGTTAGTGATGCAGATACAAATTTCTATACTTTTATTCTATATGTAACAGTGAATCCAAAAATGCAAAAATATTAACAAAACACAGGTTTGGGTTGGCATATTTTTGTCAATCACCCTGTATGTGCCTAAATGTTTTTAGAATGTAGGTCCAGGTGTATTACCACACCAAAATTGGTTTTGATATATCTAATAATTAAGGAGAAATCCTCCGTCCACGCAGTAGACACCTACCCGGTATATATATATATATATATATATATATATATATATATATATATATATATACTGTGTTCCAAATTGGTGCTGCATATATGGCTATCTCTATTATTATAAGAGCTGCAAAATCAGTCAAATGGACAATGTTTCTCAAGATTCTATTACCATTCCAGAAGTGCTATTACATTTGATCATTTGTTTTTGGTTTTTGAAGGAATCGCGGGAAACCAAAATGGTACATTTTTGACAGACAGTAGCTCCGTTATTAGAGAACATGCGGTATTTTGGTTTAAACAGTCTACGGGTACTTTTTTAAAAAATAAAACAAAAGAATATCTTTTTTATTATGGACGCCATATTTGATTATTAATGCATTCAATAACATTTTCTTTCCTTTTTTTAAAAATGTATCACAACATGGTGTTTTCTTTTCAATGAATACTGAAATAAGAAAATCATCTTAGTTACTGGTAAAACGCAAAAAATTGTTAATTTAGTTAGGCCATGGTTCACTATAACGTTCGTTTTTTGACGTTCACTAATTAATACCTCCCTCAATAGGCAACTGAATGCTTCACTAACTATGAAAAGCTAGACAATTAGTTTATTGAACGAATGAGAAAACAGACTTTTGCGATCATTTACAATAAAAGCTAATACAAATAAATCATAGCTGTCTAATTTAAAAGAATTGTTCTATGTGGCCACCACCTTGATCAAAATGACTTTGCAGAGAGTTTATTGCCCTCATTAATGTGTTTCGATTCACAGAATGCATAGCGTTTTGGACTCTTTCTTCTAAAATTGCAATATTTTCTGGAGCTTCAAATGCGAAAGTTTCGTTCTTAATGCGTCCCTATAAAAACAAGCGAAGGGGATTTATGTCAGGGGATCTAGCAGGCCACAAAAAGTTGCCATTATTCGCAATTAATCTATTGGGAAAGTTT
Organism: Vesta saturnalis; assembly: GCA_036346205.1. Classification (NCBI taxonomy): domain Eukaryota; kingdom Metazoa; phylum Arthropoda; class Insecta; order Coleoptera; family Lampyridae; genus Vesta; species Vesta saturnalis. The sequence goes on along the minus strand of JARFJB010001008.1, from coordinate 807,752 downwards.
TGTTCTAAATAATTATTTAGGACGGCTGAATTATGAGCCGGACAACCATCGTGCATAAATCAAATTTGACCCAAGTTGCCCACAGCTGCCCTTACAGCTGGCATTATTTGCTATTATAAGAGTTCAAGATATCTTGTTGCGTTTCAATTGCAATTAAAAATGAATGGCCCAATTAATTGATTTCCTGAAAGTAATTATTTCTAAAATTTCATTTGAATTTCATTTTATATCTACCTATTATACCACACCAAACGTTAAATTCAAATTTTGTTTGAAATCGTCTTTGTGAAGTGAGTTGTGGGTTTTGTATAGCCCAGTGATGGGTACTACGCCTGTTAAAAGCTCCGCAATTGGTAAATTGAGTTTCATCAGTCCATAATATATTCATTGGGATTTTCCCGCATACTTTGGATGTACTATTCACAAAATCTTACTCTACGTGGAAAATCATTTGCCGATAAACCTTTTACTATCCTAGACTTGTATGGATGGTATTTATTGGCGTCAGGTACTCGATCTGTTTCATTACCAATTTTTTTAACCGATGCTGTGGGGTTATTGTTAGTGTATTGTAACACAAGATTATTTATTTCCTCATTCCCAACAGCATATTTCTGGGTTTTACCAAACCTCCATAATTCAGCAAATTCAATAACAGATTCCCAAAATGTCTTGAGTTTGGTTGATGTCGTTCAGGAAATTTATTTTCATAAATTTCAGCAACCGATGCAGCGTTTCTGTAGGCTTCAAAGTAGGTTTCTAACAAATCAATTTTTTCTTCATTTGTATAATTAAGAACCATGTCTAATGGTTGGGAATCAAAAACTGGAACGTTATAGTGAACCATGGCCTAACTAGATTAACAATTTTTTCGTGATTTACAGGTAACTAATATTTTTTTTCTTATTTCAGTATTCATTTAAAAGAAATTACCATGTTGCTATAAATTCTTGAAAAGAGGAAAAAAATGCTATTTAATAATCCAATATGGCGTCCATAAGAAAAAAGAAATTTATAGCTATTATTTCGAAATCTGAAAAAGATATTCTTTCGTTTTTTTTTATGATTGTGGACCTGAACAGGCTAAATTAGGCCTATCGTGCTAAAGCACTCAGGAACACTTAGGAGGATGGATAGAGGGATAATGAATTACCAATAGATGCCTATGAAGAGCTACCTTAAATTTTCTCATATCATAAATGAGAGGAAAACAGGAACCAGGGAGATCATTCCAGAGTTTAGAAGCCGTGTAGAAAAATGTGGGTTGCGCCCGTTTGGTACGACAAGTGGAGATTTGTACTGCATACTGATGATGTGAATAAGCGAACCGAGTGTTTCTAGCAAACATAGCCCGAGATGGCGTCAAATAATATAATTCAACAGCACAATAACCGTTGTAATAACGATAATACAAAGAAAGAACTGGAACCATCCTTTTATGCTCAAGGGGCTGTATGTGAGAAGTTAAGGACGGGTCATTTATAAGCCTAATCGCTCTCTTTTGAATACGATCAATGATTTCGGGAGCGTACTGGGGAGCACTAACCCAGAGATGAGACTTATATTCCAGATGAGGCCGAATATGGGTCTTATACAGCAGAAGGAGTTGTCGAGATGTAAAGTACTGCTTAGATCTGTACAAAAAGCCTATTTTACGAGCAGCTGTTTTGGTAGCTGACAGAAGATGGTCAACCCATGAGAGATTTGAAGATACAGTCATACCCAACAGAGTAATAGAGTCTGAAAACTGAGCCATTCATACTTACAACAGGAAATAATCGATCTTTTTTGGCGGACATAAGACAACACTGAGTTTTGTTATTGCTTCTCTATTCGAGAATACGTTGAATATCTTTGTTGATTGAATTTGTCATTCCAGCTTTAATTTCTTGGTTTGACATAAAGGGTGGATTATCACTATGAGTAGACTGAGATCAACTACAGTGAAGAGTGCTATCGTCAGCAAAGCAATGGATGGGGTTAGTTGTTGAAGAAATAAGGTCATTTATGTACAGCAGAAAAAGTGTAGGCGCTATAACGGATCCCTGTGGTACGCCCGCGTTAATGCTAACTTCTTTTGAAAAAAGCCATCAATCACGACACGTATTCGTCTTTTATCAAGGAAACTAGACACCCAGTTGATGATCGTATCATTTAACCCAAACGAGGTGAGTTTGGAAAGTATACACTTATGCCAAACTTGGTTAAATGCCTTTGAGATATCTAAAGCGACTACAACTGTTTCATCGGACTGCTCCACTGTATTGCTCCATACTTGGGTCACATATAAAAGAAGATCGCCTGTTGAATGACTTTGCTTAAACCTACATTAGTGGTCACTAAGGAGTTTGTTAGTTTCAAAGAACGTGAGCAGTTGCTGATTGATGGCTTTTTCCATGATTTTAGACAAAATGGAAGTGATGGCAATTGGTCGGTACTTTGAGGGACCGGACTTATCACCTTTTTGGGAATAGGCTGAACATTTTCTAACTTCCATAATGAACCCAGAAGACATAGAGATCGTATAGAGCTTAAATAGGACTGGTACTAGTTCGGCGGAACATTTCTTTAAGACAATAGCTGGGATACCGTCTGGGCCAGTCGTCTTATTGAGATCAAGCCTAATGATGATAGATTCCAAGAGCTTGTACCGAAAATGAATTGTTTTCATAGGGCATGAAGAAGACTTGACTAGGGGCACATCTTTTCCAGAATCATTGAGACACGAGTTTGATGCAAACAAATTCTCAAAAACATTGGCTTTGTCTACAGAATCAGCAACTACTATAGACGTCAGGGGGGAAATGAAGATGTTCCAAAGTTTTTTCTAATAGCTGAAGACCAAAATTTTATTGTAAAGTTCTTAAAAATGTACCTGTAGAATGTTTAAACCAAAATACCGTATGTTCTCTAATAACCGAGCTACGGGGGTCTGTCAAAAATGCAAATGGTTCCCCGCGATTTCTTCAAAAACCAAAAACAATTGATAAAATCTAATAGGACTTCTGGAATGGTAATAGAATCCTGAGAAGAATTGTCTATTTGACCGATTTTGCAACTCTTATAACAAAGATAGCCATACATACAGCACCAATTTGGGACATAGCGTATATTTTTGGATGGTTTGGTAATACCCCATACCTGTAAATTATATTAAGTATATCTATTATCGAATGAGAAAAGATTTCCCTTACTATATACACATATACAGGGTGTCATTAGTACGCCGTCGGAAGATCTTGGTTTTATTATTAAAAATTAAAAAAATGTTATAGCGCCAATCTATATCAGACTTAGATGTGCATCGAATAAAAATAGTTTCATCGCTATAGGGTGTTCCATAATTGCAGGACCGGACTCAGCTTTGTTTTGTTAAATGAAACCCTATATTTACTTAATTTTATTATTATTTGTCTTGTTGAATGCTAAAAAACCGTACTTCGTTTTTAAATTTATTTTGTGGCGTTGCCAAGTTAAAGCATTTTTTCTTTAAAAAAGTGAAAATTTATACCTTTACTTAAATTGTTCTGAAGACTTTTATAGTAAACGGGAAATCATAGAAAATTTTATTTCACACATGGAAATGTTTACATCAAATAAAGTGTAATTTATAATAAGTGGTTTCTGTGTGAAACAGACTTTAGTCGAATCTGCACAATAACGCATGCGTTGCGTTCTAACTGACTTAATTAAATGCAGCCTGTCAAAAATTTCAATAAATGATCTACAATATGTGAGTACAATTACGTTTTGTTCAAAATAAAATTATAATGTTGATAATTACACCGGCTCATTTACTTTACAGATATTTATAACATGTTGTCGCACAAACATTTATACATAATCAACAAAACTAAAAATACGGGATACCAAAAGAATAATCAATGCAATAATGGGTTATGACAGTAAAATTTCACTCACATGTGTTGCCGCACTTTCCAAAGGATGTTTTCATTAGGCTTGTTTCATATTAAAATATTGGACGTAGACTTCTTCCAATGTAATAATGACACTGCTTTGCTGTTCACAATGGTGCTGCTTAATTTTCCATAATTCATCCAAATCCAAATTACTGCTGAACGACTCTTCCTCATGGTAAATATGATGTAACGTAATATTGCTCATATATTTTTCGATAAGCACTTTATTTTAAATTGTATGTTTAAATGTTGGTTTAAATATTTACTAAATCTTTCGGATTTAAAATTATATTTTATTATCATGTAAATTTTAATTGAATGCACTTTTATTTTAGATGCCGTTATGGAATTTAGTTTATTTAATGCTCTGTGTCACTTTCAAGAAAAATAAGCATCAAATCCAAAATAATTGCATGAATTTATTAACAAAAAAAAAACACATCATCCGATGTTTGAACACGAATTCAAATTTGAAACAATTATATTATAATCAACACTTATAATCGGTAACCTAATTTTAAAATTTTGTTATAGGTTAAAACAATTAAAAGTTATTATTAATTTTATTAAATACATAAATAAAAAGTTTATCTCGAGTAGGATTCGAATCTACGACCTGTACTTTGCTAGAGTACCGCGCTAACCAACTGCGCCATCAAGGTTCAAGCCCCAATCGATGCAAATTTTGTCTTTATAATAAGTTAAAAACAATTGTTTCTGAAATCTCGATTCTACGTTGATCGCGTTTCAAAAACCGAAAATGTAAACGAAACTTGTAACTTACTCGTTAAACACCAGCACTATTAACATTATGACTGATTAGTCACAAAAAAAAACAAAAAACACAGAGAGCGAGAAATCAGAAGCAATTCCTTTTATACTTTTCACTTGGATACCAAATTGTCAACTTTTTTTCTACATTACACACAAAAAATCCAAGCATCTGGTTGGTCTAAACAAAATTGTTAACTTAACTAAAATACAAAATATGCTATAACTTTTTTATAGCAAGTCGGATTTGCTTTTTGAATACAGATTTGGAATTAGAGCAAGATTCCGCATAAAAAGACACCCCATAAACCCTATTTCGCTTCAAATCTTCGCATTTTGATAATTTAAAATCTAAATTTACCTATATCTAACAAAATCTATATTCTACACCTAAACTAATTACATATTCGAAATCTACATGAAAAACTATATCAGAATACGTTTATTTCAAATCATTTAACTTAATTTTAACAGAAATTCCAATTTCATATTTAAATTTTAGGTAGTTAACCCAACTTTTCTAAATTTTAAGTTCATATTACTTGTATATTGTAAATTTCTTTATGAAAACGAGACAAACCTACTAATATGTGCTATTATAATTTATTTTAAACTTAATTTATCCTAAAAACACTAAAATTTGCAAAATTTTTAAATATAGCACTTAACCTAACTTAATGTATTTTTATTTGTACTTGCGTTTAAAACGTCTAAATCACTTGAAATGTTAATTTATCATGTTCTCATAACTGTCTTTAACACAAATACTGTTTACTTTTAGTCCATAGTTCATAACGTTGTCATATCAGAAATTCATATTGTTTAACACATTTATGTAAATTTTGTACATAAAATGTAATTTTATATTAAATATCACATTGTGGAAATGTTGTTCAAGTTCTTATCAATGTTTCTACATAACTACCACTTCTCCTGCACTTATTATACTCTTTGTCTGTGAAATATAAATATACAGTGTTCGCACCAAAACCCTTTTTTAAAGTTTATATAGTTCCTGCATTGTACCTATATCTACATGCTCTATATATTAGAATTAACCTACATCATGTGATTAATACCTGTAAAGTGTTTAAACTGTTCAAATATATTGATTAAACTCTAAAATTTCTGAAATATGTTCACCAAAACTAATTGTACCCACAAATATCAATCGTTTTGACCTTCCTGACACTCTGCTGGTATAGCTCAATAGCTTTTATGAATAAAACAAACTCGTGTACATCCCACAAAGCCTGTTTTGTTAAATCAAAATCATATTTTCCCTCTCGTATACTAATTTTCTTTTTAAAATGAACTGTACACATTCTCTAATCTATTTAAATTTAAACACTACAAAGAATATAAGCTTGACAATTCTAGCCCCTGTACTATGCTTACTTCTAACCATCTCTCTCTCTCTCTCTCTCTCTCTATATATATATATATATATATATATATATATATATATATATATATATATATATATATATATATATTATATATATTAAATTCCTGCCAAAATGTCAAACTAGCGTTTTCTCATTATTAGTTTGCTACAAAATTAATGTCAATAAGTGAATAATGTTCGTGCCTTAAAAAAATGGAAAATTTTACAAATGCGGAAATGGCAGATATGCATTTTGCCTATGGCCGAAGTAATGGAAATGGTCTGCAAGCTCGACGACTTTATGGTGAGCTGTATCCAGAACGTAGGATACCTCATCACGCAATATTTGCTCGTCTTCACCAACGTTTACGCGAAAATGGTACATTTATGAAAGGAACTGTGGACGCCCTCGAGAACTGTGCAACAGGAAGGAGCAGTTCTCGATGTAGATTCGGAGTCGCCTGAAAAAAGTACTCGAAAAATTAGGCAACTTCACCGTATTTAAAATTCTGAAGGAGCACCAATTGTATCCGTTTCTAGAGTTCGTACCGTGTCGAGTTTTTTGCCAATGGATTCTCAATGTAACCGCTCAAAATCCTAATTTTCTAAATGGCGTTTTGTTTACCGACGAGGCACGTTTTTGCAGAGATTCTATACGAAATTTTCATAACAATCACTTATGGGCTGATGAAAATGCAGATGAAATCTTTCAAGTTAATTTTCAACATCAATTTTGAGTATTTAATCATCATTTAATTGGTCCATATTTTCTCTCATTACGATTAAATGGCGTATTTTGCTTAAAAAATCAGGGACAAACTAAAATAAAAGACATTTACTAAATCCATAAAGGAGACTGAAAATTTAAGAATGTCACGGCGAGTGTTAATTAGGGGTGGTAATTTTCTTTCAATATGATGCTGACCAACAACGAAAATGTCGTTTACCTGAGGTCATACAAAACTATCATGTTTGCCCTGTCTTCAAAATTTAACAGTTAATTCGTTCTTAAACTCATTCATTTGCTTTGCTTGTCCTATACAGTATTTTATATTTTTTTAAACAAAGTTTAACCAGTATAAAATCTCCTAATTCAATCTCTTCGTCCAGGAGGTACCTTTCCATTTGCTCTTCTTCTTTTTTCGCTTCCAAGTTTCATAAATTACTCTCAAAGTCTTCATCTGGTTCAACATGGTAACTGATGTCGGATTCGCATTCTTGGCGGTTTTTGTTCTGATTTTTATTTCTTGCACATTTTTTTTTCTTGAAGAGTTTGTACAAAACCTGGGCATGTTATCACTGCTCCACTCGATGTGTCTCTTCTAGCCGACGCTGACTTAAGTCGTACAATTTGAAGTAAAAGCTCTTCAAAATTTATGTAAGGAGTTTATTCAGGAACGACATTAATAGGGCATCAGGTAGGGCAGGCACAGTATTATCATTGGTGTATGGTAAGGGGGCTCTTATGGCTGCTTGGTCCAGGCAGCCACAGCGTTATTAGCATTGCCGTTTGTTGAGGATGTATGATTATTATGTTCAGGTTGTAAATATGGCTTAAAACCGCCAGGTATAATAATAATATGTTTATGGTATATATAATATATGTGTAAATGTAAAAAAATGGTGTAAATGTTTTAAACCATTCTCTATACAAGTTGTTACAATAACTAAAAATACATACCATTCATTACAAGATAATGCCGTTGGCTCAGTAGGTAGATTAAATAGGGCTTTGTTCATGTTTTTTGATTTGCTTAATTACCACAAATTCCTGCTTAGTTATTCCCACTTAACATCAATATAGAAACTTCTAGGTAACAATAATAAAAATGATCTGGGACGCCAAGTTATTTTTTTGATTATGCTCGGAATAACTAAACCGAGGATACAATAAAAAATTCACCAAAATGTCAAAATAAAAAATATACAAACTATGTTTATTAAGTGAAAATGTAAACTTTCACCATTAACACTCATAATAAAATACTTATCTTTTTTTGGGATTTTTTTTTTTTTGAATTTTTCAAATTTGACAAAATTGTTTACTACATCTTTAACAATTTTTAACAAACATTACTACTGACGAAGATAACTGTAAGTGTTATCGAAACGTTTAGATTGTATAATTTAAAGTACACCATTAAAAAATCCCAAAAAAGATAAGTATTTTATTATGTTTATTAAGCATTTAAATTTGGTATTATATAAAATAAATCTTAAAAATAGCCTTATACTAAGAAATCATTAGAGTATAAATACCTGTTTTGATTTATGTACAACTTTTTGAGAACCTCTGGTATTAAAAGGAATGCGGAAATGCAAACCAAAGATGATGTAATCTTTGTACAAATGTTGCGCAATTTGCCATATTTTCAATGCTGTACGTTGTAAACCATACCAAAGTTGAATTTACTTCTTACAGATTATTCATTGAAATTTGAACAATCCAGTATTTATTGCATTCTCTTGAAAGTTCAAGTAAAAAGGTGTGATCTAAATTTAGATCTAGCAAAGTATAAGTACAAGCGTACATAAAAGTAGAATTAAACGTGTAGTTAAAATGTAATTAAAATAGAATTAAATGTGCAATTAAAAGTGCATGCAAAGAGCAAATGTTTCAGATTTTAATATAATACGAGTTAAAAGTGTCTTACCATTAAATCAATGGCACTTTTCACAAAATTTAGGTGGAAACCAAAAATGGCTTCCTGATCAAAACAAAATACATTAAGCAATGCTAAAAAGGACGCTAATTCTATAAGTTGATGTCGCGTTGCGCGAGAAATATGTGCAGAAATTTAATTCCACGATATGGAAGTATAAACCTATAAGAAAATATACTACTTAAGTTACACCAAAATGCAAATTAAGTTGCCTACCACAACTTATAAATCATTAATAACGAAAAACCCCTTTTTCTTATATTTTACAACTAAATGTACGAAGAACGTAAAAGTTTCGTTACAAGGTACATTATTCTCACCTTCATCATCTACTGCAACACCGATATTTGTTTCGAGTTCGATGAAAGTGCTCAGTTTTTCTTTGTATTTAACAAGATCATGCGGTGTAAAAATGTTTTCAATCTTCTGAGGGTTTACTGGGTCCAAAATCCCAGTGGATTGGAATCCTTTTTTTCAATATTTTCCCATTTCTGTAAAACATAGTTTTTTCTTTGCCATTCTATCAAGTAACGGTTGTAACTGTTCGTTAGGGACCGAAAAGCAACTTTGTCAAGGGGCTGCAAGTTGTCAGTAGTGTGAGCCGGCAATCGAATAATGCAAATTTTATTTGACCAATTCCTTTGGTTCTCCGATATAGGGTGGCTCCAGTCTCTCCAAGAACTTTTACCTTGGAAGGATCGTGTGGAAATCCTGTCTCATCCACATTGAATATCAAATGAGGTTTATTAGCCAATTATTCGTACGGATTTCGTTTGATAACATGTCGTAAAACGGGAAAACAGTATTAGGGATAAACTGCTTAAATCTAACGCTATGCTGAGTTTCTGGCATCTTAAGAGATATTGAATGACGTTCTCGAAAAGATAAAAGCCAATCAGTGCCTGGATTATTGTCCTTAAATGGCGTTTTAATCTTGTTCAAACTTACTTACGTCTGCATTGTATTCAAAAAATCTACTTTCGTGAGCCCAAACCACCATTTTCCTATAGCTTTTATTGAACTGACAATGTCTTTCTCCATGTCTTCATATAATGCTGTCTTTCTTGCAGCTTTGAAGCCAGCTGCTTGCTTTCGATTTTTGTACGATTTTAAATGTATTTCAAATGCACTTCTAGGAGTATTAAATGTGTTCGCTGCATCTTTCTAGGATAATCTAAACTCTTTTACAGCTCTTACCGAATGGTTCATGTTGTTCTGTGTAAGTTTTGGTACGATTGTTCCTTTTTGATAAACTCGTACAATTATTAAGGACCTTGCAAAGAATTTAATAATATTAACCTAACAATTTAATGAAGCCGGTAGGTGTGTTGTAATATCTTCGAGTCGCAGCCTATCGCGTTTCCGCGAAGGGCTTTCAACATATCGGCGTGGTTATGTGCTTTGCCTAGGGTTTTAATTACGTCGGGGTCGTACTTAAAGCTTGTAATTCCAGTTGAACTTGACGGAGTGTAAGTTAATGTCGTCGGTGGTTTATTTAGGTTTTCTTGTGAGGTTTGGGCGACGGAATAGTATAATCTGTATTTTGTTAGTGTCGATAGTAATTCTCCATTTGTTTACCCATTTGGAAAATTGTTGAAGTTGTGGATATAGTACGGTTGGGTGTGAATACTACTGGCTATCGGGGATAAGGTTGTTGGATTCGAAGTGGTCTCTTAGGCTACGGGATAGGATAGTTTTAAAGCATTTCCGACTGAGGAGGGCTATAGGTATGTAGCAGGAAGGAGAGGGGAATGGAATGCGACACGTGTTACCGACCAAGCGGTAAACATTCGTTCATCCAGGAACTCTGTTGCTACTTTGTTAATAATCTTCGTAATAAGCTCGCGCTTTCTAGAAAAATGGTCAGAAGAGGAATTTGTCCATGTAGAGGAAGGGCTCTATACCTGGTAAGTCGGAATCGGGTGCAGTAGATTGGGTGTCGAATAGTTGGATAGAAGCGACTTTTGCTTTATCTCGCAGCCAAAGCTGAAAGTACGGTGAGACCCGCCGGAATTGTTACACTTTGGTGTGGAAAGCGATTTACAATCCTGGGACGCGTGGCTACCGCTACAGAAAGGCTCACTTGGGTGCAGGTGGAACAGTACTTCGGGATAGGTTTAGGAATGTGTGTAGGTTCACAGGTATAATACCTGTTGTCGAGGATAGATTGGGATGTGGTAATGACACGAACAAAGGAAGTAAGTCGATTTGGGGTTTTGTAGACATCTGGATGGCGTAGGTAACGCTGGGTAGGTGTGTGGACTGGATTACCTCTTCGTTCGATATGTCTTAGTCAATCCCTTGGATGGCAATAAAAGGAAGTAGGTTTAGGTTTCTGCGTGGATGGACTAGGTCCGGAGAGTTAGGTGAGGGCAACAGACGAGATTCCGAACAGGTTTTAGAGTTTAGTTTGGGTTTCGGGATTAGGTAATTACAAGGGCGGTGTGATTAAAGTTAAACTTCAACTCGGATGTAGAAAGGTTGACGGTGCCTAAACTTGATATTGCGTATGTAACATCAAGACTTGAATAAGGTGCTAGAAGAAGAGGAAGTTGATGTAGAGGATGTTATTGAGGTGGTGAATGATCGGGTTGTTGCATAAGTACGGATGAAGTGGTAGGTGTCGTCCGTCGTGTGGTTACTACAGCGTATGTCATTGGTGTCTGCAGCGTCGGTAAAATATAAGCTTGTGGTCATGTGGGGTCGTCAAGTCTGGTTTGAGTGAGAAAAAAACGGGTTTATCATCTTTGATCATGGTTGTTAATAGGTTATCGTGTAGTTTGATGTCAGAAATGAAAAAGCGGACTCTCAACGGGGTGCAGCTTCATGCTACACGGGTTAAGGCTTGGACGTTGAGAGTGTGAGTGTTTTGTTAAAAAGTTCAATAAACAACGCAGTACTTTAATATATTTTATTTATGATACTTATATACCTTCCTTCTTGTAGTACTTGTTGGGATCCTCTTACTGGTGTTGTCCTGTTCTGGCGTGGGTGCGGTGGTATTCTATTTAGCGGTGTCTATTCTGGAGCGTGCCCTGTGGTGTTGTATTTGATCTTTAATGTTACATTAAAATCTGACTAGCCTATTTCTTCTGATTTCCTTGTTTTCTGTCTCCAATTAATCTTTTTCTTTTTACTGCTCGCGCTCACAATCCTCTCAGTACGTCAGTTTCCACCAATATACAAATTAAGACTCGTTTGGAAAATTTTATTAGATTAAATATTATTTAAAGTATTTATATTTAATTGCGCTACGGTGTCCGCTCCTGGGCGAAATACGGATGACCGTTTCTGGTTACATGGGATGATACCGATTAAAGTACCTCGGATGCCACCCAAAGATATACTATAGTCCAGATTGTCTTAGGGCCAATTCTGAACTCGTGTACGGTTTCCTAATGGAATGCTCCGGGTCTCTCAGTGAAGTGTAACTTCATGCTTTGAACGACGGTTGAAGATGTACGTAGGTATAAATTGCAAAAACCCACTTACACACACTAGCAAGACAAACGTTTGAAATACAACCTTCTGCTATTATTTTTTAGGTAGACAGATAACAGCAGGTCACAATTCTCCGATTTCTGACGTCGTCACGTTCACCCCGAAAAATTGCCACAATTGCCCCCATACCTCTTCCATAGGGTGCAAATGTAGCAGACTGTCTAGTAATGTTGTGCTTCAACCTACGACCATTTTGACATCAAAAATAGACTTAGGGCTCAAAACCACACAGGAAAAAGTGTTTCAACTCGAAATACATCGTAGAGCTTTAATAAGAAATAAAGTATAACAGTGTCCAAGTACAAGTTATAATTAAAAAAGGCAACGTTGCAAAAACTTCGTTCTACACAAATTTTAACTTTTTTTAAAGATGGTTTATATAGTAGACACATTAAAGAGTAGATTTGGCATGTTTTGGCCCTGAAATGTTGCTTTTTCCTATTTTTTTTCCAAACGCCACTTTTCCCCCAAACTGCAATTATGGTTCTGTTGGAAGTCGTACGCTCAGACCTCTTTGAAAAAGAGGTTACGCCAGAATTAAAAAATGTTATACAAATGCCGATTTTGGGTTTCCATCTTTCAGCCCAATATCTTTACGAGACTTGTTTGAGATACTGATAAAAAGGATTAGGTAGAGTAACAGCTATTTGTATTACTAGGGAGGAAGGTGTCACTGTTCCTCCCGAGAATGAAGTAAACATTCAAGGGAGGAAAAGGCACTTTACTCCCATCTAATATACAGGGTGAGTCATTAGTGCGCTGTCGGAAGATCCTGGCTTTATTATTAAAAATACAAAAAATGTTATAGCTCCGATCTATATCAGTGCATCGAATAAAAATAGTTTCATCTCTATAGGGTGTTCCATAATTGCAGGACCGGACTCAGCTTTGTTTTGGTAAATGGAACCCTATATTTATGTAATTTTATTATTATTTGCCTTGTTGAATGCTAAAAAACGGTACTTTATTTTTAAATTTATTTCGTGGCGTTGCCAAGTTTGAGCATTTTTTCTTTAAAAAAGTGAAAATTTATACCTTTACTTAAATTGTTCTGAAGACTTTAATATTAACAGTAGAACTGTAAGGTTTGGCTAACCGGTAAACAAGACCTTGCTCTATCTTTTGACCTTCATATTTCCTGCTTATACTATACTGGGTGTTTACAAAATATGGTAAATTTTTGCAAATTTGAAATGACCATAACCTTTATTTTTAAATGGAACACCCTGTATTTTATCATGTCATCGTGTTCAGTTTTTAATTCTCTTACTTTTTTATTAAGCATGTAATATACCTAACGTTACGCGTTCTCGAGATATTTAAGATTTGTTGCAAAATTAATAAAATAATCATAACTTTTGCTTTGAATATTTACAAATCGTAAATTTCTTATTCGAGTTTTTAAAATCATAATTTTATAATAAGGCAATAAGTGTAAAAAAGGCATCCAGTAGGCCTGCGATTTATAATTCCTGACGTTTGGTTTAAACGTCATTCACTAGTTACTCATTTTAGTGTGAAAAATAAAATTTTCACAAGATGAATGTATTGACATGGTCTACGCTCTGGGCGAAGGTGAAAGAAATTCATTTCTCCAGAATTTATCAACAACGATTTCCTGAGCGCAGGCATCCTGATCCAAGGTTATTTGAAAAACTGAAAGGAAGATTGGAAAGAACAGGACACGAAAGAAAAGAACGAGAAAAAAGGGTTATAAACGAAGAAAACGTATTTGTGATACTAACCAGTGTAGTAGAAAATCCAAACGTTACCACAAGAAACCTCAGTGCTGATTTAGGTATTAGTCAAACTAGTGTTTCTAAGATTATTCGAAAAAATTAATTTCATCCATCCCAACTAGTACAAGAGCTGAATGCAAATGATTTTCAAAGACTCTTGGAATTCTTCCAGTGGGCACTGGAACGATTAGGACAGGACAATGATTTCTTTAAACACATTTTGATGACCTTTCACAAAAATGGTTTTGTGAACAGGCATAATTTCCATTATTATGACAATACAAATCCCCACGCTATTAGAAGAATAGATCATCAGCATCGCTGGTCTTTAAATGTGTGGGGCGGGATAGTAGGGAACCGTATAATTGGACCTTACATTTTTGAGAGAAACATTAATGGTGAAACCTATCTTGAATTTCTTCAAAATGAGTTACCTCCGCTCCTTGAAGAATTGCCGTTAAACATACGTCAAAGGATGTGGTTTCAGCAGAATGGTGCGCCTCCCCACTATAGTCACATTGTTAGAGAACATCTAGACAGAACGTTTCCCAATAAATGGATTGGGAGAGGAGAGCCAGTAGGATGGCCAGCTCGGACTCCTGATCTGACAAAATTAGATTTTTTCCTGTGGGGTTATATTAAAAGCTTAGTATGCCAAGAATCTCCTACCACCAAAGAAGATATGAAAATGAGCATACGGAATAGATTTCAAATGGTTAACCAAAATATGCTGCGAAATCTTGAATATTCTTCTTTGAGGATAATTTACACCTGTTTGCAAGAAAATGGTGGACACATCGAGATTTAGTTATAACTTATTATAATTTTCTCAATAATTTATGATTTTTCAAATACAAATTCTTTTGTTTGCTCTATTACTTTTGTATAGACCGTCCAGTTTGTCACAATTGTCATTGATTTTGCAACAAATCTTAAATATTTCGAGAACGCGTAACGTTAGGATTACATGCTTAATAAAAAAGCAAGAGAATTAAAAACAGAACACGATGACATGATAAAATACAGGGTGTTCCATTTAAAAAACAAAAGTAATGGTCATTTCAAATTTCCAAAAATTGACCATATTTTGTAAACACCCCGTATAGTATAATCAGGAAGTATGAAGGTCAAAAGATAGAGCAAGGTCTTGTTTATCCGTCTGCCAAACTTTACAGTTCTACTGTTATATATTAAAGTCTTCAGAACAATTTAAGTAAAGGTATAAATTTTCACTTTTTTATTTTTAATAATAAAGCCAGGATCTTCCGACGGTGCACTAATGACTCACCCTGTATATGATTTTTCCGCCTACCTCAAATAACGACTCATTTAGTTGAAAATTTATTTATGATATGAATGAAATAACAAAATTATCAACACTGCCATAACTATTGAAACTAAGAAATGCTTTATTTTTGGTTAAGTCTGAGGTGTTTGTGATATTAATATTGAACGTACAGTTCTGGGCAGTTGTAATATGAATACCACTGGAAGATAGCGATGGAGCCAGATCCGAAGCAGTATTAGTAGTATTCTCGCTGAGCATATTGTTGCAAACTTGATAACCTCTAGAAGCACTGGGTTGATTATGATCAATTTGAACTTGTTCATTGATTTCCATTATTTGTTTAGAAATTTTTCTCTTTTTTGCGATAGATTGTTCAACATAGCCTTCTGCCATGGACGTTGATTTCCAACCTCCATGCTGTTTCACCAGCATTTACTAACAGAGTTGCCGAAGTTCTTTTGAAACTGTGGCCTGTATAATATTCGGAATTTGGAAGTTTAACATATTCAGCAATTTTTTGTGGAATTTTAGATATAGTATTTTTGCCAACTACTTAACTAATGCATTTTCCTACTCTGAAGCACACAAATAAACGTTTATGTTCAGTTTTGGGACGTAGCGAGATATATTTGTTATAAATCTGAATATAATTTGGGCCACTGACTGGTGAAGAATTTATTATGAATGACCGTTGTGAATTTGTTTTTGCGTTGGGAATACTTACTGTTATAAGAGTGTCTTCAATGTCACCCAACGTCATTTTAATGAGCTCGTCACATCTACAAGCTCCAGCACTTCCGAAAACAGGGATTGAACCTGCCACCTGCAGGTCCAGCCCAAACGTGAACCGTGCTGTTACCCATTCCACCACCAGGAATGACAGTATAATGTTGCGAAACCCGTGATCAATCTGGGTTGAGTTCTTGACAGATATTGAGGTAACATTCATAACTAAATTCTACCGTTTTGCAAAATATATAGGGTGTTCTATAAATAAAAACTGGAAATTTAAATATAATAGAAAAGGTAGGGTAGGTCAATGCTTATAATAAGTTATTCATTATTGACAATGTATCTGCGCGTCACATAAAACTGGTACAACTCTTATAATCGAAAATAGTGTTTTTCTAGCTGTGTAAATGGATCTTTTAAAATGTGTCAGTGATAAACTAGTTTTTATATCATAATTTCTAGGGCAGTGATGTCAGCTCAACAAAAATGTTAGTAGATGTAACGATAAAATTAAATTTTGTAAAGCAATAAAACGAGATGGAAAAACAAACAATTTATTGTAACATTTATACAAAACGAGTCACTAGCTTAAATTTAGAATTAGTGTGATATTAATAATTAATAACTTGTCATAGCTCTATTACTATTAATAACTTCTTGTAATCTTGTAGGCATGGGGTCGATTAAATTGAATGTTAAATTTTCGTCTTCTGACAAGCTTGTAATGAGCCAGAATTGGGTAAGACAAATTAATTGTTATTTTAATAAGAATTATTAAGATAATGTTTAAATAATAATTCATTTTATTCCAGTTCTTAAAAATGTAAATAATCATCACTTTTGCGTGCGCATCAGTACCCCCTTTCACGATGTGCAGAAACGTTGCGACATTTCCTACCTAAAACCCCACTCATTCGCAAGGTTTATAAGCGAAATTATTGGCACTTTTAAATTAATTCTGTTTCTAGAACGCTTCTCTACAAATACTCTCCTTCCTGTCCGTTTGTAATAATTTATTACACCTGAAATTCTCTATTCGAGAACATAACCGCCTGACCCGCTCTTAAAGCAATTTCAATTGAATTAAATAGAATTGTAACACTCCGAAGTATAACCAATTTTTTACGAAAATAGTAGTAATACCTAGAAATTCCTATTAACAAACAATCCTTAAGAAATTAATTGACGTCAAAGAGGTTTTGCGTATTATACTGGTCTTAGGTAGATTGACTGGTTAACACCGGCGGTCACCGGGACTATTATAGGACTTCTTCTAGTTAATGGGGATAATATATAAGCCACGTCTGGTTGTCCGATCACGCGCTGTAACCTCAGAAACGGCAATTTACAAATCCCATCCTGAACCCCTGTATATAGTTCTATATATTCAAAGTGTCCGATACAGCTTTGAATAAATAGAATCTCTAAGATTCGTTAATTTAGACTATTGAGCCCAATGACTTGGCTATTAACGAGATTATAAACGAACACCCGATATATCCTGAACCCCCTGTATACAGTTCTATATATTCAAAGTGTCCGTTACAGTTTTGAATAAATAGAATCTCTAGAATTTGTTGATTTAGCTCGAGCTCCTTGCTTGGCTATGAACACTTATAATTTATTCCCCCTGTATATCACGAAAATCCACCTGAATATCAAGTCCAAATTATTACCGAAAAAACCTGAATTGTGTAAAACATTAAATTTATACAACTAAAACTAAATTTTACGATTTACTTCAAAGTAAAAGAATTTCTATTTTACAATAAGAATCCAATAGATTAAAGAAATTTATTTGGCTTTAGCTATTAATTATTAATTATTAATTATTCTTAGAGAAAATCCATTTCCATTGCGCAAATAAGTACTCACATTCAATTAAAGTGTAAGGAATCATCCTCTTTATACAAATAAAACGAAGGTCAACGTTCCATTTTAGTAGTTTGAATGAACTCTTATCAATTTTCAACAACACATTGTTGAAAATATTTCCTGTATCATATGAAACATTACAAGCATAAAATTGCGAATTCTAAACGTTGAATAACCCCTTGTACATATTTGATTGTATATATTATTTATAATTAATTTAGAATTAGTCTTTCCCTTAGTCCGTGTGTACAAACCCTCAAAATTAAACAAATCAAATACAACCGCTGTCTAACACGAATTTGTATTAACACTAATCGTGTAATTATCAAATCTCGTGTAGGGCCTGCTTTTCTTTAACCTGTTCCGTATTTCAAAACGTTACTTAAGAAAATATAAGTAATAAAAGAGCCAGTCCACGATAAAGATTTGAAATACGCTCTAACCTCGAATTCAACAACATTGTCTTAAATTTATAAAATAATAGACAAAATAAGCTTACCTGTCTAAATCACAGTAATCCTCCCGGGTTTTGAAGTTTACACATACCCTTGTATTATTTTCACCTGAACACCTTATATTTGTTTACAAAGAAACAAAACCACAATTATTTTATTTTTTTGAACACTGCATTATAACGCGCTTGTTTACAGGAAATTTCCAAACCGACGACGAGCACAGATACACAGGCGACACCTGTCCCTAAACATTAAATCTTCAGATTTACCGCCGACATTTCAACGACACCAGCATTACTTTGATGTACGATGGGCTGCCCAAATACCAGGCGCTGTACGAATAAATCCCTTATAAATTATTTTTAGAAATTTTTCGTTTATTTTCCATCATTGTGTTTAACTTGAATACTTAATTGTTTGACCAGAATATCATTTTGTTATATTATTATTATAATTCCAGAAATTTTGTTTTAATATATGTATTAAACCTGGGTAAGGAAATTGTTTAACAGTTATATAAGTCTAAAACGCACTTCCCAAATTCCTGACTAGCAGAGGTTAAAATGAAATCCAGATAGTGGTAATTAGTAAGTGTAACTCATAAAAGAAACCTGCACAAACTTATGGACCTTACAAGCTTTCCCAGGTTTCTTCTATTAGAGCCCATAAGTGTTCTTTGTTTTGTGGAATTACATTTAAATTTTTTAATTTTTTTACCATAAGCCCCCAAACATTTTCTATTGGATTAAGATCTGGACTTTTGGTAACCAATGGAAGCGTTTCAATGTTATTTTCAGCAATATAATTGCGTACACTGCGATCAGTGTGAACTGAGTAATTGTCATGTTGGAAAATAAAATTTTCGTTGGGGAAGATTTCCTTAATCGATGGCAATATCACTCCATCTAAAATATTTATATATTTCATCGCATTTAATCTTCCTTCGATTCTCCAACACATTCCTAAACCTCCTCTATACATCCAAGCCCACACATTTACAGAGAATCGTCCAGACTTATCATTCGAACAAATATAATTTTCATTATACCTACTTCGAGGCGGTCTATAAACTCTAATATGGCCTCCTTGATGTGATTGGTATACTGTTTCATCGGAAAAAATTACCCTGCCCTAAAAATTTACTCTATGGTTTAAAACATAATTTAAGGCAAATATGAACCTACCTTCTTTATGTTCTTCATTAAGTATTTTCGGGCGGCTGCACAATTCTTTAAATCAGTTTTTCTAATTTTTCTCAATGCGGTTGTTACTGAAGCATTAAAGTTTACTGCAACTTTTGCATGTCTTGCCGTATTAAAGGGATTTTCCCTTAAGTAATCAGTTGATGCTTCGTCTTGCTCCGCTGTAGTTATAACTGGTCTTCCAGTCCCTCTTTTTCTGATAACAGTTTGATCGTTATCCTACCTTTTTTTAATGCTTTGAATCGTGGTTTTTGCTTCTATTAAACTCTTGGGCCAGTTGTCTAATAGACCAATCATCCTCTATTTTGGAAATTATTCGCATTTTATCAAACTCACTTAGATGCGCTTTGACAAATATGACAAATGTAACTGATTGTCATTTTGATTAGTTAAGTTAGGTTTACCTTGGGAAAAAAAAGTGTATAAGTTTTATATGACGCGCAGTGTACATACTGACGGCACTACGTTTCCTCCCTAGGGAGGAAAAGTATGACTTTTGCCTAATATGGGGCAGGAAAGAGTGTACTTTCAATAGAGGGAGGCGGAAATAGTTATTTTCGTAACGAGTGTGCTGTTTACACATTTCTTGGTGCGAGGCCGCTCTGTTTTAAGCGAGGCGTAGCCGAGGGACAAAAATGCGACAGCGTAAGTGTTGCGAACAAATTTTTTTGTAATGGTTAAAATTAAATTTTGAAATATTTGATGACAAATGTCAAATTAAATACACAAACAAAAAAGTTTATATAAGTGGGGAAAAACAGTACCGGTACGTTTAAGGTTTATTTTTGTCAACTTAACCTCACAACACTTAGAGGTACGAGTTTTATTTTGAGAATATTTTAAGGAAACGTTTAGTTTTTAATAAGCAATTGTTAATTGCTAATTTAAAGATTATACACAAAATATAATTGGTTACTTTATTCGTTATGTATGCATTGCATAATTAAGTTATGGTTAAAGTTGTTTCTAAAAAAAAGGTAAATTAAAGATTACATGACGATAACATTGCTTGGTGCATTAACAAATAAAATTTTTCGATTGAACACATAATTCTGAACTCGTTTTTTTACAGTAGTGTAAATAAAGAATGATTTATAATTTATTCATTTTCATTGTCACTATCACTTAAATCAAAATCACTTTCCTCTTCTGATGAACCTGTGTACACAAAAAATTGCGTTGCATCGACTGCTATATCCATTGCAGCTTTCGAAAATAAGGTAATTATTTTTGACATCCTTACAATGTCGACAATCAATCCCGGAAAGTTTACCGAAAACAGTTGACCGAAAACAGTTTACCGAAGCAGTTT
Organism: Vesta saturnalis; assembly: GCA_036346205.1. Taxonomy (NCBI): domain Eukaryota; kingdom Metazoa; phylum Arthropoda; class Insecta; order Coleoptera; family Lampyridae; genus Vesta; species Vesta saturnalis. Next base: position 786,907 of record JARFJB010001008.1, on the reverse strand, counting down.
ACCGAAAGACAATTAACCGAAAGGTCAATTTACCGAAAGGACAATTGGCCGAATTACAATTTACCGAAAAACATTTTTGCCAAAATACAGTTTACCGAAAGAGAAGTCAACCGAAAATTATGGTTCACGGTCATTTCCAGCCGAAAAAATTCTGACGCTGCTTTAAATAAAATGACATAGTATGCAAAGAAGGAGCTTTAATAATACTTTTCATTGCGTTGAAATAATACGTGCGTACTTAGAAAACCCTTATTATTATTAATTTAAATTGGAAGCGATTCCCTTTCAAAACATCAGCTTATCAGCGTCGTACAGTTTTTCATTCTAATATTTACGTGGTGTAGCCCATAATTTAAATTATTAGATCCAAATTAAGGTTAAAACTTTTGTACATAGTGGTAGCATAAAGAAAGAAAAACAAAAAAATAAAACACAAGAAAATATAAAAAAAATTACAAAGGAATTCGTTTCCGACTTTGTATATAGTGGTAGCATAAAAAAAGAAAAACAAAAAAAAATCAAAACACAATTAAATACAAAAAAATGACAAAGGAATTCGTTTTCGACTTTGTATATAATGGTAGCATAAAAAAAGAAAAACAAAAAAAAATCCAAACACAAGTAAATAAAAAAAAATGACAAAGGAATTAATTTCCGACTTTTTAAACACGCCAGCAATTTGAGCTGCAAGTCCTAAGCCTTGGTAAAGTGTGAAGGAAAAGTTCGTTTATATAATAGTATGTCATTAGATACATAACCTGTACGTACCTCATAGCATTATGATACATTTTCGGTTAATATTCCTTTCGGTAAACTGTGTTTAGGTAAAAATGTTTTTCGGTCAATTGTAATTCGACCAATTGTTGTTTCGGTAAATTCACCTTTCGGTTAATTGTCTTTCGGTAAACTGTTTTCGGTAAACTGTTTTCGGTAAACTTTCCTAGATCCGTCGACAATCACACTAGAAAATTTTTCACGTGCTAACATATCTACGTCATTCAATTTAAATGTTACATTTCCCGACCTTGGCTGTGAATTATTTTACCTTTCACACCATACGTGGACTTGTATGTTGATGATTTGGCAGGATTTATATCTGTACGTTTTAACGTAAATACTAATAATTTTGCATTATCATGATAACAACAGTTCTTACTTTACTAGCAAATAAATTATCGTTTGTGGTCTTAAAAAAGACTTTGTTTATTATAAATCGATCAAAAGAAGCAAATACAACAATAATCACAACAACTTCGTACGCCAGAAAACAAACTAAATTTGTCAAATTATTGTATTCCCTACAATTTTAAAAATGTGATCCAATCCATAGATAAGTGAGGGGATAGATACGCGACTCCTACTATTCGCGCCGTTTTAATAAATTAGTTGAATATTACGTCACTTGAGCGCTAATGAAGCACAGTCGTATTCAAATGCGTTATTGTGAATGTATAAGAACTGACCCATCTGCACCACCTCAGGTTAAAACCGAGGTGGTGCAAATGGGTCTAAAAGTATTTTTTGCACTTCCGACTAAAGTGGGTCATTTATTCCCTAGGGATTAAATATGGACTGAACCCCCTAAAAAGTTCATTGACAGATTACAAACTTCAAATAGTTTTTATTAATTTTTTTACGAAACATTAACATTAATATTATTACAATTAATAAATGTCGGAAGATTGATTTGGGAAACGATACTGCTGGATGTAGCTGTTTTATGGACATGTTTTATCAGTTTGATTGAAGACAAAAGATGGCTTCAGAGTTGCAGTAAGGTAAGCAGTAAGACGTAATTTTAAGCCGTAAGAAAAATGAACATACGGTGTTCATAGTACACAAAAACTTAAGCCGTATAAATTAATCGTTAAACGTAAGCAGTAAGAAATGGTTCAAATCCATTTCTTACTTTATTGCTTACGAATTCGGCCAACATAGATGGTACTCGTGTATAGTCGTCATATTTATAAACGAATCCCGGCAGTTGCAACATAACACCCGAAGACACATGAGGCCCACGAGAAACATCTCCATGTTCGGCCAGGACATCCCATGGAGGGATTCCGTGAAGTACCTGGGACTCCTCATGGACCGGAAGCTCCGATGGAACCAGCACGTCGCAGACAGAAGAGCCAAGGCCTACGGCATCATCAAGAAGATGTAACCGTTTATGGGGTGGAACAGCGTCCTAAAGACCGACAACAAGATGCTGATCTACAAGTCGATCATCCGCCTGATGCTGACCTACGCCTGTGAAGCACGGGCATAAGCCGCTCCCTCGTACATCAAGCGCCCTCAGACCATCCAGAACAAGTGTCTCCGGATCATCACCGACGCTCCCTGGTACGTCAGGAACGACCGACTCCACAAGGACCTCAAGATGGCCACCCTAATGGACTTCATGAAAACCGCCGCAGCCAATCAGGAGATGGTACTAGCGGCAAAACCAAATCCCGTCCTCGCGGGATTATGGAACTACGACGCCAACGACGAGGCACAAGAGGCCGAAGATCGTGCTGTGTTGAGTTAATATTTATACCATGTAGTTATGTGCCTATTTGTTGTTACATATCTTAAGTTAGTTAGGAATGAAATGACATGTATATACCATGCCCTGAATAAAGCAAGGTTTTGATGAAGGTATAGGGGGCATCTGCTCGGTATACCGTAGTCCTACCTATTAAAATGAAAATGCAACATAACCACAATTAAAACCTAAACAACTTTGTTTACCGCATGTTACATTTTTTAACGTGCTTTTTCTTTTATTTAAAATTTAAAAATGAGCGATTTTGAATGCGGACAATTATTAATTGATTTAATCCAACAGTATCCATGACTTTATGATAAATCATCAAAACATTTTAAGGATAATAATAAAAAAAACAACACATGGAATTCTAATGCAATGGCAATGTCTTCTACAGGTATGGAAACAATTATCCGTATCTTATTTTGTAATAAAAAATAAATAACATTTTAGTTGAAGAGATGCAAAGATTATGGAAGAATCTTAGGGAGCGGTATACTAAAGAAAGGCGAATATTTAAAAATCTCTCATCAGGATCGGGAGCTTCAGAATATTCTTGTTCATGGCCATTATATACATACATGAATTTTATGGAAAAACATGTTGCAAGCCTAAAGTAAGTAAGGTTCTGTTATTTGTCACTCATGTCACAGAATCTTCTTTTATCAAAAATTCCGTACATTTGTCAAAGTTGCCTAAATAAGATCAATCTAACTTCTTTATTTTGTAATTATTTTAACCAGAGATGGGGAAAGTAGGGGAATACCGACCATCTAAGCAAGAATGGCTACAGAATTGTAAAAAACAATATATTTGTTAAAAAATTTTTATTGATAAAAAGGTTAAACACTTCGCTACATATTTTTCCAGTAAATAAAACTAAAAACGCAACACATTTTTTTAGTTTAATTAAACATAGAACAATGCAAAGTCGAATTTACCCGATATATGAGATTTAAGTTCGACCACACTGTCGGGTAATTACGACCGTACCTTTATTAACTAACAAAAATAAACTTAATTCAGAAAAAAATCATATGTAAGTAATTAAAAACATTTATGAACGTGTTTCGCTCGAATTAATATCACAAACATGGCAAATAAACACGTTTTTGCGAGACAATCCAGTGCATTCTAAGTGTCCCCACAAGTCACATTTCAACCACCACTCCTTGCCTTTTCCAATATCTCCACAAACTACACATAATTCATCATTCTTTTTGCTCTCGCTGTACATGCATTTTTGTTTTTTAAGGGTTTTAAAATCTGTTCTTCATCTTCTTCACACAAATTTCTTTTTGCCCTATCAACTTTTGAAACTTCCCTTTTCTCCTTTTTGGGTGTCTTTTCAATTAAAGCGTCTTTATTTTGAGTCGAGGTAAATATCGGCGAATGTCCTTTTTTGTTTGACTTCCCTTGTCTATTTTCAGTGTTACGTAAACGAGGAAGTGGTAACAGTTCGCTTACGCTAACATGTTTCTTTTCCATCATCAATTATTTATCTTTATCATCTGTGTCCTCGATATTAATGAATGATACCAAAGATTCACAACTCGATTGTTCGTCTTCGTCTGGTTCTTTGCGTTTCACTTGGGGTTTAGTTATTTTTTTATAGCCTGATGGTCCAGCGATCGGAGCTATTGGGTCTTCACGTTTTCCTTCGTTTAACGTTTTTTCGTTTTCACGCGTAATTACTGTACGTTTTGATGGTCCTGCAACTTGAACGGTGGTTTCCTCAACTGCGTCGTTATCCTTATCCACTGGCTGTAATCTGTGCTATGTATGCGGGGGAATTGTAACGACTGAAATTCAGTTTTTTCTACAAAATTTATAAGCTGTTAAACTACTGTGACTGGAATGGTTATCCATAATGAACAAAACTCTCTAATCTTTGGAACACTTAACATGATGAACGCAGTGGTGTAGCCAGCCCACAAACAGATCTTCATTAATCCATCCATTTTTGGAACATTTATGTATGATATTTTCTGGTCCATCTCTTGTGAGACCTTCAGCCATTCTTTGACGGCCATATATGAACATGGAAGGCACGTAAATTCCGGATGCACTTATCGCACGGACTGCAATGACCAATTTTCCTCTCTCTCCACTTGTGATCGCCCCTACTTGTTTTTGACCTTTCACAGACAAAATTTTGCTTGTAACGTGCGCTTGTGTTATGCCTGTCTTATCAACATTAAATATTTGATGTGAGTCAAACCCATATTCTCCAAATTCGATTGACAAGCTGTCGTAGAATAGTGTGACTTTACGTTTATTAAAAGCCAGCACACGATTAAGAGAAATAGCTTCTGGTTTGCGTAATGATACAGTGAGATTGCACTTTAAAAAACCGTATAACCAAGCTTTGCCACAAAGTTTCTTATCTTTGTTATAATTATTATGTTCTGGGTGTTTATCCGTGAAACATTTTCAACATTTTTATAACATACTGAAGTATTTCAGATTCTTGTGCTGGAGTAAAGGTGGCTGATATTCCTAAATTTACTTTAGTTATAGTAATAGCATGGGTACCCTTTTTAACGATCCTGTAAAGTACCATAAGGTACATCAAACATTTTAGCAGCTTTTCGAATTCCTATTTCTCCACCCTTCACAGCGTTAACTGCCCTATTCATATTTTGATGTTGCCAAGAACCTCTATTTGTTTTTCTAATATACTTTGAAGGCATCGTTTCTGAAAAGTATGATCACTATTAATTACAATAACCATAATGTAACCGATTAAAAAAAAAAATTGGGCAATACCAACAAGACGGCCGGCGGGCAAAACCGATCACTGTGGTCGCCGTTATCCGACTGTTTACGGTTCATACATTTTAAGAATAATAACTTCACCTGCAAAGAGTTTCGAACAATATTTATATGAGTACGTGCATATAGTAGGTATCTTTTAGATGCATCCTAACAAAAGTTTCGAATTTTAAAAAAGAAGTAGTACTTACTTATTTTCTGGTTGGAGAAAATAAGATGCAAACGCAAGAAGTTGCACCCACGTTCTAACGAATGATTCTGTAACTTACTTAATGGTATGTAGTGACTTCAAACGACTGGAACTAGATGTCACCACACATTAAATTCAAAAGAATTCAAATTAAGGAGGGTTTTAAAGCTGATCGATCTTCCCCTACTTTCCCCTATAGATAATTTATTAAAACCGAAAGAAACCAGCAACTTTTGTATATCTAATAATTAGAAATGATTATACAAAATAATAAAGGGTAACTCTTAAAATTATATAATTATAATATTCAGGCTTGTAATACTGGAAATTACTTTTAGAAGAGTTTCAAATGTGCTCCGTTGTTCCTCAACAGCTTCTAGTGCATCAAGCAAGGCGTGTAGTCCTTCTCCATCAGATATCATGCCAAATGTGTGGAACACTTTAAATAGTATAGTCGGTGCTACTGGGGAAGGTGAAAGTCAACCCATTGAAATAGTAATCGAAGAAGAAACGGAACATGTAGAAAATCTAAACTTAGAATATTCAACTCCTCGCCGTTTCACATCGGAGATTGTGGAAAAACTTGGAAGTACCAAAAGAAAAAAAACCGAACGAGCAGTTGTTGAAAGCTTAGGTGCTATAACAACGTACATTGAAGGGAAAAAAATCCCGATAAAAATATGACCTTTGGAGAGTAAGTTGGGTTAGCATTGATGGATATGCCAGTCCATGAATAGAACTCGAAAAAATTGAAAACCATGGAAATTTTAAACGACTAGTTTTTAAGTAGTAATTCTAATGTATAAACTTATATTATTTTTTACTAACATTACTAATACAACTTTATTATATACTTACAATGCTAATACTAACATTACTAACATTGTTTAATGTATTTATTAATATATATATATATATATATATATATATATATATATATATATATAAGTTATTAATATAAAGTTATTTGACGAATATTTAATAAAAAAATTTTTTTTCTCTCTTTCTCTTTCATCACTATGGTACGTGTGTCAATAAAAACGAACTACAAACTTCAACATTTTCCATATATTTCGAATACGATTGTATTCATCGTCAGTGGAATTTAACAATAAAAAGAACTAAAATTAATATTAAAAATTGACAATTATGACAAATAATGTACAAGGTTACTATTTTAAATTTTCCAACATATTATTATAATTTATGGGTAAGCTTTCTAAATCTTTTTACTGTTACAAGAAATTTTGTTATTAATTTTATATGTAACATTTCTAAAATTAAACGTTTTTTAAATTTGATTCTACATCTAAAATTTTTGTGTTATCATATTGAAAGATGTGTCCTAAATCGTTTGAATGTTTAGCCAAAGCAGTACTTTTAGGTTTAACACGAACATCAGATTTATGTTGTGTTAATCTATTTTTAAAGGTTGTAAAGATGTTCCTATGTAAACTTTATCACAAGGATCACAAGGAATTTGGTAAATAGTGTTAGTTATGTTATTTTCGAAATTTTTGATTTTAATTTAGACATTAAATTTATACATCTGTTATTAATTGAAAATACCGGATTTAATTTAAATTTTTAAGTGATTTATATATTAAGCATTTTTATTGTTATAAGGAAGGGTATAAAAGTAATTTTGTCATTTTCCTTAGGTTCCTTATTCATAGAATAATTATTATAAAAAATATGAATTTGTTGTTTAATTATTTTCAAAATTAATGATTTTGGATAATTATTTTCAATAAATGCTTTAATAATGTTTTTTATATATGTTTAGAACGGAAATTTGGATCTGCAATTTTCAAACATCTTCCAATAGTATTGATAATGGTATTAATTTTGTAGCCTAAAGTTTCACACCTTTATATTATTTTAGATATGTGGATGATATTTTAATGAGTATACCAAAAAACAAGATTCAGGAAGTTTTAGATATATTTAATAATTTTAATTCTAAATTACAATTTACTGTTGAAATTCAAAAAGATAACCAAATTCCATTTTTAGACACGTTGGTCATTCGAAAAAATAACCAAATCTTAATCGATTGGTTCCAAAAACCTACACATAGCTGGAGGTATTTAAATTTTTATTCTAACCATCCTTTAGGCTACAAAATTAATACCATTATCAATACTATTGGAAGATGTTTGAAAATTGCAGATCCAAATTTCCGATCTAAACATATAAAAAACATTATTAAAGCATTTACTGAAAATAATTATCCAAAATCATTAATTTTGAAAATAATTAAACAACAAATTCATATTTTTATAATAATTATTCTACGAATAAGGAACCCAAGGAAAATGACAAAATTACTTTTATACCCCTTCCTTATAACAATAAAAAATGCTTAATATATAAATCACTTAAAAAATTTAAATTAAATCTGGTATTTTCAATTAATAACAGATGTATAAATTTAATGTCTAAATTAAAATCAAAAATTTCGAAAATAACATAACTAACACTATTTACCAAATTCCTTGTGATTCTTGTGATAAAGTTTACATAGGAACGTCTTTACAACCTAGACAAGAGATTAACACAACATAAATCTGATGTTCGTGTTAAACCTAAAAGTACTGCTTTGGCTAAACATTCAAACGATTTAGGACACATCTTTCAATATGATAACACAAACATTTTAGATATAGAATCAAATTTAAAAAACGTTTAATTTTAGAAATGTTACATATAAAATTAATAACAAAATTTCTTGTAACAGTAAAAAGATTTAGAAAGCTTACCCATAAATTATAATAATATGTTGGAAAATTTAAAATAGTAACCTTGTACATTATTTGTCATAATTGTCAATTTTAATATTAATTTTAGTTCTTTTATTGTTAAATTCCACTGACGATGAATACAACCGTATTCGAAATATATGGAAAATGTTGAAGTTTGTAGTTCGTTTTATTGACACACGTACCATAGTGTGTATATATATATATATATATATATATATATATATATATATATATATATATATATATATATATATATATATATATATATATTCAATATAAAATTTAAATATTTTTATATATAACAAACAAATTATTCAAACCCCGCCATCAACCAAAACTTTATTTTGCCATGGAATTGGGCCCTCTTCAGACAAAAAATATTCTTTTAATGTGTCTCTCACGACATATAACATTTAACTGGTTCTATTAGCAGATACACGTCTGACAAACTCTAGAGGATTAACATCATCTCTCCATCTTCCTAGTCGTTCTTCACAACCTGTAAAATCGGCTGGACTATACAATAAGTCACATTAATTTGTGCTTCTTTGGTAGCGTAATTATGGAGACACAAAATTGCTTTAATAAAAATATCTACATTATGTACATCAGCGTTCACCATGTTTCTTAACAATATCCAACGGTTTACAAGAATTCCAAACGTATTCTCAATAACCCGACGAGCAGGTGAAAGACGGTAGTTGAAAATACGTTTTCCCACATCTAGATTTCGTTCTGTATAAGACCTCATAATATAAGACTTTAATGGGAAAGCTTCATCAGCTACAGTAAATGGGTGTAAAATATTAGTGTTAGGTAAACATTTTGGCAATATAATACACAACTCCTGTCGGTCCATCATGTTTCCAAATACTGAATTTTTAAACACACCACCATCGCTTTCACTGTCGTAAGCTCCTACGCCCACTAATGTAAAATTATATTTGGCATCGCAACAAGCCATTAATATAATACTGAAAGTTTTCTTGTAATTAAAATACTGACTGCCACTTTTTGCTGGTGCTTGAATATCGATGTGTTTGCCATCCAATGCGCCTATACAGTTTGGAAAGTTCCATTCCTTGTGAAACTGCTTAGCTATGTCCAGCCAGTCATTTTTGGTAGAGGGTGGTTTTAAATAAGTTTTTGAAAGAACTTCCCAAATAGCGTTTGCAGTCTCTTTAATTATGCAGTGGACCGTGGAATGTCCAATATGGTATTTCCAAGCGATTGTTTGCATAGATGATCCTTGTGAAAAATAACTACAAAAAAATTATACACGATATTGTACTCGTATACTATTACACTTTTTTATAACTTACTGCAATGTAACAGCCAAATGTTCTTCTGGACTTATACTATCGGGAAGTTTTCTTTTTATTAGGTAAGGACTAATCATTTTCAATAATTTATTAAATGACTCTACAGAGAGCCTGGCATATTTAAAAAATTGTTCCCTACCATGCATTTTCATAGGAAGAAAATATGTTTTAAAAAATCAATGTTTTGTCCTCTCTCTGTTAATTGGTCTCATTTTGTAGGTACATTTGATATTTTTTTTAATTAATAAATAAGAACACAATATGACACTGCAAATAATGACTTCATCATGTATGTAATCCATTTTAATTTTTATAATGGTAGAATAACATTTGCATCTATGAATCAATTATTCCTTACTGTTTAATTTTTACGTCTAAACTGACTACCAATTACGTCTTACTGCTTGCATTACTTCAACTCGGAAGCTTAATCTTTAATTAATTAAATACGTTGTGAACCTTCTGTTCTGAATTTAAAATTTTACAAATGATGTTAATGAATAGCAAAATTTAATAAAACTTTATTGCCAAATTACATCATTAATAAACAAATTAATACTAATGGCCTTAAATGAAAAGCATGTAGTACACTTGAGTTTACTGCACTATATTAAACAAGGGCTATTCTGTATAGCTTTCACTTGTTCTTTTAAAGTATTTTAATTTTGTTGAATAATCACAGTGATCACATTTGTGTTAAATAGAGCTTTAACAGGTGTTTCCAAAAGTGAAGTTTCACGTTTGTTACATAATTCATAATTCAGTAGAGGTACTACCTGAACTATGTTTCACAAGTAAGTGTACTCTTAAATTTTGTTTCACATTTGTTGAATAACTGCATACATCACATTTGTATTCTATACTAAAGTTATGTATTTCTGTATGTCTAACAAGAGCACCTTTATATTTTGTTAAATAATCACATTGATCACAATTATATTTAGTATAACTTGGATTATGCTTTACAATGAAGTGTTTCCTTAAATACTGCTTCACGTTTGTATAGTAATCACATTTCTCACATTTGTACTTATTACTTGGATTATGTATTTCATTATGCTTAACAAGATCACCTCTATATTTTGTGATATAGTCACATCGACCACATTTGTGTTTAGTACTATTTGAACTGTGCTTTACAAGGTGTTTTCTTAAATATCCTTTTACTTTTGTTGAATAATCGCATTGGTCACATTTAAATTCAGTGCTTGCATTATGTAATGACCTATGTTGAACAAGATTACCTCTATATTTTGTTACATAATTACATTGATCACATTTGTATTCAACACCTGAATTATGTAACATATTATGTCTGGCAAGAGCACTTGTATATTTTGTTACATAATCACATTGATCACATTTGTATTTAATAATCGAATTATGTAACGTACTATGTCTAACAAGAGCACTTCTATATCTTGATACATAAACACAGCGATGACATTCAAATTTAGTATTATTTGAATTGTGCCTTACAAGATGTTTCCGTAAATATTCTTTCACTTTTGTTGTATAATCACATTGGTCACATTTGTAATCAATAATTGAATTATGCTTTACAAGGTGATTATTTAAATAGCGTTTCACATTTGTTGAATACTCGCATTTCTCGCATCTGTATTTACTACTTGGATTATGTGTTTCACTATGTTTCAAAAGATCACCTCTATATTTGGTTAGATAATCACAATAGTCACATTTATATTTAGTCCTACTTGATTTATGCTTCACAAGGTGATTCCTTAAATAATTCTTCGCTTTGGTTGAATAATTGCATTGGTCACACTTATATTTATTCTTTAAATAACTGACTTCTGTTGTATCATTTCCAACATAATTTATCACATTACATTTGTCTTCTTTCTTGCACATAGTGTCTTCAAATTCGTTTTTAATTTTAATACTATTAGAATCGTAATCTATTTCTTCTTTGATTACGTCATTATTCAATTTAACATGTTTCTGAGTACAAAATAAATTGATTTGTGTTTCTGCTTCAGGTTCGATTTTAATAAGTTTTTTATCAACCAGTTCAGTCATTTGGAATATGTCCGTTATTAAATTAAGTAAATAACAAGACTGCCATATGGACGACAGAAGTAAATAATGCTAAACTGTTATCCTATATCTTAGGCTGAGCTTTTAAAAGGAAAGTAAAGCAGTATAAAGAATGCACCAAATCAGTTCTCGAGTGGTAGGTACTTTTAATAACAATAAATGCGTATTTAATGCACATATCTAACATTTTTCTAGGTGTGCGACTTTAATGCCATACAGGTGTCATTTTAAGGGTATAAAATTTATGTATTAAATCCATATATTTACAAGTAAATATATGATTAAATCCATAAATGGGGTTAAATATTTATAACATGGGCGGGTTGTGTATGTTTCCCAAATAGAAAATAGTTTTCTACAGCGTTGCCAGTACCTCAAAAAGTACAAATTTTAGTAAGATAATGTTATATCATCACCACAGTATCGTGTTGAACAGTGAAGTACTCAGAGGAAATTGGTTTCTGCGAAATGGGGGAAGACATAACAATCCTTATAAATTTTTTACAAATCTGCGTATAGTGATGTATAAAACGTTACCTATTCAGCAATACCGTATGGTTAAGCGTAACAATACCCGCATCCATACGAAAGGAACAACAAAAACTCCGAAATCCACATCCTCACGTCACCTAGACTGTGTATGACCAGTATATTCATGAAGTATTGAAATCGGTAATCAGGAAAAGTTGTTTTACATCAGAATTATGTAAGTCGCGCTTACACTAATAGTATTTAGTAGTCAACTATTGAAACTACTGCTAATGTATATACGAGTTATAATGCAATTCCAAAAGCAATTACCCCATTTGCGTGCATGCGTGTACGCGTGTTTTTCAGTGTTTGTGTGTGTGAGTGTGTCTGTCTGTGTGTATGTGTCTGTCTGCCTGTCTGTCCGTCCGCCCGTTCGTCTGCCTACCTGCCTGTTGGTCTCTGCCTCTGCCATTGTCTCTGCTGCGCATCTATGTAGTCCTGCGTCATGCTGTTCGTTGTCAGTGAACGTATGTGAAATCTGTAATGTTGTTTTATGATTAGCATGTCTGGTGCTGTGTGTTTGTGTTGTGTGATGATGTGTTGTTAGGTGTAGTGTGTGTGTTGTGTGTGTCGTGCGTGTGCTGTGTGTGTGTGTGTGTGTGTGTGTGTTGTGGGCGTGTGTGTGTATGTGTTGTGTGTGTCTGTTGTGTGTTGTGTGCGTGTAATGTGTGTTGTGTGCGTGTTGTCATGCCTGCGTGTGTATGTGTACGTGGGTGAATTCCGTACGTGGTGTGTGTGTGCTGTGAGTGCTGTGTGTGAGTGCTGTGTGTGTGTGTGTGTGTGTTTGTAGAGTAGAAATAGGTTACTGTCGTCGAATTCGTTACATCATGAAAATGTACCAGGATGTAGTCATTTCTAGTATCCGGAGTCTTTAGTTGACTTGAATTCATTTTATAAGTTTCAAAATAGTTACACACGAACGCAAACGCAGGACAATTACAAGTCAAGTTACAAATTCCAAACGAAACACGGACACCCATAGCTCGACAATTAAGCCAGATTACATTTCACGAACCGGATCTAATAACACATCACACACAATCACTACAACGTACAAACACACACACAGACACACGAAACACACACACACGCACAACGCACACACACGACACGCACACCACGCACACACGCACACACGCACACACGCCACACGCACACAGCACACAGCACACACACGCACAGCACACAGCACACACAGCACACGCACACACACGACACACACGCACACATACACGCACACACGCACACACACGCACACACGCACACACAAGCACACACGCACACGCGCAAACGTGCACACACCCCACCCAAACACGCACACACGCACAACACGCAACACGCACAACACGCGCACACGCACAGCGCACACGCACGCACACACGCGACAGACACACGCACACACACGCACACACACACACGCACACAACACGCACAACGACGCACACACACGCACACACCGCACACGCGCACAACGACGCACAGCACACAGCGCCACACGCACACACGCACACACAGCGCACACACGACGCACACACGCACAACACACGCGACACACACGCACACACGCACACACACGCGCACACAGCGCACACACTACACACGCCACAGCACACACACACGCACACACACGCACACACACGACACACGCACACACACACACACACAGACACACACACACGCACAACGCACACACACACACACGCACACGCACACGCGCACACCACACGCCGCACACCGCACACACGCACACACACGCACACACGCGCACACACACCACACACGCACACACGCACACACGCACACACCGCACACACGCACACGCACACACGCCACACGCACACGCGCACACACGCGCGCACACGCGCACACACGCGCACACAGCGCACACACGCGCACACGCACACACGCGCACACGCTAAGCGCGCACACGCGCGCACACGCGCACGCGCACAACGCACACACGCGCACGCACACGCACAGCGCGCACACGCGCACGCACGCACACACGCACACACACCGCACACACGCACACACGCACACACGCACACACGCACACACAACAGCACACACACGCACACACACGCACACACACACGCACACACGCACACAGCACACACACATCACACACGCCACACAGCGCGCACACCGCGCACACAGCACACACGCGCACACCCACACACGCGCACACGCGCACACAGCACACGCGCACACGCACACGCGCCACACGCACACACACGCACACACGCACACACACGCACACACACGCACACACGCACACACACGCAAACACAACGCACGCACACACGCGCACACACGCACACACGCATACGCGCACACACGCGCACACAGGCGCACAGCACACACGACACACACGCAAACGCACACACGACACAGCACACACGACGCACACAAGCACGCACACACGCACACAGCACACACACGCACACAAACACACACGCACACACACACACGCACACACGCACACACGCAGCACACACGCACACACGCACACACACACGCGCACACACGCGCACACGCGCCACACGCGCGCACCGCACACAGCGCACACACGCGCACACACGCGCACACACGCGCACACACGCGCACACACGCACACACCGCACACACGCACACGCGCACACACGCACACACGCACACACGCACACGCGCGCACACACGGGCACACGGCACACGCACACGCGCACGCCACACGCGCACCACGCGACACACGCGCACACGCGCACACACGCGCACACACACGCACACCCGTTATGGAATTTAGTTTATTAACACTATGCGTCGCTTTCAAAGAAAATAAACATCAAATCCAAATAACTGAATAATTTTATTAACATGAAGAGAAAAAACACATCAACCTATCTTTGAACACGAATTCAAATCGAAACAATTATATTATAATCGACAATTATATCGGTAACCTAATTTTTAAATTTATAGGTTAAAACAATTGTTTCTGAAGTCTCGACTCTTCATTGATCGCGTTTCAAAAACCCGATAATATAAACGTAACTTATAACTTAGATGTTAACACCAACACTATTAACACTTTGACTTGTTAGCCAAAAATTTCAAAAGGAAGAGCAAAAAAGTAAGAGACAAGAAAGTAAGAGAGCGAGAAATCACGCGCGCACACACGCGCACACACGCACACACACGCGTACACACGCGCACACACGCGCACACACACGCACACACGCGCACACACGCGCACACACGCACACACACGCACACACACGCACACACGCGCACACACGCGCACACACGCACACACGCGCACACACGCGCACACACGCGCGCACACGCGCACACACGCGCACACACGCGCACACACGCGCGCACACGCGCACACACGCGCACACACGCGTACACACGCGCGCACACGCGCGCACACGCGCGCACACGCGCACACACACGCACACACGCGCACGCACACACACGCACACACGCGCGCACACGCGCACGCACGACACACGCGACACACACACGCACACACCGCGCACACACGCACACAACGCACACACGCACACACACCACGCACACACGCACACACACAGCACACACAGCACACACATTCACACACACGCACACGCGCACACACGCACACACACACGCACACACACGCACACATACGCACACACACACACACACACGCACACACACGCAACACACGCCACACACGCACACACACGCCACCACGCGCACACACGCCACACACACGCACACACGCGCACACGCACACACGCACACAGCGCACACACGCGACACACACGCACACACACACCACACACACGCACACACCGCGCACACACGCACACACACGCACACACGCGCACACACACGACACACACGCACACACACACGCACACACGCGACACGCCACACACGCACACACCACGCACACACGCACACACACACACACACGCACACACGCACACACACGCACACACACGCACACGACCGCACACACGCGCGCACACGCGCACACACGCGCACACACGCACACACACGCACACACACGCGCACACACACGCACACACACGCACACACACGCGCACCCACGCGCACACACACGCACACACACGCACACACACGCACACACACACACACACACACACACACACACACACACACACACACACACACACTCACACACACATTTATTTTAGATCCCGTTATGGAATTTAGTTTATTAACACTATGCGTCGCTTTCAAAGAAAATAAACATCAAATCCAAATAACTGAATAATTTTATTAACATGAAGAGGAAAAACACATCAACCTATCTTTGAACACGAATTCAAATCGAAACAATTATATTATAATCGACAATTATATCGGTAACCTAATTTTTAAATTTATAGGTTAAAACAATTGTTTCTGAAGTCTCGACTCTTCATTGATCGCGTTTCAAAAACCCGATAATATAAACGTAACTTATAACTTAGATGTTAACACCAACACTATTAACACTTTGACTTGTTAGCCAAAAATTTCAAAAGGAAGAGCAAAAAAGTAAGAGACAAGAAAGTAAGAGAGCGAGAAATCAGGAGCAATTCCTTTTATACATTTCTCTTAGATACGAAAATTTCAACTTTTTCTGTACCATACACACAAAAGATCCAAGCATCTGATTGGTCTAAACAAAATTGTTAGCTTTACTAAAATACAAATTATGCTATAACTTTCTTAAAATAAGTCGGATTTACTTTTTGAAAACAGTTTTGGAATCAGGGAAAATTTCCGTATAAAAAGATACCTCATACGCCCTATTTTGCTTCGAAGCTTTGCAATTTGACAATTTATAATCTAATTTTAATTATATCTAAGAAATTCTATATTTTACACCTAAACTAATTACATATTATTACGTATCAGAATACATTTACTTCAAACCATATAACTTAATTTTAACAGAAATTCCTTTTTCATATTAGAATTTTAGGTAGTTAACCCCACTTTTCTAATTTTATGTTCATATAACTAAAACGTACGTGTTTGTGCGCGTGTGTGCGTGTGTGTGCGTGTGTGTGCGTAAACGTACACATATGTTAACGCACAGTGTGAAAATTTATGTTATAACTCAATTAAGCATATAAGTGATTATAGAACAAGTGGTGAACTTTGTAATTCCAATTTATATCATATTTATACATGATCACAGTAAAACGATGCATTAAATTCATAATGTTGATGTCCGAGAAATATCGGAATGTAAACATACATAATTTTAATATAAAATATGCTTGTAGTCATGTATACATGCATAAGCCACGATTTACCACAGGTATCTTCTATCCTGAAACAAAGAGAATGTAAATTTTATTATTAAACATAGTTGGACATTTAGATATGGCATCGATAGGTTAATATTACAAAAGTTAAAAGGGTTTATAAAACTTATAAGTGAAATAAGTGTAGAAGTATAAAGATATTGCAGTGAACTTACTTAATTAAGTGATTCGAGGGTGCTCACAGCAAATTTAACAACATAAATGTACATTTTGTAAAAAAAAAACATGATTTGAGGTTATGCTAGAATGTTATCGAACTTTGAGATAGAACTTGAGTTAAAATAGACAATTCAGATTGGAAATAGGTGTACTCCTATGCTTTTTGAGTCACTGAATCCATTTCTATCAGTTTTCCTGTGGAATATAGAATAGTTTAGTTTTAGTGAAATATAATTTGAAAATTTAGGTATGAGTCAGACTGTTAAGAAAAGTGGGTCATGTGAGGTACCTATGGCTTAGAAAATTTGTGTAGATGATGAAAATGCATTAATTTGGAAATCGATCCATAAATAAAAAAGTTACAAGTAAAAATACAAATTATATATTTTCCAAAATGTGTTGGACCAATCATAATTAATCAAGTTTCTATGTACAATGTTATATTACTATAGATTTTATTGTTTGTATAGAAAATCTATATAAGGATGTGCATTGGAAATTTCTGGCTTTCTTGTAAATTTTATCTAAGTTAAAAATGTAAATGTCAAAAATTTAATCATTCTCGGTAATTAAATCGGTTAACCTAAAATAAGTGAGAAAGTTCCAATAACAAATGAAAATTGTAATTTTCATATTTAATTAAAATAAGTGTGGTTATAAAATGTCGATAACGCGTATCTAAAAAAAACAGATTTCTGTAATTAAATTATCGTTTTAATATTTCAGATTTAAAATAAAAAGTTTTTGTTACGAATTGTTTTCGTTTTTTAATTTCACCCAAAATAATTTACCGAATCTTAGAAAATCTTAAATAAGAAAAATTAGTATAAAATTATTGCCACAATTAGAACAATTACCCATGGTAGATTTATTATTTCGGAAATAATTATTTTAGAAATTAATTGCTTCCATTATCCAAAAGTAAGCAATATAGAGTATCCTTCCAATTCAATGGAATGTGATATTCCAATACTGCAGAACAAATACACCAATGGTGCAGAAGATTATTCCAAGCTGGTAACTAGAGTTAAGGGGCATGTGCAACTAGACCATCTTGTACAGACTGTTATGGAATATGATATAGTGAAATTGAACAATTGGTAAGGAAGATATAACATTTTTACCGAGGAATGACAAGGAAGGAAAATAGGTTTTTTATGAGAAAAAATTATTGATGATTCAAAACGCCTTAATTAACAATATATCTTTGTCTTTATCCTTCTAAAAAACCTGACATTTGGATGATCTGAAGCAGAATCAATACTTTTCATTTTACCTGCGAAGTATTGGAAAGTATTTTTTTCTGTAGATAGCTTTGCGAGGATCCAGTCTCTGATTTGAACAACATTATCATTGGTTACAGGATCGAGCTTCTCCAAATCCTCCTGTTCTATATCATCCGGAAAGTCATCGTCACTTTCCTCATCGAATTCGAGCTTCGTATCAGTATAACTATCAGTAGTATTGTAGCGTAGATTAAATTTTATGCGTGTTCTATCTGATTTCTTGCTCGTTGATGGCTTATTAGAATGTTTTGTGCGCCCAATCTTTGCCTTCTTTTTTCGGGGAGTCTTCTTACTACTTTCTTTGGCTATTTCAAGTTTTTTTCATGACTTGTTATCAACTCGGCTCCTGGGCATATCCTTTTTCTTGATGTCTTCTGCATATCATTAATTCGATTTCCTTTAACCAAGTCAAGTAACAATTCTTCAAAACACGGCTTGGTTTGTATTCCATTCGTCCCTGCTTGACCTACAGTTTCAGCAGCTTGATTACTGGAACCGTTGGCGTTAAATACTGCAGCAACATTACCATTGATGAGTGCTGTAGAACCATCATCTCTCTCAACCAGTTCATCTCCATTGATTATTGTCCCTTCTTCTGCCTTATCCTGTCAATTAATTTTCTATATATTTTATTTCATCGATTTATGTATCTACTACATCACTTACAAATAATGAGTTGTCTCGTGTCCTCTCATCAAGTACATCTTCGTTGATTATTGCCTTCTTCTTGTACATCAGCCTGTAATTTAATCTGCTGTAGATTGTGTTTTATGAAATTACGTACCTGCACTACTCACCTTCCATCTTTTCAATTGTTGTGGGTTGAACTTGTCGAAATCTATTATATTTTTGTTAAATGGATGAATGCCACCTTTCTTGAATCCTTCAGAAATAATATTCAGAGGTACTTTACTCCAAACATTTCCTACCATTTCAGCTAACACTGGTTTTGGTAGTTTCTGACCCACATGATTCCACTGCCACTTATCGAGATCTAAATCCCAAGCTGACTGACATGCAGAGGTAGTTTAATAATGGAGATATTGGAAGCTACTGCTGTTTGAACGATGTCAATGTCTATATGTGTGGTATGGCCATCATATATGACCAAAACTGGAGAGTCTCTTTTTACAAGAGGCATGAATGTTTTAAGAATGTAGTTCTTAAAAACTTCGGCCTCCATCCAACTATTATTAGTAGCAGAGTACGTTGCGCCTGGACATTGCTTGTCATTTAATGGCACCCAGTTATCCCATGTTTTCCCTTGTAAATTATTGAAAGCGGAGCTTGCGTGCCATCCGCAGCGGCAGCAAAGAGAACTGTGGTGTTTGTTCTTCCTGGGCCGGATACGATTCTAGTAGAGGCTTTGCCACTTTCTCCTACAACCTTTATTTTAGAAGGGTCACTACAAAAACTCGTTGCGTCCATATTCCAGATTTTCGACGGTTTGTCATGCAGATCTAGTTCTCGTAAGGTTTTGTTGGGTAAATCGAAATATGGGTAAATAATAAATGGATCTGTATTCTTTTTTCTCGCATATTCGAGGGCTTCCGGTTTTTTAATTGACAAATTATGTCTCTTTTTAAAATTCAGGAACCGGTCTTCTCCAGGTATACGGTATACCTGGAGAAGACCGGTTTTGACTTTCTTCTCATTTACATATTTGCCAACGACTTCCAAAATTTCCTTGCGACTTAGGCCAAATCCCCACTTCTCGAGGAGTTTTAGGCCATTTGCCAGGGTTCTTCATCTTCTTATGGTAAAGCAGTAGGTCTTCCTGAGGTTGAACTTTTACCTCTACGACCCTTTACATGGTCTTTTAAAGTACATCTCGGAATATTGAAAAGTTTGCTCGTACGCAATGTACCATATTTCCCGTTCTTGATATTTTCAATAGCAGTTGCTAAATCCTCTGGGGGAATAACTCGGTTTGGCAGTTTTTCATTTATAATTACGGACCATTGTGCCTAAAAGTCAGAATATATATATATATATATATATATATATATATATATATATATATATATATATATATATATATATATATATATATATATATATATATATATATATATATATATATATATATCGTCACGTGACCATAGATTTTGCGGGAATTTTGAAAAATGTTAACCGTGATGCTAAAAAATGGGTCAAATTGACAAGATATCAAAAAACTGTATTAAGAAAATCTATTTAGAATGCAACAAAGACCCCATATACCAATTTTCAAGCAAATCAGAAAAAAAAATAAAAAATACCATTTATTCCCCTCTGCTTTTATTACGAAACATCATAAAATCTTGTTTTACCTGGAAATAGTTTTAATAACATAAATTACGTCACTTTAGGTCAAAATTAATCAAATATTTGTAAAATAGACAATTTGTGAGAGGAAAATGTAGAAAATACAATTTAGCCCCGTCACAGGTTGTGTTCATGCCTTGTATATTGAAGCGCATGACTTGATCTAATATTTTTAACCGGTTAATAAAATGTAAACGAATATTTGCAATTAAAACTTAACAACACATTATTTATCCTTATTAAATTTAATATTGATTAGTACATTTGCAATTAGCGATATTTTTGAATTTAATAAGTTGGCTTTGGAAAAATCAAATATTTCGGCTTATAAGGATGAAAATTATTGCTCTTTAAAGTGGACCTCATAGTTTAAAATACCTAAAATTATGTTATTAAAATTATTTCCAGGTAAAACAAGATTTAATGGTGTTTCGTAATGAAAGCAGAGGGGAATAAATGGTATTTTTATTTTTTTCCGATTTGGTTGAAAATTGGTAAGTGGGGTCTTTGTTACATTCTAAATACATTTTTTTAATACAATTTTTCGATATCTTGTCAATTTGACCCATTGTGCGTATCACAGTTAATATTTTTCAAAACTGCCAAAGCTATGGTAACGTGACAAATGTCACAATGAATTTTGTTGTTGTCAGACATACAGAAATGAACCGCTAATAGAATTTTTCAGAAATTTCAATAATAAAAATTTTTCCCATATGTGTTCAACTTTATGGCGGTCCCTGTATATATATATATATATATATATATATATATATATATATATATATATATATATTCTACGTAAGCAAGTAACATTGTTGTGTACTACTAGGTGCATTTACCCCTCTGCAAGTAGGTTGCCTTGCCCCCAGCTTGCTAAAATTAGGGGTAAGCGCATCTACTGCCTCAGTTGGATGTTATGTGATAATCAGCTTGTTTTTCTATGCAATACAGATAATTGTAAATATAAATTAATTGATTAACTAACCGATAACATAGTGATTACCTTGATAACGATACAATGAACGAATTTCTTACTGTCTGTCGATTTTACACGAGTTCTAACCAAAGTCACGTTACATGGCAATCATAATATTACAAACAAAGCGTTGTCGGTAAAGAAGGAAACGAAATATGAAGGATCCGTATGGTTATATTAATACCCGCTAGATGGTACCTTCAAAAGACAAATCCTTTGAATTAAAAAACAAATAGTGCACTTACCCCACTTTACCCTACCGTAAATTTTACAATTGCATATTGCTGTGGGCATGTATATTTACAAACGCTACCTTTTGAATTCGCATGCGCATGACTTGCGAAATAATTTGTAACGAAATAATTTGGGTTTTGGATACTTAAGTTACTTTGGTACTTTTCCTTTTTATTTTCTGTACAAGTTGTACATGTTTACTCAAACTTTTTTTTCTAAGAATGCTTACGTTGTTTCTGTTCATAACTTGAACCACATATTTCCAAGTAATTTTACTATCAGTCTAATATAAATTTTCGTACCTTTGGTTATTCAAATGCTATAAATTCATATTTATATATTTCATTTAAAATCTGCATTGTTACTCCCTCTAGTGACATATCCTAAAATATAGGTAATTAAGGGAATTATATTACAAGCTTTTAGAAGTCCTCTCTGGATGGCGTTAGTGGAGAAATCACAATTTAGAATTTCTGGTTTTATTTAGATAAGAAGGGTGATAACAATGTATTGTGTTTAATACTACTTTAACATAAAAATTACGTCTTCTTTCTTTCCTGTGGCGTCCATTTTGCCAAGCTGAAAATTTTTGATGTCTTCTTGAAAATTGCTTGATAGAATTACTTATACGATATAACTAATCGGATATATCTTCAAGAAGCATATTTTGCAATAAAACAAGTGGTGCTTTACAACTTTGTTGCTCGCTTACATGCGGTTGTAGAAAAATTTTCTTCGGCAAGATCGAGTAAGTTACAGATAAATTTCTCTGATTTTGTTAGTAATAACTGACTTTCTTTCTTAGCGTTTGAAGACGTTTTAATCAAAACACGAATTATTGATGCTTTCGTAAACAAAGGAAAGCTCTTCGATAGCTTCTCATTTGGCCCGTTATATCTAAGGGCTTCAACCAATTACCTGCTACTTTTAGCTTGCACGAATTACCTTCTCCTTTTGGCTTCAACGAAATACATTCTACTTTTGAATTCTACGATTTAACTCCATCTGTTATCTCCATATTATCTACATTCAAGTACTATTTTGGTTTACCTTCTGAGTCGCAACTAAAATCAAACCGGATCGTGACAACTTATGCCTATGTTCGTGATCCGAGAGCATCGACTGAACGTAACTACTACCTGCGTATAGAAAGGTTAGATCGTTCCTTTTTCTTTTGTTTTCTCTATTGTTACATGAACGTTAATTGAATAATGATAAAATACATCTGCTAAAAATAACGTAATCAATTAACTAAAATAATACCTTAACCTACATTTAATACCTGTTATCACTATATCCTTGTTGCTGTATCAATAAGTAATCCTTCACTTCACAACCACGTAACCTTCCTTATCTGTTCTTTTACCATTACTTTCCTTCCCTCATTTTGTTTGTAATTATAATAATAACATTTACTTGTACCTGTAATTGGGATGCGCAGAAATAATTACACAGTAGCCAAACGAACCGTTAGATAACCATATGTTTTCATTACATTTGGTGTAGACATTAATTAATTTTTTTTCTCTTGAAATTTATGCCTTTATGAAAAATTTGATAAATATTTGATTCATTACTGTTTAACAGATAAAACACTTGCTGAGCTATAAAATTTTTGTACTCACTATAAAAATTTATTTCTTTTATGATCCGTTTTGTGTAAACCACCGCAAGTTGTTTTTATAATTATTTAGTAAATAAGTTACGCTTTGTATAGGCGTTGATATACTTTTCTCTTTTAGGAATACAACGGAAGGCCTTCCCTTGAAAAGGGGAAATGTTTTAAGTTTGTTTTTTTTTTGTAAAATAGAGAAAAACTATTCTGGCTTGCGAACGGTATTTAATTACTATTTCTTTTTTTTTGTACTTTTGGGGTATCTACACCTATTTTTTTGTCGTGGATTAATTAGATCCACACCTTCAACTATTTAGTCTTAATTTTTTTTGAAAATAAAATATACATTTGTTTCTTTCGCACTACAGCAGTGTTGTTATTTTTATTTCCTGGTGTCCTTCCCTTTTCCTAAAATCTCCTTGTTCATTCCTTTCTGCACCACTGTCCAAGAGTCGGGACAGCGGTGAAGTTTTCTCTATATAGGGGAGCGGCTCTTGGCGCCGGCATCGTTAACATCCTTTCTTCTCTCACCCCGCCCGAACCGACATTTGAGCTAGTTCGGTGTGCTCACTATCTGGGAATGAGCAGAGAATCCTTTCCTTCTTCCTTTTTCTTCCAGTTCCCCGTTTAAACCCGTAACAAATTACTTATATTCTCCATTACTTATACTCAATTATTAATATACGAAATTAAAGTCAGTATTTCATTATAATTACATTTTGCAAAGGAATTGAATTAAAGTAAAAATATAGTTTTAAACAAGTATGGTATGGAACCCTAACCCCTACATAAGAGATAAGGTCTTTAAAGTTAGTTGTGGCAAATATATAAAATTATGGCGGTATTATTTCAAAATAATTACAAGTAAATATAAATAATACATCATCTCAATATATATATATATATATATATATATATATATATATATATATATATATATATATATATGATATTGACATTTCCGCGAGCCTTGTAAGAATTTCAAACCATTATAAGCTTAGAATACCAACGAGATTCTATGTAAGAGGGGTCGTTTTTATATTCCCGAACTAGGCAATTTACAATGTTAATGTAATTTTTCATTTTGATTTTAAATCACATATGCCATTGTAACGTGTTTAACAATTTACAAAACAATTGCAGCATTATTAGTTCTAATATCTGTCAGTTTGTATTGTAACGTCTCAAAATGGACAAACTTGAATATCGAGCTGTTATAAGGTTTCTTACAAAACAAGGAAAATCTCCAAAAGTTATTCGTGGAGAAATGTTGATTGTATATGGGGATAATTGCCCTTACAAGTCGGCAATTGTGAATGGTCAAAATTGTTTAAACATGGACGAGAATCACTAGATGATGGTCCCCGTCCAGGTCGGCCTGTTGACATGATCACTTCGGATGTCATTGAAAAAACCAAGTATTTGGTATTGGAAGATGCAAGAAGCTACAATTAGCGTCTTTATTAGGAATTTCAGAAGACACAGTTTTCAGAATTTTACACGATTACCTTGGCATGGCAAAGGTCAGTGCGAGATGGGTTCCACGAATGCTTACGCCTTTTCAAATGCTTACTCGAATGGAGAAGTGTGAAGAATTTTTGGCGCTTTGTGGGGACGAACCAGATTTAATTATCAATCAACTTATCATCCGAGATGAAACTTGGGTCCATCACTTTGATTGAAACAAGAGTCAATACAGTGGCATATTAGGGGTTCCAGTCCTCCCAAAAAGTTTCAAGTCACCCCTTCTGCAGGAAAAATAATGGCAAATGTTTTGAAGAAGGGTGGTACAATCACAGGAGAGTATTATGCAAGCTTAATTCATATATTGAAAAATAAATTTCTGCTGTTCTTATCTACTCTTATGATGCCTAGTTCGAGAATATAAAAATGACCCCTCGTAAAGGTTGTGACAAAACATAGGTAGGTACATAGGTCAAATAAATAGACGAATTAACGCCAGCGTAGAAGAACACCAACTAGCGGTTAAGAAAAACACGACTACATCATTTAAGATTAACACGTGCATAGTATATCACTGATTGTATGTCTATAAGAATAGTAAAAGAAGCAATAGAAATAAAAAAGCGGCATAACAACCGCCACACACAGGATGACACAAAATTGTCCAACACATAGAAACTACCGCTAAATAAAAATAAGCTGTTACAATCAACACGTGAGCAAGTAGGATAGTAGTGAAATCAATGAAACATATAAAAGAAAGCAGGAAAAAAGTGAAAACCACCAACGGTATTTGATCATGATTTTCTACAATGAGCTGTTTTTTAACTTGTTTACCTTTATTGTTACTGTGTGTATCTGAAATTTACATAAATTGTAGTTTAATGATTTGTTGAATTGTTCTCGCTAGGTACGTGGTGATTCCTTACACTGAGGCACACATTTGTTGAATAATTTAATTACATAAGTTACATTCGTAATCAATACTTTATGTCGTGCACCCAGTTGCACACAGGTGGGTTAAACCAGGATTATTTTAATTCTGGGATTAAGAAACATGATTGATATGAACATCTATTAAACTTTAAAATATTTCTTAATTAGCATTACATTAGTAATTGCACCACTTGAATTGTGCATTACAAAAGACTGCTAAGTTGTGTTTCACTTTCGATGAATAATTTCAGTACACTACAGTTGTGCTTTACATGATAACTGCTAAACAGCGGTTCACTTTAGTTGAATAATTGCATTAGTCACATTTGTATGTAACACTACCTAAATGGTGCTGTACAAGGTGATTTCTTAAATTGCATTTGGCTTTTGTTGAATAATCACATTGGTTACAGTTGTAATTCATACTGGAATTATGTTTTGCACTATGCGTATTAAAATTACATTTATAATTTGTTACATACGCACATTTGTCACATTTATAAGCAGCACCACTTGAACTGTGCTTTATAAGATGTTTCCTTAAATATTCTTTCACTTTTGCAGTATAATCACACTGGTCACATTTGTATTCGGCACTTGAATTATGTATTGCACTATGTTGAACAAGCGCACTTTTATATTTTGTTACATAAATACATTGGTCACATTTGTAATTAGGACCACTTGAATTGTGCATTACAAGGTGACTCCTTAAATGTGATTTCACTTTTGTTAAATAATCGCATTTGTCACATTTGTATTCAATACCTGAATTATGTATTGCACTATGTCTAACAAGAGAAGTTCTATATTTTGTTTCATAAACACATTGATCACATTTGTAACTAAAACTTGAATTATGTTTTGCACTATGTGCATTGAAATTACATTTATAATTTGTTACATAAACACATTTGTCACATTTGTATTTAGATCTACTGGAACTATGCTTTACAAGGTGTTTCCTTAAACAATCTTTCACTTTTGTTGTATACTTACACTCTTCACATTTGTATTCAATGTTTGAATTATGTATCACGCTGTGTTGAGCAAAAGCACTTCTATACTTTGTTACATAAACACATTGGTCACATTTGTAACTGACACTACTTAAATCATGCTTTACTAAATGACTCTTTAAATATTGTTTTACTTTTGTTGAATAATCGCATTGGTCACATATGTAATAAGTACTATTTGAATTGTGCTGTACAACGTGTCTTGTTAAATTTTGTTTCACTTTTGTCGAATAGTTGCATTGGTCACATGTGTAATTAGAACTATTTGAATTGTGCTTTACATTATGATTCATCAAATACCGTTTTACTTTTGTTGAATAATCGCAATGGTCACATTTGTACCTAGCACTACTTGGGTCGTGCTTTACAAGATGTTCTTTTAAACAGTATTTCAATGACGTTGAATAATCACATAGGTTACATTTGTATTGAATAATGGAATTATGCATTGCACTATGTCTAACAAGAGCACTTCTATAGTTTGTTACATAAATACATTGAGTACATTTGTATTTAGCGCCACTTGGATTATGCTTTACAAGGTGTTTCCTTAAATTTTGTTTCACATTTGTTGAATATTCGCATTGATTACATTTGTAATTGATACTTGAATTATGATTTGCACTATATGTGGTAAGTTCACTTTCATAGTCTGTTACACAAACACGTTTGTCAGATTTGAGTTTAACACAACTAGGATTATGCTTTCCACTGTGACTTTTTAAATTTCGTTTCACGTTTGTTGAACTATTGCATTGGTCACACTTACAATCATTTTGTAAATGACTTACTTCACTGGTATCAGTTGTAACATTAATTTCTATAGAAGGTTTATCATCTTTCTCATTTGCAATTTCTTCAAATTCGTTCTTTATTTTAACACTATTACAATCCCAATCCTGTTCTTCTTTGATTACATCCTTATTCAACATAAAATGTTTCTGGGTAAGAAATTCACTGATTTGTGTTTCCGCCTCAGCTTCGAGTTTAATAATTTTTTTATCGATACTTTCGGACATTTCAAATTTATTTCTTGTATAAGAAAATTACAAGTTATATAAGTTCTAACAACACTACTTATTGACAACGTTGGTAAGTTATCTGTTTCTTGTGCATAACCTCTATACCAGTGCAAGGTCTGGTAGAATCTAGAGCCCCGTCAGACGGGGATCCACCAGTTTATAAAATCCATTGGTTGCATATAATCTCTG
This sequence comes from Vesta saturnalis, assembly GCA_036346205.1. Taxonomy (NCBI): domain Eukaryota; kingdom Metazoa; phylum Arthropoda; class Insecta; order Coleoptera; family Lampyridae; genus Vesta; species Vesta saturnalis. The sequence goes on along the minus strand of JARFJB010001008.1, from coordinate 758,211 downwards.
TTACACAGTTTCAATAACAAAATGGCAGAACGCTTGTGGTCTAGTGGTAGTGGTCGCCTGCTAAGTGGTCGGTATGGGTTCGATTCCCGCCCATTGCATTTTTTGTTTAAGGTTACAATAGTTTTGTTTATCTAATCAAATTCTGCTAGGTTACATTATCTAATCTAAACTACATAAATTTGTTTAACTAATCTAATTCTGCTAGGTGACATTAGTAACCTAGGAGCTCCGCCTAACGGGGATTTAATACAGCTGGGTCCCCGTCTGACGGGTCTCTAGATTCAGCCACAAGGTTTATAGATGGTTAGGTTCACAGACCATTTAATGGTCTGTGGTTAGGTTAGACGTGTATAACGCCAATCATTTGTCATTTAAGGACCTTGTACCAGTGGTGTGTCACAAGACATGATTAAGGGGTTTGGAATATCATTACATTAAACAAAAAGTAATAATGAGGGTGGTAAGTAGCTTATTACGCACATGCGTATTATTACTTCCTACTTCTATTATCCCATATGCGCCGTTTTTGGTCTTCAGTGGTATCGGAGTTATTTTCAATACGACATACTGCATGATTTCTGCAATGATGAAGTATCCTGATATATGAATTTGTTGTTCATCTTGTTTTACAGACATCTTTATTATTGGACGTGTTAGTATTTGTATGTTGGATGGTAGCTTTTTTGATGCTGATGTTACAAGATCCTTTATATGGACTTCAGTGATAAGGTCGTAAAGCTGCCTTGACCACGATTTTGTTGTAATGGTTATATATTTCGTTGATGAGGTTTACTGCTATTTGATATAAGTTTAGAATGTGTAAGTTTAGCTGGTTTTCACCTATCGTCTTGTACCATTTTTCAATTGTCGATATTGCGTCCAGTCCCAGGTTAGTTTCTTCATGAAGCTTTCGAGTTGTCTGTTGAGGCTTATTTCTGTGTTGTTAAATGTTGATAGTGCTGATAGCATGAATTTGGTTTGACGGTCTGCTGTTTTCATTAATTCTGGTTGGTTCTTGGTTAATGCGTTGATGTCCTTGTATACTTCGTCATTTACTCCAAATGTTGATGTCAGAATGTCCCATAGCATACCCCTTTTCTTTCTTGAGTGGATAATTGCTCGTATTCCTTCTTGTAACCATTTTAGTTGTTTACTTAATTCACTTGTGTGATGAGTCAGCTCCTTGCAGTGTATTTTTTCTGATATTCTTGTGGCTTGCCGGCACAGCTTGTCAAATCATTGTGTAGCGTTTACTGCTTCTATGATATCCTCTTCAATATTAACTGTGTTGAATTGTAGATCGATCCGGAATGTACCTCTTCCGATCCGTGCATTACATATATGCTCTACGTATAGGTCTGGATCTGGATGTACCATCGTAAAATTCGCTCTTGCAACTGTTAACGTTGTTAAGAGTCCAAGTGCTACTTGTAGTACGTGAGATTGTTTTCGTTTATTCCTTGCCCGTATGTCTTCGTACTCGTGTTGTTTTTTGGCCGAAGAGTGTATGGGGATCAAGTTCCGAATACGCCTTTTGCTGGTTTCACCATCTGGTTTGCGGGTTGTTACGATACGAACCTTGCCATCTGCTGCTGAATGGACTTCTTTTACTTTCTCTAATGGCCACTTAGCGGGGTGTAAATTGTCGTCCTTTACTAACACTATGTTATCTACTATCACGTTTTCCTCGTTTTGCTTCCATTTGTACTTTTGTTGCAGACTGCTTAAATATTCCGATAACCAAATTTTCCAAAAGCCCACCTTCATTTTCTGCACTAGTTTCCATCCTGTACTTAGATTTTCTTCATTGGTGTTTGTTGTGTGTTGTAATGGACCTACCAGCGCTTCTCCAGTTAAAAAATGGCTAGGAGTTAATATTATAGCTCCTGGTTCCGTTGTGATTGGTATTAATGGTCTTGAGTTTAGACATGCTTCTATTTGGTGCATTAGTGTAGTTAGTTCTTCGTATGTTAATGTTGATTCTCCAATAACTTTCCTCATGTGGTGTTTGACTGATTTCACTCCGGCTTCCCATAGGCCGCCAACATGTGGTGTGGACGGTGGTATGATGTGCCATTTTATCCCAACTGTTGATTCTTGGGTTCTCACTTCTTCTATTATTGAATGAACTTCATTTTGAAGCATGTTATTTGCTCCTACAGAACTTGTACCATTGTCACTATATATGTGTGTGCAAGGACCTCTTCTGGATGTAAATCTTCTCATAGCTGCTAGGAATGTTTCTGTGGTCATGTCACTTACTACTTCCAGATGTATTGCCTTGGTTGTTAGGCAGATGAATATTGCGATGTATCCTTTATATGCTTTGTGTCCTCCTCCTTTCCATGGTCTTATTTGAATTCGACCGTCGTAATCTATCCCTGTGTGTGTGAATGGTGAATTTGGAGTTACCCTAGCCGCGGGCAATTCTCCCATAAGCTGTTGTGTAGTCTGTTTCTTGTATCTGATGCATGTCGTGCACGAATGGATGATTGATTTTACTGCCCTTTCGTCGTTTATTATCCAGTATTTTCTGCGTAGGTATGCAAGTGTGATCTAGGTCCTCCCATGCTGTGTTTTTTGATGAGCCTTTAGTATCACTAGATTTGTAAATTGTTGGCCTGGTGGTAGTATTATAGGATGCTTTTCGTCGAATGACAATTGTGAATTGTGTAAACTTCTTCCCACGCGTAGGATGCCTTCTCCATTTATACATGGGTTGAGTGTTGCCAGTTGGTTGTTTTTCAACACTTGTTGCTGTTTTTGTAGTGCTTCTAACTCCTTGCCGAAGTGCTGATGCTGTGTTATTATGATGACTTGATGTGTGTGTGTGTGTGTGTGTGTGTGTGTGTGCGTGTGCGTGTGCGTGTGCGTGCGTTCGTGCGTGCGTGCGTGCGTGCGTGCTTGCGTGCGTGCGTACGTGCGGGCGTGCGGGCCTGCGTGCGTGCGTGCGCGCGATGTGCGTGTGTGCGTGTGTGCGTGCGTGCGTGCGTGCGTGCGTTCGTGCGTGCGTGCGTGCGTGTGGGCGTGTGGGCGTGTGGGCGTGTAGGCGTGTGGGTGTGTGGGCGTGTGGGCGTATGTGCGTGTGTGCGTGTGCGTGTGTGCGTGTGTACGTGTGTGCGTGTGTGCGTCAGTGCGTGTGTGCGTGCGTGCGTGCGTGCGTACGTGAGTGCGTGTGCGTGCGTGCGTGCGTGTGTGCGTGCGTGCGTGCGTGCGTGCGTGCGTGTGCGTGCGTGTGCGTGCGTGCGCGTGCGTGCGTGCGTGCGTGCGTGCGTGCGTGCGAGCGTGCGTGCGTGCGTGCGTGTGTGTAATTTCAACCTTGCACACTTTTGTGTCAGCATGTTTGTTGCCTGCTTTATATTCATTCTACTTACTAATCGTTTTACATATTTCTTAATTGTTATGTCTTAATTCTAATTATATTTCTCAATTTATTACCAAAAAATTGTTAAAATATCCTGTTTGATCTATGCAAGATTAAACAAAAGGTATAATAAGCTTAAATGTACTATAAACTATGACTGATATATTTTTGTATTTCAAACTATTGAAATTTGATGTCTTCAACTACCACAGAAAGCATACAATGCGTTATCAAATATAATGTTCATCTAAAATTTACATAGTTTAAAATAACTCATACACGACATATCATAAGATTTAGTTTTATATTTGCAAAATGTACAATCTTCCATTAATTTACTAACATTATTAATCTACTAAACGTAAAAATGTATAATAATCTCATGCACCATCGATAAATGGTATTTACGATATTATTTCATTATATCCTTCACTTTTCTAAAATTAAAAATAAAATTTAGTGGACATTAACAATATGTTTTTACATGGTGTTTAACAGTTTCTTTAAATAATAATATCACTACATGTTTACATACATTCACATTTTAAAACACCTCAAAATTGGGGTGGATGCTGGATTAGTAGGACAAATCGACTTGAACTCCCAATTAAGTGCTGTTATACCGGGTTATTAAAAGTATGGAGACGACGATTTATTGTCGTTAAAATTCATTTTGGGAAAATTGTTCAATACAAAACTTGTTTATGTAATTTTTATTGAAATGAATATTAACGAAAATAAATCGCCGTCTCCATACTTTTTAATAACCCTGTGTATGTAGGTAATATTGTAAAACCACATTAATTTTACAAAACGTTAATTTTCGCATATATAAATGTAATCATTTGTTACGGTTGAAAATGAAACTAAAATAGATAATTAGAGTGCACCAGACTAGCTCGGTGGGACAGAGGGCGTGGGCGTGTTTTTGAATTTAAAAATACTGAAGGTGGTTAGTCGTATTGCCAAAAGTTACAAATAAGGGTGCGTCTTAATTAGATAAAGTCAAGTAAGGGCGCCAGACTGTTATTAAGACGAAATTGGTAAGAATACACCTGATCAAACGTAGATAAATCAGCCTTCAACAGTCAAAAGATCTCACTTACCTTATGTTGGCTACCTCCAGGTGCGCGTCGGAGATGCTTAGAACAAATCTTGAAATATCCATACTAAAGTAGCGTGTGCACAAAACAGCTGTTGGGTTTCAATGACTTCTTTAACCTTATATTTCGTTACGTTACCGCCAAGGCTTGTGAACAAAATACACTCAAACACAATAAAAAAATAATTAACGTTAAATGTGACGCTTAAATCTTATTAACACAAATTTAAATACTATTCAACTCCAAAGCTTTGCCATTAATTAAACTCCAAACTAAAATAATTAGACATAAAGTAAATAAACGTCATTCAAAAATTCCTCTAATCGGTTACGTTAAACAACACAAAATATTTAATAAAATTAAAAAAAAAAACTGTATGGCACTAAATGCTTCAATTTTAGGAAATTACCACTGGTTACTTTTAAAATGAATCAATAAAATTGAAACCAAAATTTAGTTCTCAATTAATTCCTTAGTCTGAATAATAAAATCACCACTTTTCGTAAATTATCGCTTTCACTGGTCGGGAGATCACAAATTAACACCATAAAATTCAATTAATTGTTCATCTATTATATCTGAATATCAGTAAACCAGAAAACACACAACAATGTACATCTATCAATATTGCTTAAGGTTCAGGTTCAATCTTAAATGCTAGAATAAGGGAACAACCTTGTAAGCTTACCGGATTTTAATTTTAAATTACGGAAATGGAATTACCTAAATATGGTTAAAATTCAAAACATTGCGTAACCAAATGGTCACTCAAAATCAATTTACCATGCGAAATTTTCATATACATATATTTGCAGTACATTTAATTAAATAATAAAACAAAACAAAATACCCAAGATAACGCAAATAAAAGTAGTTCGTCAACTTTTTAATTGAGATTAACGTGAGAGCATCAATTACCGCAAAGATAACACAAACAAAACGACTGCGTGTATTCGCTCATCAACAAATAATATCACCAACTTTATAAACAAAGTTATGAAAAAGCAATCACAATAACTTACAATATTGAGTTACCTTCTGCACAGAACTTTTGAATACGTCTCCATCAGGTAGCAATGAAATGAAAGCAAAATGGGCGGGATCGGCTTCAGGACACCTGTGACTGTTCTACATAGGCAAACCAAAGCGGCAATTTCCCAGTCTTAATTTTCGATAACAATATACTTAAGTTATTTGGCCAGGACGTTATATAGTTTATGTGCACAAATCAAATAGCTTAATTGCTTAATGTTCAATTAATTCGGTAGCTCTATTTACAAGTCTGTTTAGTATTAAAGCAAAAAAAAATGTCTACTTACAAATTAGAGACTTCCGTCTGCTGCAGCTGAATCTTGAACGGAGAAACGAAACGTTGTGCCTTCACAATGGTTTTATTCGATAATATAAATCCGCATTTAGCACGTTTCAAAATTTCACTACCAAGATGCACTTATATCCCATTGTGAAATGTTCGTTAATTGACCCCACTGCTCGTAACTTTAAAAGAAATAACCAGGAGGGATGAACGTCTACACAAATATCCACCAAATTGGTGCTTTAGTTGTTAACAACTTCTTCGAAAGGTTCCGTCCTGCAGGTATTCAAAAAATAGGCAAATTCACATCCTTCACTCAAGAGAGTCAGATCAACAATCACCCGTGCAATTCACCGCTCAAACCCCCTCTCCATAGTATCCGAAAACCACTACAACTTAGAAAAATCAAACAATCTATTATTACTTTCACTTGTACCTTGATGAACACAAAAAAAGCAACACGTTTGGTTAGCTTAAATTGAGTCACTAGCAAAAAAAAAAGAAAAAAAAACGTACACATATATATATATATATATATATATATATATATATATATATAGGGCGTTCAAATACACATGGCAAATTTGTAATAATTTGATGACATTGACCTTTATACCAAACAAATCATTAAGTTAACTCAGTGAAACTAAACTACTTCACAACCTAGCGAAAATAACTATTTCAAAAATCATTGGTGCACCGTAATATATATTACATGACCAAGTGTTTTTTATATCTCACCTTTTCTGTACCTCAAAACTAGTATATACGCGATAAAATAAAATATCATTTTCCAGTATAAGTATTACAACCAGCAAGTTAGAAATATTGAACATACCGTATTGAACAAAAACGGTACATCATTCATTAACTAGGAAAAAAAGGAACGGTGAAATTAGGGAAAATAGCGACTCCATATCTCGTAAGCACATGCCAGCTTTTTTTATTAAAGAAAATCTTGTTTTGAAAAATATTTGGGTTCATCCTGAACTGATCTACTTCAAGGATTCTCTGTTTTAAATGATGTTCGCTCAAAATCGGAACCATATACACAAAATCTTTGAAACATTCCCTACCTGAATAATTTAATAGATTAAATCCTGAAGGATGAGGCGACCATTGAGCAGGAGCATCACGACCCCGGCCAATCCAGTGGTTAGGAAAAATTTCGTTTAAATAGCTTCTAACGTTTCTAAGGAAATGTGGGGGAGCATCGTCAAGTTGAAACCAAATATTTTGGCTTACCTGTAGGGGCTCATCATCCAGAAAATTGGGCAGTGTGTTGTGAAGCAGTGCAAAAAAAGACTGATCAGTCAAATTTCTTGGCAAAATTACAGAACCCAAAAGAAAATTTTCTAAAACACCTGCTTCACATTGACTTTAAGACTTACTTGATGATGTGTCTACAGCGACGTTCGCAATCTTCTTTAGCCCATATGTATGCGTTATGAATATTTGTCATACCGTTTCTCGTAAATGTAAATGTACATTCATCACACATGTTCATCTATGCAATATAAGAATTGCTTCGAAATCTTGAGGCAAAACGCTATGTACCTTTTGCAAATGGAATGGATTCAACTGTTGACTCCGTGAAATATTATCCACTTCAATTTTTTCTGTTTTCGACTTGCCAGCTAAGTAACAGTATTGGATGTTTCTTCCACGATTCTTAAAATTTCCTTTTCCAACAGAAGATATCTCAAATTAATTTTCTTTAAAAAATATATTTACACTACATTTTCCTATGAAGTTGATCGTTGTTTAGATATTGAATCAGATTGAAGTAACACTTCAATTCCACATTAATAGTATGTACGTGTTGTCGTTCAGGAACTGTTGAATAGTAACAGTCATCTACACACACACGCATGCATGCACGGGCACGAGTAAATCCTTAGAAAACTCGCTATCGATTTTGTCACGAAAAGAATATTTTACTTCGTGCATAAGAAAGTAAAAGTAGACCTCCAATGAAGAATACAAGCAAACCATAAGTGCTATCTTTATTTGTATTTTTGTTCATCTATGGAAGGCTTTGTTTCTTTTCACTCGAAAGTTCATACCAAAAGTTGGTAATAGATAAAAAATTTAGTGAAAATAGTTATTTGGGAACTTTCCTTGTATTTCAATCATAACCCAATTGTATTTATATCCAGTTCTATATTCAATGTAGTTGATTTTTTACAACATTTCTGTGTATAAATCTATATATAAGGTTAGAAAATTGTTTTCTCTACCTTGGTATATACTATTGTTATTCCACTAGCATTAAAACATACTCTTAGTAGGCTAGATTTAATGTGAGAACTAGATGTTCTTTCTGTAGTAAAGAATGAAAATGCATTGACATAATACTACGTAGCCGCACCGGCATGACAAACGGAGCAGATAGTTTCCTTTATGACCAGGGCCGGCGCTAGCAGTTT